>ML682044.1:2097979-2227040 GCA_007922195.1 Podocnemis expansa
AAGCATCTGAGGAAGTGGGATCTTCTCCCACGAAAGCTCATGCAAAAAATAAATCTGTTAGTCTTAAAGTGCCACACAACTGCTTGTTGTCAAATTAACAACTCTGTGAATATTGAAAGATCTTAAAGCACCTACAGCAAAGAGTCAAAGAAAAAAAATCATGGTCTTTGTTTTGTCTTCTTGAGAACTACATGCATAAACTAGACTATAACCCTTTCAAAAACATTTATTTTTGTAGTGATTAGCAAATGTAATTTTAAATTTCAAGGGACTGAATTTAAATATGAGGAGTTTAAAAGTGATGTTTGCGTTTTATTCTGTTGTGAAGCCCATACCATTTAAAATGAATTTCTCTGTTTTACAGATGATCAGGGGCATCACTGGCACTGGGCACTCCGGGGCATGTGCCCCGAACCCCAGATCTTCGTCCCAATCGGTTCAGAGATCCGGGGTCCAGCCACCGGTGGCTGTGGCTGCCCATCCCTAGCCAGGGATCTGGGGCCCAGCTGCCCGCGGCTGCGGTGGCCCCGTCCCCCACTGGGGATGCAGGGCCTGGCCGCCCACAGCAGCACCTGGCCCTGTCCCCGGCCAGGGGGTGGGGCCTGCAGGCCAGGGGCAGGGCCTGGGCCCGGGCCCGTGCCCCAGGTCCGTCCCCCAGCCAGCGATGCCCTTGCAGATGATGCTTGCACATCTTTTTGCAAAATCAGTTGCACTGCCAAACCTGCTGAATTGTGGTTATGCCTCATGATGCTAAAGTGGGTATTTGACAAAATTGGCCAAGGATATAAAACATGAGTGGTAAAAAACATTGTTGAGATTGTTTTCCACTGGCATGAAAATATTAAATTTGGCCTTGCACCCGATGATGGTGATTTTGGGGATTCCAAGTAAGAGTGGTCTTCTTTACTAGTTAACAGCATTCTAGATCTGGTGTAAAAATTTGGCTACTACAAGTTTCCCAACAAAGAAGTCAGTGGCTTCTGCCTGCCTCATTCTGTCCTGGAAGAATTAGTCAGCCCTCTCTTAAATGGGAGTTAGGTGAGATGACTGCTTGTCAGTTGCTGGTCTGGTGTGCTGAGTATAGGATGCCAACAAGAAGATCATTTGCCTGGTCTCAGGTGAGAGCCTTGAGCTTTTGTTGGATCACAGCTCAGATGCATCCAGAATAAATGTGACAGCAGTTAAGTAAAGGCTCCATGACCTTTTAAGAAGGGGAACTGTATGGGAAAACTTTAATCATATTTTTCGCCAACGACAGTCCAGATCAATAGGTTTTTCTGCAGGTCTGTGCAGCTACAGCATAACAAAGCCAGGGGAGAATGGGAGCCTCTTGCTCAACATTTGCCTGACTCTGCACCCCTCCCTGATGCTCTGCTAAATGTGCTGCCATCTATATTTAAGACAAACACCAATAAGCTAATTTAGGTTGTCCTCATGGAATGGTCATTCACAGCCACAAATACATTGTGTGTAATGGTCCACCCATTCATAATTATTTCACTACCAAGCTGTTTATGCCTTAAAATACTGTCCTGTATGTCCTGTTGGATAAAAGTAAGATGTGACCCATTCAATACATCCGAATTGAAAGGAGGATAATGTGGGGCACAAACAGATAATGTAGGGGGACAGAGCCATTATAACCAATGTCCAACAAGACTCCATATTGTCAGTTTGGAACTCCTGCTTAAACATTGTACTCCATTTTGTATACTTGATGAAACCTGGTTTAGACGTATGCTGTGTATGTTCATTTAAATGTGTGAATGAAGAGAGAGAGAGAGAGTGTGTGTGTGTGTGTGTGAGAGAGAGAGAGAGAGAGAGAGAGAGAGAGAGAGAGAGAGAGAGGAGGCCAGTCTCAACTGTCAACCTGTCCTGATGAACCATAAGTACCATCTAACTGGCTGAACAGTGCGGACATCTCTGATTAAAGCAAACAGAAGGAGCCACCCCAGAAAGAAAAGAAAAAAATACAATCAAGTGTGCAAGTGACTGGTGACCAAGGATCTCACAGGAACCCTGAGGCTACATGACACAGCACATCCCATAGACTTACATGAGGGCCAGCAAGTATAAGAGATGAGTAAGAACATGAAAACTTTGGGTCTCATTCTGCAACTGTCATCTTGGAGCATCGGATTGTGATCGATGGAGGCTTGCCTCCCTCCTTGTGCCCAGCCTAGTTGGCCACTAGGCTGGCTCAAACAACACATGAGAAGACTGATAATTATATCATACCTGGTTGCAGAACTTTGTGGGTGTGTGTGTGGCTGCCTTTTGCTATCCTTACTTATTTACAATAAATGTGTCATATTGCCTTGTCCCCCTGAATAAGATCCTGCTAGTCTTTTCTTTTTATGAGGGGGTGCTCTCCTGGGTGCCCTTTTTCACATAACACGAACACCACCTACTGCCCCAGCATCCTGGTTCCTCCTGCAGCCTCAGTGCCCGGCAAGGACCCCCACCCCACCCATGGCCCCGTCTCCCTGTTGCCACCTCCATCCATGGCCCCAGTACCCTGCAGGGGCCCCAAAAATGGCCCCAGTGCCCTGCTGAAGGCTGGAAGCCCCCAGTACCAAAGGCAAAGGACATGGCAGTAGCTCCCTCTGAGCTGGCCTATCTTGTCCCAGGGTGCGGAGCTCAGGGGTGGAGTGAGAACCCTGCCTCTGGGACAGCACACCCCACACCATGGTCCCGTCCCCCCCCCAGCACCAGGGCTCCACAGCATGATTGGCCCTGGCTCCCTGCTATGTGTTCTGCAGGGCAGGACACAGACACTGCTTTTGGGGTAGGCAAAGGCGCCTGCTTCAACTACCCCAAAAGCTGCCTCTGGACAAAGGTAATGTGCTGGTGACCCTCTGCCCTTCGGCCAGGGGGAGAGAAGCAAAATCCATTTCAGAGAGCTCCCATGTGAGGGCAAGGACAACTGCCAGAGAACCTCTAAATCCTGTGCGGATTATGTGGCACCTGACAGCATTAGCCAAAATGGGCTGGTTCCAGCAGTGAGGCCAGAAGCCTGGAGACCTTGTCTCATGAAAGCTGGTGGACACAGCAAGAGCAATGCACTGGGGCTCACAAACCGGGACCCCAGTCACACCTGGTGTTTCTGATCTGGCCGCTGCAGGGACCACACTGCAATGGACCAACAATATTGAAACTGCACACAAGGTGTATGCATTGGGACAGCATGCTAGGGTGGCATGTGCCTTCGTCTTAAAAAGGCCTGGCTCCATGGCTTGCACCCAACACTAAACTCTGGCAGCCTCATGGAGCGTGAAGCCAACAGTGTAATTTTGTTCACAGCCATTGTGTCCTAAGTAAAGGCCAGCAGCAACCAATGCAGGGCATGCGACTGCAGCTGTGTGTGCGGTGAGTGGGGCAGGTGCCGGTCTGTCACTCAGTAAGTTTGGGGATGACACCACGCTGGGGGGAATGGTAGATACACTGGAGGGTAGGGGTAGGATTCAAGGAGACTTAGATAAATTGGAGCACAGGGCCAAACAAAATCTCACGAGGTTCAACAAGAACAAGTGACCGATTGGCTAAGTAGCAGCTCTGTAGGAAAGGACCTGGGCTTTATGGTGGATGGGAAGCTGGATATGACTCAACAATGTGTCCTTGCTGCCAGAAAGACCAACTGCATATTGGGCTGCACCTGTAGGAGAGCTTCTAGTAGATCAAGGGATGTGATTATTTTCCTCTGTTCAGCACTGATGAGGTCACATCTGGAATACTGTGTCCAGTTTTAGAGTCCCCACTACAGAAAGGATGTGAACAAATTAGAAACAGTTCATCAGAGGGCAACAAAAATGATGAGGGTGCTGGGGCACATGACTTACTAGGAGAGACTAAAGGAATTTGGCTTATTAGGGTTGGTGGAGTGTGATAACTACCTTCAACTATTTGAAGGGGTGCTCCAAGGAGGAGGGAGCCAGGCTGTTCTCAGTAGTAACAGAGGAGAGAACAAGGAGCAATGGTTTATCCTTCGAGTGCTGCGCACATCGAGTTACAGGTGTCTATGTGCCGCAGTGCACACTAGCTCGGAAAGTCATAAACGTTAGCCTGTCAGGTCAGGGCCCACGGCCAACGTGCCCTCCATGCCATGGCCGCTGCTACATAGGTGACCATGACCCTGACCTTCCCAGTTCCTTTTTCCGCCATCAGCGTTGGTTTGGATCAGTGTTATCTTGCAAAACACAAGGGCTTGTCTTTTCACGCAAAACTCAAAATGCCAGGGCTCAAACCGTGCTTAGGATGCTGCAAGGCTTTCCCGATGGACGATCCGCACAAGAAGTGCCTTGCTTGCTTGGGTGAGTCTCACCTCACAGCGGACTGCCCCATCTGCTGATCCTTCAAGCGGAGGACTCAGCTGCAAAGGGAGCGTCGCCACCACCTAATTTCGGGGACCAGAGCCACTCCACTCGAAAGCGGCTGAGCCACCAGCGCTCCGCCGAATCCTCTATTGACCCAGGTTCGGGATTCCTGCTGATCCCCGGTACCGGGCCCAAGATCTCGGCCTTCCACAGTACCTCCTAGGCACCAACCTCACCAGTCTCCCAGTAGCCTTCCAGCCGCCCTGGGTAGGGCCCCGGCTCAGCCACCGGCTTGCCAAGGGCATTTAAATCCAGCTTCAGTGCAGAACAAGAGGCAACCGGCCACAATGGCACCTCTTCCCTCAGCGCCGCTGGACATGGCACCGTCCACAAGCCTGGCAATGCCCACAAGCCTGGCACTGCCGGCAAGCCCGGAACCACTGGACCCGGCCCCGTGGCTGATAACCCTGCTTCTGGTACCGTCACTTCCAGTACCATCCGATTCGGCACCAGCTTTCCATCCACCATAACCCCCAGGTCCTTTTCTACACTGCTGCTACTTAGCTGAATGTTTCCCAGCCTGTAGCGGTGCATTGGGTTTTTTCGTCCCACGTGCAGGATTTTACACTTGTCCTTATTGAAGCTCATAAGATTTCTATTGGCCCACTGTTCCAATTTATCTAGGTCTCCCTGAATCCTGTCCTTGCCCTCCAACGTGTCTACTGATCCCCCCAGCTTGGTGTCATCCGCGAACTTACTGAGAATGCAGTCTATTCCATCATCCAGATCATTGATGAAAATGTTGAAGAGAACCGGCCCCAGGACCGACTCCTGGGGCACACCACTTGTGACTGGTTGCCAGCTAGACATGGAACCATTGATTCCTACATGCTGAAACCGTTGATCTAGCTAGTTTTCTATCCACCTTATAGTCCACCCATCCAAACCCTACTTCCTTAATTTGCCAATGAGAATGCTGTGGGAAACTGTATCAAAAGCCTTGCTAAAATCAAGGTATATGACATCAACGGTTCTTCCTGCATCCAGAAAACCAGTCATCTGATCATAGAAGAGATAAGATTGGTCAGGCATGATTTACCCTTGGTAAATCCATGCTGACTATTCCTGATCACTTTATTTTCCTCTAAGTGTTTGAGGATGGATTCTTTGAGAACCTGCTCCATAATTTTTCCAGGGATTGAGGTGAGGCTGACTGGTCTATAATTTCCCGGATCCTCCTTTTTCCCTTTCTTGAAAATAGGCACTACATTTGCTTTTTTCCAATCCTCTGGCACCTCCCCCATTCTCCATTAGTTTTGAAAGATAACGGCCAGTGGTGCTGCTATCTCATTGGCCAGTTCCCTTAGCACTCTTGGATGCAGTTTGTCCGGCCCCATGGACTTGTGCACATGTCAGTGAGGACCCCACTCCATCTCCGACGGTGGGAAGACCTTCTGACACAGGACTCGGGACGCCTTTGGCACCCCAATGTGGTCTTCCTGCACCTGACAGCCTGGATGCTTTCTGGCTCAGCAAGCAAGAGAGACACTGCTTGAATAGGGTTAAAAAGGTCCTGGCTGGTAGCAGAAAACCCTCCACCAGGTCCACCTACATGGCAAAATGGAATCACTTCTCCACTTGTTGCCATGATAAAAACATAGACCCTATCTCTGCACCAGTCCAGGCAACTTTAGATTACCTTCTTGACCTAAGGGAGAAAGCCCTATTCCTGTCCTCATTGAAAGTGTATCTGGCAGCAAGCTCGGTCTTTCACCAAACAACAGATGGGGTCCCACTCTTTTCACACCCGATCTGCCATAGATTCCTGAAAGGAGTGGAAAAACTTTTTCTCCACCTCTGTAACCCCACTCCACAGTGGGACTTGAACTTGGTGCTATAGGATCTGACAGACCCCCCTTATGAGCCCTTGGACTCCCTGCTTGTGCTGTTCTGGAAGGTGGCTTTCCTGGTAGCTGTTATCTTGGCCAGAAGGGTCTCAGAGCTACAAGCCCTATCCTCTGAACCCCCATATACGGTTTTCTTCCCAGACAAGGTGGTCCTGCATCACCACCCCTCATTCTTGCCCAAGGTTGCCACCCCCTTCCACCTGAATCAAGAGATCTGCCTGCCAGTCTTCTATCCAGACCCGCAGGTGACAGAAAACCAGAGATGGTGGCACATCCTGGATTTGAGGAGAGTGCTCCTAATCTACATTGAGAGCGCACGATCCTTCTGCAAGACCTCCCAACTGTTTGTGGCGGTTGCAGAACACACGAGAGGTTCTCCTGTATCCTCCCAATGCATCTCCAAATGGATTGTGAACTGCATTAAAGACTGCTACGGAAGGTCAAACATGCCTCTCCCAGAGACTGTGAGAGCCCACTCTACCAGAGCTCAGGCATCTTCCACAGCCTTCCTCGCTAAGGTCCCGATCCAAGAGATCTGCAGGGCAGCTACGTGGTTGTCGGTACATACCTTCACAACGCACTACGCCATTGCCCAACAGGCGAGAAATGATGCCGCTGTGGGCAGAGCTGTACCCAGTGTGGGTAGACTGTAACTCTTCCCATCATCCTTGGGTATGGCTAGCAGTCACCTGTAACTGAATGACGTGAGCAGTGCTTGAAGGAGAACAGTTGGTTACTCACCGTAACAGTCCTTCTTCGAGATGGACTGCTCACATACATTCAGGTCCCTCCCACCGTCCCCGCTAACAGAGTTGGAAAAGGTACATGGGACTGGGAGGGTCAGGGTCACAGTCACAGTCACCTATATAGCCGCGGTCGCGGCATGGAGGGGGCATTGGTCATGTGCCCTGACCTGACAGGCTAACGCTAAAGACTTTCCAAGCTACCGTGTGCTGCGGCATGTACACCCCTGTAACTGAATGTATGTGAGCAGCCCATCTCAAAGAAGGACGGTTACAGTGAGTAACCAACCGTTCAAGTTATAGCTGGGGAGGTGGAGGTTGGATATTAGGAGAAGCTTTCTCACTAGGAGGGTGGAAGCACTGGAATGGGTTACTTAGGGAGGTGGTGGAAGCTCCATTTTTGGAAACATTTAAGGCTTGGCTGGACAAAACCCTGGCTGGGATGATTTAGTGGCAGCGGTCCTGCTTTTAGCAGGGGGTTGGAGTAGATGGCCAATGAGGTCCCTTTCTAGCCCTATGATTCTATGAAAACAATTATGAGATGAATCAGGTTGGAGGAAGAATTTAATCAGAAAAATATGAAGGCTATTTTGCAATCATTTAAGAACACCTTACTAGGTGCCCAAAACATGGTATAGTTCTAGAACCTAGGAAGAAGCCTGTAATGGTTAAAAAGCAGTCTTGTTTACAGGTAGAATCAAGGCAGCTGTAAATAAATACAAGAAATGGAAGGAAGAGGAAGTTGACTGTAATGAATATTAATCAGAAGTTCGGAATGTAAAAAATTGATAAGGGAAGGAAAGGGGCCCAAGGACACATTTCTGGGCTCCAGACAACAAGGAGCTGTTTTTAAATATACAAGAAGTAAAAGGAATCCTGACAATGGCATTGGCCCATTCCTACTGTAGATGGAAATGTTAGAATTATCACTAATAAAGCAGAAAAGGCAGAAACGTTCAACATACGTTTCTGTTCCATCTTTGAAGACAAAGCAGATGATTTAGTCTTGTCACTTTACTACTGCTGGAAGACTGTAAACAGAGTTTCTAAAATTAGTCATTCACCAAACAGCAGGTCCAGATAACCTGCATCCAAGAGCTGGCTAAGGAGTTTGCTGGTCCATTAATACTGATTTTTCAATAAGTCTTGGAGCATGGGGGACATTCCAGGAGACTGAAAGAAAGATAATGTGCCAATTTTTAAAAACAGTTAATAGGGTGACCCTGGTAATTATAGGCCTGTCAGCCTTCCATCAGTCACAGCCCAGATAATGGAACAGCTGGGATGGGCTCAGTTAAATAAGGAATTAAAGGAGGGTAATGAAATTTATGTCAATCACTATGGGTTTGTGGAAAACAGATCCTGTCAAACTAATTTGGTATCTTTGCTGATATGATTAAAAATATGATTGATAAATGTACTAGTGATGACATAATATACTTACACTGCTGTATGTTGTTTGCCGTGGTGTGTGACATTTTGATTAAAAAAATTATGATATAAAATTGAGATGGCACACATTAAATGGATTAAAATTGGCTTATAGGTCTCAAAATGTGACTGTATATGGAGAATCATCCTCAAGTGGCTGTGTTTCCAGTGAAGTTCTGCAGGAATCGGGTCTAGGCCCTACACTATGTAACTTTTTTCTCAATTACCTGGAAGAAACATAAAATTATCGCAGATGAATTTTGCAGCTGACACACAAATTAGGGGGTGATAAATAATGAAGAGGACAGATCACCAATCTAGTCTATTTCATTAACTGGGCAGAAGTAAACCACGTGTTTTAATAGGCCTCAAAGTAAATATAGGTACCTAGGAATGAAGAATGTAGGTGTAGGATCCTCAGTGGGTTGGGTGCCCTAGCGCTCAGCATTCACTCAGTCTTGGGGTAGTGGGAGGGAGGGTCTAGGCCTGCCCATCCAACTGAAGACCACAGGTTAAGAGGGTCAGTAGCCCTGAGTTACCAGCCTGTGTTGCCTCCTACTGCTACTAGTCCTAAATTAGGAAAAGGAAACCAAGCCAATAGTGCTAACTAGCTCAGCACAGAGCCTGGTTCTTCAGGGAGAAAACTCTAGCCCCTTTTGGCAGGAAGCTACAGGGCAGGGCAAGCCTTTCCTCCCACATTCTGAGCTGGGTTGCTCCCTTTTCAATTCATTCTCCAGGTGCCACAATGGTGCATGCTGAGTAGGGTTGGTGGGGCAGGGCTAGCTGGGCCCAGTACTGTTCTTTAAGGCCTCATGGCCCAGTGTGGGGTTTGCTTCCCCCTTCACAAGGCTGTACTGACAGCGTGAGGGACTTTATGCTGGGAAGAAGTAACTGAGGAAGATCTGCAGCTTGTGGTGAGACTGCTCCTGGAAACTTGTGTCTAGAGCTGGTGGCCACAATTCAAGTAGGATGTTGATGTACTGTTCTTTAAGTCCTCATGGCCCAGTGTGGGGTTTGCTTCCCCCTTCACAAGGCTGTACTGACAGCGTGAGGGACTTTATGCTGGGAAGAAGTAACTGAGGAAGATCTGCAGCTTGTGGTGAGACTGCTCCTGGAAACCTGTGTCTAGAGCTGGTGGCCACAATTCAAGTAGGATGTTGATGAGCTAGAGCGATTCAGAGAAGAGCCATGAGAATGACTAGAGAATTACAAACCCTGCCTTACTGCAATAGACTCACAAGCTCAACATTTTCACCAAGCAAAGATAAGGTGAACAGGTGCCTTGATTACAGGATATAAGTGTAAGAACAAACATTTATTAACAGTTCTTCAGGCTAGCAAAGAAAGGTCTAACGAGCTGATGACTGGAACTTAAGCTAGATAAATTCCGACAGGAATTAAGATTTTTAACACTGGAACAATTTACCAAGGGCTGTTGAGGAGTCCCCATTCCTCACAATTTTTCATTCAAGATATTTTTCCATAAGCTCTGCTCTACAAATTATTGTGGGGCAGATCTCTGGCCCATATTATAAAAGTCAGAAGAGATCAGAGGTGGGCAAACTGTGCCTGACTGGAACATTTCATCAGGCCCACTGGCTGGGCCTGGCCAGAGCTCAGCAGCTGCTCCCCCCTCCTGGCCCTGGCACTGCTCCTTCCCCTGCCCCTCTCCAACTGTGTGGGCCCAGCAGGAGGGCCCTGTCTAGAGCATGGCCGCTGCTCCCCCTCCCATCATGTGGGTCCAGTAGCACTGACAGGAATGTAAAGGCTGCTAGCCTCTCCCAGCCCCACGCCTTTCACAAGCCCCTCTCTGGCTCGCCTAGAGGCAGACGTTGCCCTCAGGCCAGAAAGCTTGCCCATCCTGGACTAAAGGATCACAGTGGTTCCTTCTGGCCTTGAAATCTGGGGCTCTGAGGCACAGTCAGCGCAACAGATTTATGTTGTGGATGGGATGATGCTGCTCTGAGGGTGTGGAAAATCTCCAGTGTCACCAATGCAGACCTCACAGAGCTGCTCCCTGGTGGCATAGGCAGCATCTTCACTGCCATGCAGTGCAGTTGTAGACAAGCCCTAAGTGGGATCTCATGGTGCAATGGATGCTGAGGGGCCAGGACGCTGGGGGTGGGTGGGGTGCTTGGGGAATGCAGCATTGACCTAAGGGGTGTTTCTGGGGTTCACCAGGGGCTCAGGTGCTGGGTGGTGTGGTGGGGTAGAGGGGATTTGGGTGTAACTGGGGGATGCAGGGGATGTTGGACAACAGAGTGTTTTTGGGGGTGTGCTGCTAGGCAGACTGTGTTCTACGGGGGAGATGCAGGGGGTGTATGAGGTGAGTGTTGGGGTGCAGGGGGACATAGGGCACAGGGGGGAGCATGGGGGTACAGGGAGATGTAGGGCACAGGGGACGAGTGTTGGGGTACAGAGAGGCATAGGGCACAAGGGACGTGTTGGGTGCAGGGAGATGTAGGGCGCAGGGGACAAGTGTTGGTGTGCAGGGAGACATAGGGCGCAGTGGGTGAGTGTTGGGGTGCAGGGAGCTGTGGGGCACAGGGGGAGCACTGGGGTTCAGGGAGACAGGGCACAGGGGATGACTGCTGGGGTGCAGGGAGATGGCACTGAGGGACTGTTGGGATGCAGGGAAACATAAGGCACAGGGGATAAGTGTTGGGTCCAGGGAGCTGTAGGGCACCGGGGGTGAATGTTGGGATGCAAGGAGATGTAGCAGGTGGGGGGAGTGTTGGGGTGCAGGGGACGAGTGTTGGGGTGCAAGGAGATGTAGAGTGCAGGGGGAGCATTGGGGTGCAGGGAGTTGTAGGGCACAGGGCAATGCATTTGGGGTGCAGGGAGCTGTAGGGCGCAAGGAGTGAGTGTTGGGATGCAGGGAAACAGGGCACAGCAGGTGAGTGTGGGGATGCAGGGAGCTGTGGGGCATAGGGGGTGGACTGGGGTGCAGGGGGGTTGGGGTGCAGGGAGCTGTAGGGCACAGAGAGAGGGTTGGGGTGCAGGGAGCTGTAGGGCACAGGGGGAGGGTTGGGGTGCAGGGCATGTGGGAGGGGGCTGGAGGTGAAGGCTGGACGCTGGGGTGGGTGGCAGGGCCCGGTGGGGCGGGCGTTCTGGGGATGCAGGGCGTGTGGGGGGGGTGCTGTGGGCCGGGGTGGGTGCTGGGGTGCGGGCAGGCGGCTCGGGGAGCCCCGTGGGCCGGGCCGGGCCGTGGCCTGTGTGTGTTTTCCGGGCGGGGAGCCGGCGGCTCAACCTGCTGGGCGCGTCCCTGGGGTGAGTCAGCGGGGCCGGGCCGGGCCGTGGCTGGGGCTGGGGCTGGGGCTGGGGCCGGAGCCGGAGCCGGAGCAGAGCGGCCGGGATGGCGCTGAGTGTCAGCGTGAAGCGGGTGACCCAGCTGCCGGGGACCGGGGAGCGGCAGGTGCAGCTCAGCTTCCGAGGTGCGGAGCCGGGAACGGGGCGAGGGTCCGTGGTGGGGCGGGCCGGGCCGGGCCGGGCCAGGCCTGGGTCTCTCTGCCCCCGGGCTCGGGCCCGGTTGCTGCTGGGGCGGGCCGGCTGTAGCTGCTTTTATCTGCTGTGCAGCGCCTTGCACAGTGCGGCGGACAGCGCCAGGTCTGAGCTTAGCGTCCGCACATGGCGCCCCCCCGACGCTGTACAGCGCCCGACACCGGCAACGGGTCAACCAAAGTCTGCGGGAGGAGCTGCCTCCGTCCCCCTCCCCTGCAACAGCCTGCGGGGCTGCCCTGCCCGCACCCCAGCTGCCTTCATCCCCTTATAGTCTTGTCGCACCCCCACCGACACTAGTGTCCTTGCCAAAGCGCCCCCCAGCAGTTTCCTCCTTGCAGAAGGCTTGTGCCCCAAGACAAACTCTTCACCACCCCTGCTCCTCCAGGCAGTGCTCCAGGACTCCCACTGTAGCATGAAGACAGGGGCTGACCCCACAGCTCAGGCCACCAGCACATCTGAGCAAACCCTGATGGAGGTTGTGTCTTCTGTGGGATTCCCTGCTCAGCAGCCTTTAGTCAGTCATATCAATATCAAATCATAGGGCTGGAAGGGACCTCATGAGATCATTGAGTCCAACCCCCTGGGAATTGAACCCAGGACCTTCTGCATGTTAAGCAAAGGTGCTAACCACTACACTATTTGCTGGGAAGGCTCTGTAACCTGGGTTGTGGGGGCCAAGGGAGCCAGGCAGGTTGATGGGGGAAGTTCAGTGTGGAAGGGAGGAGATGGTGGGGAAGCAGCCCAAGCAATGAGCCTCCACTGGGAGCTGCAGGAAGGTCCATGGTCCCCGCCACAGGCTGCAGACCAGGGCAGCTGAAAGGAAGCTGAGGCCCAGCCCAGAGATGTGCATTGTACTCAGCACGCCAGCTTCCAGCGTTGGGCCCCAGTGAATTAGGCGGTGCTGGGTGCTCTGTCCTCACAGCTGGCAGGTTTTGTGTCTCCCGGCAGTTGAGGGCTGGAACCAGGAGGAAACCCCCATATGACCATGGCTTTTCCCCAGGTTTTACTCAGAAGACGAAGAAGGTTCGCTGTGGCCAGGAAGCTGTCTTTGGAGAGGTAAGGGAGCAGTGTGGGGCTGGGCTGGGGTGAGCTTTCTTTCCCATGTGAGCTGAAGCCCAGCCAGCTCTGCTGTGATCCCTCTAGGACTCATGAGACCTTCCAGCTGAACTGGGGCTCTGAGAAGAGGCAAATGACAGGAAGTGTCAGCTCCAGGGAATGGGAATCCAGTGCAATCTCAGGTCCTTCCAGTCCTGGGACAGAATATTGGGGGGGGGTTCTGTTATCACTGAAAGGGTTTGTGTAAAAGAAAATGACCAGACACACACAAACACATGCATGAACACACGCACAAAAAAAGCCTTGGGCTTGGCAAAAAGGTGCGGCTTTTCAGCCCTCACAAAAGAAAACCATCTGTGCCCAGCTGCTGCTCTAAGACAACGACATTTCCACGTGATTTACAAGCTATAAATAGAAAAATCAGTTCACCTCCCACTTCTGGGGTGGAACCTGCAGCTTTTGGAAGGAGGATAACAACACTGCAGAGTCTTGGCCAGGAATTGAAGTACACAGAGAGTTGGGAAGTAGATGCTTTTTGTGTTGGTCCTGGAGAACAGGAGAGCTGTTTTCCCCTGGACTTAAGATGCCCTGGGCAGGTTGTCTGGAGCAGAGGGCTGCGGGGTGACCTGTGTCTCTCAGTATTGCATTGGAGGCTGGCTGTGCCAGTCTGACTTGCCCACCACTTGTTGCACTTTTCACACAACTCCATCCCCTCTTGTAGGCTGCTAGCCTCCAGCAGGTAGCTGGAGCCTGGTGAGGCCCAGTCAGCTTAGCTGTCCTGGGGTAGGGTGAATCACAGGTGAACTGTGCTTGGTTCCTTCCTGGTACTTTCAGCCATTGGGAGTGGGGTCCTAAACAGCTCAAAATCCCACTAGGCACCCTGCTGCATCATAGACACCTGAACATCTCCAAGACCTGGCCCTAAAACCCCTTGCTCCAGAGAGCCTATTCCTGCTGCCCAACACAGCATATAGGATTGTCGGCAAAGTTATGGATCCCACTGGCCATGGTTGGGTGCAAAAGACTCATTAAGAGCAGATGCTCAGATGTGGCCATTGTGTGTAGAAGTTAGGGGCACAACTGTAAGCCTGATAGTTTATAATTTACAATATATAGTTTTATTTACTGCATGATCTTGGATCTTCTAAGCATCTGATAAAGTGGGATTTTCTCTCACTAAAGCTCATGCAATAAATAAATTTGTTAGTCTTTAAGTGCCACAGGACTCCTTGTTTGTTTTACTGAACTAGACTAACATGGCTACCCCTTTGGCACAAATAATTTAGAATCAACCCCAGCGGTTTGTCCAGATATAAGCAGGTCCAGCAAATCCAGCAGGTATTGTACATCAGGCGGCTGGACAGTCTGTGGCAAGGAAGGCAGGTGGGGTGGTGGGCGTCTGGAGCTGCAGCTCTCAATCGATGGCAATTTGATCAATGTCACTCTTGTCCTTCTGGCTGCTCTGTCCTTGTTAAACCCTCCCAGGATGTTTTGTCTTGAAGTGACTCAGGGGCAGGAACCACGGCTTTGTACAGGTGCCAGCACAATGGGCTTCATCCTGGTGTCTGCAGCTCCACTGTGATCAAATGCATAGAGAATGCCCACCAGGGCTGAGTGTGGGCTGGTGTGGCGAGAGGGCATGGGGAGTAGAGGACAGAATGAGGAGCAAGGGGAGGCGGGAGACAAGAAAATGAGGGGCTGCAGAGGAGGGAGCACTGGAGGGAATTGGAATGAAGGGCAGACTCCTGGGAGACACATTGTGATGGCAGGTGACCGCTCCAGCTCTAATGTGCCATCAACTGAAAGCTACAGCTGTCCACAAAACCTAATGGCCCCACCTGCCTTGCCATGGACTGCCCATGCTGTTCAGGCTGGGGGAGGGAAGGGGGAAGAATGGCTGGCGTGGGGACTTGGTGGTGGTGGGGGAGGGGAGGGCATGCGGAAGTTGGGCTGGCTCTGTGCGTGGTGGGGTGGGATTGGGGAGTGAGGGTGGGAGAGGAGAGAAAGAGCAGGCGTGGGAGGGGAAAGAGTGCTGGTCGGGGGGGAAGGGTAGTGGATGGAGAATGATGGTTGGCCAGGGTATTGGGGTGGGGAGGGGATGGGGGCACAAGAAAGACAGACTCTCTCAGTAACTCCAGAGAAATGTCTGGTGAGCTCCATGGAGGTCGCAGGCCGCCCAGCTGCCCGAGCAGGGGGAGCACATGGAGCCTGGCTCCTCAGGGTCAGGTTTTCCTCTCCTGGTACTGTTTCAGACTCCCCTGCCAGCTGGTATCATTGAGGGGGCCCTGTCCCTGTCCATAGGGCACCTCGGGACTGCTGGAGGTACTCTGCCCCCTCCTTGCCTCAGTTCCAGTACTAGGAGCGTGTGGGGGGCAGGGCAGGTGCTGGTGCTGCCCACGAGTGACTAGTATGGATGGCTCCAGCTGTGATTGCAGTGAGGCAAGACTTTGTGGAGAGGCGTCTCCTCCCGCCTTGGTTCTGCAGGAGACCTGCAGATGAGAACCCTGCTCTGGCTGGGGAGGGCTGCAGCAGCTTTGGGGAGCTGCGTGGCATGGCTGCATGTAGCAGGGAACTTGGGCTGGGGTTCTGGCTGGCCCCACAATGTCAGAGGGGATGGGAAGTGGGCCACTCTAGATGCTTCAGAGCTGTAGCCATGTTAGTCTGCGTGCAGCAAAAGCAACAAGTCTGTGGCACCTTAAAGGCTAACAAATGTATTGGGGCATAAGCTTTTGTGGGCTGCAACCCACTTCATCAGATGCATAAAGTGGAAACTACAGTTGAGAGGTATAGATACATATGCTAGGGTGGAGGAGGGCAGGCGTTAGCAAAGTTAGTTGAGAGGGGAGATGGAGCCTATTTACACCAGTTGATTAGAAGGTGAAAATGTATGAACAGGGACAGTTACTTATGTAATGTGACAAGTCCCTATTCAGACCCAGTCTGATTGTGTCAAGTTTGCAAATCAGCTCCAGCTCTGCAGTTTCACACTGCAATCTGTTTTGAAGGCTTTTTTTGTTGAAGCACAGTAATTTTAAAGTCTGCTCCTGAGTATTCAGGGAGATTGAAGTGCTCTCCTAAAGGCAGAGGCGTCGCTGGCACTGGGCACCCTGGGCCACGTGCCCCGAAGCCCAGCACTGATGCCCCGGATCTCTGGCCCATCCGGGGCCCGGCTGCCCGCGGCCGCAGCAGCCCCGTCCCCAGCCGGGGATCTGGGGCCCGGCCGCTTGCCCTGGATGTGGGGCCTGGCCACTCATGGTGGCACGGCTGTGCCAGGCCTTGTCCCTGGCCAGGAGGCGTAGCCTTGTGGCTGGGGGCGTGGCTGGCGGGCCGTGGGTGCCCTGGGTCCCTCCCCCAGCCAGCGACACCCCTGCCTAAAGGTCTATGGATGTTACTATTTTTGATGTCAGATTTGTGTCCATCTTTTCTTTTGCATAAGGACAGTCCAGTTTGGCCAACGTACATGGCAGAGGGGCTTTGCTGGCACATGATAGCATGCACCACATTAGTGGATGTGCAGGTGAATGAGCCCCTGATGGTGTGGCTGATGTGGTTGGGACCTATGATGGTTTTTACTGGAGTCGATGTGCGAGCAGAGTCAAGGCTGTAACTAGGGTGGGGTGACTGGGGCTTTGCCCCGTGCAAGTAATGCGTGGCCTTGTTCACTGCTTGATCGGAAGGCGCATTCCATGTGTTGCTTGCTCCAGGCATGCCCTGGGCACCAAAATATCTAGTTCCAGCAGTGAGTAGAGTTGGCAGTGGGGTTTGTTGCAAGATAGGTTCCTGGATTAGTGTTCTTGTTGCATCGTGTTCAGTATTTGCTTCAGGTTGGGAGACTGTCTGTGAGCAAGGATAGGCCTGCCTCCCATGGGTTGAAAGAGTGTCGAATCATCTTCTAGAATAGGTTATAGATCCTTGATGATGTGGTAGTGGGATTTTAGCTGGGGGCTGTAGGCGATGGCCAGTGGTGTTCTGTTGGTTCCTTTGTCAGGTCTGTCCTGTAGTAGGTGACTCCTGGCTACCTGTCTGGCTCTATTGATCTGTTTTTTTCACTTCTTCAGATGAGTACTGCAGTTTTAGGAATGTTTGGTGGAGACCCTCTAAGGTGTTGTCTGTCTGAAGGATCCGAGCAGATCTGGTTGTATCTTAAGGCTTGGCTGTAGACGGTGGATTGTGTAATGTGCCAAGGGTGGAAGCTGGAAGCATGTAGGTATTTGTTGTGGACAGTTGTCTTTTGGTACAAGGTGGTGTGAATGTGTCCATCCCTTGTTTGTACAGTAGTGTCCAAGAAGTGGATTTCTTTTGTGAACTGGTCCAGGCTGAGGTTGATGGTGGGGTGGAAATCATTGAAATCCAGGTGGAGTTCCTCAAGAAACTCTGCTGTGAGTCCAGATGATGAGTATGCCATCAGTGTAACGCAGGCTAAGGAAAGGTACTTGGGGATGTGATCTGAGGAAGCGATGTTCTAGGTCAGCTGTTGGCATACTGTGCAGCCATGTGAGTACCCATAGCTGCACCACTGACTTGAAGGTATAGATCAGGTGTGGCCAAACTGTGGCTCTTGAATGAAAAACTGTGGCTCCCAGAAGAATGTCAGCAAATCAATTTAGGAAAGCAGCCCCAGCCTAGGAGTTCAGGAGGAGGTGGGATGGTGGGGAGAAGTGTGACATGGTTGGGGATGGCGGGGAGAAGTGCGTCATGGTCAGGATTTTAAAAAACTCACCACTAGCTTGCAGTCTTCTACATCAAGCAGCAGCTAAGTTTTTACTGTGTAGGGCTGATTTTCATAGTAACCTTAAGTAATTATTAGAATCTGACATTAGTAGGATCAATATTTGCCCTCTTTTTATGATAAAATTAAAGCGTGCAACAAATTTTAGACTTAGTAATTTTGGAATAGGTAAAAGTATATGGCTATATGCCTCAGTGCGGCTCTCGAAGGTTTAATAATCAACTTGTGTGGCTCTTGAGTTCCATAAGTTTGGCCACCCCTGGTATAGATTGTCTCCAAATCTGAAGTGGTTGTGGGTCAGGACAAAGTCACAAAGTTCAGCTACTAGGTATGCTGTGTCATCATCTGGGAGGCTGTTCCTGACGGCTTGTGGTCCATCTTTGTGTGGAATGTTGGTGTACAGAGTGTCTGTGTCCATGGTGGCCAGGACGGTGTTTTCTGGGAGATCAACAATGGATTGCACTTTTCTCAGGAAGTCAGTAGTGTCACAAAGATAGCTAGGAGTGCTGGTAATGTAGGGCCTGAGGAGAGAATTCACATAGCCTGACAATCCTGCTGTGAGAATGCCAATGCCTGAGATGATGGGGTGTCCAGGATTCCTGGGTTTGTGGATCTTGGGTAGTAGACAGAATACCCCTCGTCAGGGCTCTTGTGTTGTGTCCATGTAGATTTGTTCCTGTGCTTCTTCAGGGAGTTTCTTAAGCAGATATAGTTTCCTTTGGTATTCCTCAGAGGGTGATGGCTCGTTGAATGTGGTGTTGGAGAGCTGTCTGGTAACTCTTGATTTTAGGTGCTGTGCATTGCCTGGCAGGGCACACAGCAGAGGTGTCGCTGGCCAGGGGAGGGACCCAGGGCATGGGCCCAGGCCCCGCCCCCAGGCTGCAGGCTCCATCCCCTGGCCAGGGACAGGGACAGGTGCCGCCATGGGCGGCCGGGCCCCGGATCTCTGGCCCGATTGGGCCAGCGATCCAAGGCACCGTTGCTGGGGTTCAGGGCACGTGCCCCGGGGTGCTCAGTGCCAGCAATGCCTCTGGTGCACAGGCAGCCGTAGCCCAGCCAGTGCTGGGCCCAGCCTGGCCTGCCCTGTCTCTTGTGGGCTGCTCAAGCTTGCCCCGCGCGGCTCAGCTGTGGCACTGTGGAGTCCTTGCTTTGTGTCGCAGGCACAGGGTATCACATCTCCTTCCACTTTTCAGGCGTTTGTTGTCAGGAAACAGAA
This sequence comes from Podocnemis expansa, assembly GCA_007922195.1. Lineage (NCBI taxonomy): Eukaryota > Metazoa > Chordata > Testudines > Podocnemididae > Podocnemis > Podocnemis expansa. Next base: position 2,116,876 of record ML682044.1, read on the forward strand.
AGTGCAAGTATGAAATACTGATGGTAGATGGGAGAGCCAGCCCATCCTGCCCAGGGCTGAGTCACAGAGGTGGCACTGTGCTGGGAGCTGTGGCATATTCAGGGCAAGGGTGACCTGCAAAGGGAGGGTTGGGAAGTGGGCTAAGCCCTTCTTATGCCCTCTTTTGTAATGTAGAAAGGAGGTTTAGAAGGGTTTTGCAGCCATGGGGGGGGGGGGGGGGAAATGGTGGGGAGGGAAGCATTCTGCTTGTTTTTACTTTGGGAATTTAGGTCCAATCCCCCTTTCCCTTGGAAGACCCGGGGACTGGCTAGAGACCTGGAGAGACTGTGATTGCAGAGATGCTGGGGGGGAAGGGGCCACTTTAGTCCCACTCTTTGAAACACTTTGCACTGAATTTGGTTTCATTATGGTCTGTTTAAGCCAAGTGTCTGAATACGCTGTGGAAGGAAAGCTCTGTTAGACTTTCAGCTTCATCCCATGCCAGTAAGGGCTTAGACTCAGAGATTCTAAGGTTAGAAGACACCAATATGATCCTCTTGTCTGATCTCCTGCACACTGCAGGTCACAGAACCTGCCCGTCCACTCCTGCAATAAACCTCTAACCTAAGATAGAGTTATTAAAGTCCTTAAATCATGACTTTAGGACAGTGGTTTGCAAACTTTGTTTTTTTCGGGACCCAGGTGAAAAAAATCATTTATGCCCGTGGCCTAAACATTACATCTTTGAGCAATGCATTCCAATCTTTTGGTGGTGGCAGCAGGGCGTGCCATGACCCAGTACCGGTTCTCGACTGTAAGTTCGAAAACCAATGTATTAAGGTACAGAGAAGCCACCAGCAATTGAATCATGTCCCATGCTACAAAAGAAGGTGACCCTTCCCTCCCTGAGCCTTTGCTGATTTGATCTGGGGGAAAATGCCTTCCAAGACCCAAATATAGTGATCAGTTAAACTCTGAGCATGTGGGCTGGAGACCCAAGAACGAGTTCTCTGTAGTAACTCAGAAATCCCAGTTCACATCCCTGGGTCCTCCAACAAGGTCTCCAGCAAAACCTGGGGAACAGGAGACTTGAGACATCTTGTATTTCTAACACATAGACAGGCAGAGCAGAGTGTCACCTCCCTTGCATAGTCAGATTGTGCATGATCCCTTCTCTGCCCCACTGACCTACGCTGAGCTTTGCAGGGCCCCATGGAAGTGCTGGGGGGTCTAGTGCCCTGGTTCAACCTGCAGTTGCTACAGGTCTGTTTTCCGTCTCTTGGCTGCTGGATGGAGCTTGGGTTGTTCTGCAGTTTATATTTCAACAGTGTTATGAACTTTATTTTGTAGCCACCCCTCCTTAGATGTCCTTTGACAAGGCCTCAAGCCCAGGGATGGGGACAGCAGGGATGTCATAGTGGTTGTCCTAGCTCCCACCTATGACGTGCTGAGTTGCCATGTCCTAGGGCTTGGCTTGGTCAGGCAAACAGCTCAGTTCCCTGGGACATTTCAGGTGGCCACTATTGAAAGTGTCTGTCCCCAGGAAAATCCTGTGGTGATGAAACCACCAGGGATGTATGCTCTCACTCGCTCAGCTTATTACAGACTCTCTCACTAGAGTGGGTGTTTTCAGAGAAAAATGAACCTGAGCCCCAGGGAATTGTGAATGGTGACAAATCGAGACTTGGGGGGTGGGGGGGGGGTCTCCTTGTGTTAGTGAGTGCTAAAGAAGCTCTGAAAATTCACTGGCCTCTTGGTGTTTGTTTTTAGCTCTTTCGCTGGCCACATTATGGGAAGCTCATCATGGAAGAGATGCTGCTTGTTAAAGTTTACAACTGCAGTAAAGTTTTCAGTAACAGGTAGGTTCCTGTGGGTGTGAACTAGATGACCTGGGTAACTACTGGCTGGTTGGGCTGATATTGATCCCGTGCAAATCATACTAGGCCCAATATGGAATGCAGTCAGGAAAGAATGGGAACCTAACGCCGGTGAGAGTGGGGGAGTGGAGAATAGGTCTTCTCAAACAAACTTGATTTTTTTTTTTTTTTAATGAGATTGAGAGTTTGGGTCACAGAGGTACCATGCTGATGTCATATATGATTTTATGACTATACCTCAACTGCTGTAAGGTGTTGGACTTAGTGCTGCACAACATTGTGATTAAAAACTTAGCATGACACAGAATCAACATAGCATGCATTAAATGGATTAATAATTGGCTAACTGATAGATCTTAAAATGCAATTGTAAATAGGAAATCACTACCTATTTGGGGGGGGGTTCTAGAAGGGTTCTGCACAGACCTCTTCGTGGCCCTACACTATTATGTATCTTTATGATCAGGAAGAAAAAAAATCATTGCTGGTAAAGTTTTCTGATGACATCATTACTGGTAGAGCAGTATGTAGTGAGGGGGACATATTAGCTCTACAGACTGGTCCGCAGGGCCGTAACTATGGTGGGGCAAATGGGGCTTTGCCCCGGGTGTGCCAGAGCGGCTCAATAAAACTGCTCTATTAAAGAGTACGTTTCATGCTGCTGGCTCCAAGTGCCGCTAATTGCAAGGGGCACTGAAACAGAGCATTACAGCTCTGCTGGTCTGGATTGCTTGGTAGCCTGGGCTCATTCAAACAACATGTAGTTTGTATTACAACCGTATATAAGAGTATACATCTAGGACCAAAGAATGTAGGTCACAGGATACTGTCTGAAAAGCTGTGACTCTGAAAATGACATAGGGATCATGGTGGAGTTTCCACTGGGATGCCATGGCTAAAAGATTAAATGCAATCATTGGATATATAAAACAGGGAGTACTAAACAGTATTGGGGTACTTTATATGCAGCAGTTTGGTGAGGCCATCACTGGGTACTGTGTCCAGTTCTGTGTCCATGCTTCTAAAAGATTGTTGATAAATTAGAAAGGGTTCATCAAAGAGCTACAAGAGTGATCTGAGGCCTGGTCAATCTGCCATGCAATGAGACTTAGGGAGTTTAGCTTGTTAAAGCAAAGATTAAGTGACGATTTGATTGTGATCTCTAAGCCTCTGCAAAGAGAGAAACTTTTTGATACTAGCAAACTCTGTATTCTAGAAGTAAAAGGCATAACAAGATCCAGTGGTGGAAAGTGAGGCTAGAAATAAGCCACAAGTTTTCCCCAGCAAAGGTAATTTGCCACTGGAATAACTGACCAAGTGTTGTGATGGGTTCTTTGTCACCTGAAATATTTACATTCAGATTGGAGGTCTTTAAACAAGTCTGCCCTTGCTTGCCCACAAGGCATTGGGCCAGAGGCAGGAACCTCTGGGGTAAGTTCTCCGGCTTGTGCTCTTCTGGAGGTCAAGGTAGTTCAAACAGTGACTCCTTCTGGCCTTAACATCTGGGTAACCTTCACTTAATTGCCTGCTTTTGTAACCTTATGTTCTGAGATAGTCACAGTGAGCCTGCAATGATTTGCCCCACCTTACTGCTGTCTGCTCAGCTCACCTCTGTTGTGATGTAGCTTTTGTAATACCAGAGCAACCAGACTTAGTTCTGACCAAATAAAGATTTCTACCCGAGATGCCCTTTGGCCAATAGGTGATGTTTCCTGATGAGAGCTGGGACACGGGTAGGGCTGCTCACTTATGCACCTCTGACTGGTTAGGCACTAACATAGTGTAGAATGGAACAGTTTTCCCCAGAGCGATCATCAAGTGGGGCAGGGGATAATGAAGCCTCCACCAACATCAGCTAGTTGCAGATAGGCAGAATGCATCAAAGGCTTTGATCCTTTGCAGCACTGTAGAGGCACCTTGAATCCAAGAGCTGTTTCAGGCAGCTGAACCTGCTGTAGGAAATACTTTGGCAAAGTACCCTTTGAACCCCTGCCTCCAAGCCTAGTGGATGAGGAGAGTGGAAAATGTGGTATAGCTTGATTTTAGTAAGGTTTTTGATACTGTACCACATGACCATCTCATAAATAAACTAGGGAAATACAATCTAGATGGAGCTACTATAAGGTGGATTCATAACTGGTTGAAAACCATTCCTAGAGCATGTGAATGGTGCATGGTCAAGCTGAAAGGCATATCGAGTGGCTCCTAGATAATGCCACAGAGAATGTTCACAAAGTTTATAGATGACATCAAGCTTGGTGGGGTTGCTAATGATTTGGAGGATAGGATTAAAATTCAAAATGATCTGGACAAACTAGAGAACTGGTTGGAAGTAAATGAGATGAAATTCAGTAAGGACAAATGCAAAGTACTCCACTTGGAAAGGAACGATTGGTTACCTACCAGTAACTGTCCTTCTTTGTGATGGGCTGCTCACATGCATTCAGTATTAGGTGTCTACGTGCCGCAGCACACGATTGGTCAGAAGTTTTTTGCTCTAGTCTGTCAGAGCAGGGTCAGCAGCTGACGCCTCCTTTGGCCACTCCCTTGGCTATATATACAACCCCGACCCTGACACTCCCCAGTCCCCTTTAAGTCACCAACTCCGGATAGCATGGATGGTGGGGGGGCGGGTCCTGAATGTATGTGAGCAGCCCATCTCAAAGGATGGTTACTGGTAAGTAACCCAGTGTTCTTCTTCGAGCACTGCTTGGATACATTCAGTATTAGGTGATTACTAGCCATACCATGGACAGTGGGTGGAGATGGAGTTTTCCGCCTTCAGCCCGGCTATCCCCTTAAGGCAGGGATCAACAATCTTTGCGCGACCCCTGTGCTGGTTCTTCCTCACTGACCCTCAGCTGGTGCCAGTGACCCCCTCTGCTGAAAAAGTGTGGTGGCTGCCTGAAAATTCAGCAGCGGTCACTGCTGGAGAGGGAGTGCTTCCCAGGAATGCCATGGAAAGAAGTCTCCCAGAGTGACTCATCTTGGCGGTGTGCCTGGGAATGAGGTCACCAGGCATGCCACAAAAAGAAGTGGCTCCTTTCAGGGGTTCCCAGGCATGGTTCAGAAAGAAGCGGCCTGGAGTGGCTCCTTTGGGGAGCATCACACTACACAGAGGAGCCACTCTAGGCAGCTTTTTTCTGCATCACATGGAGGTGGAGGCATAGGCATAGGCATGGGGAGGGTGCTGGGTTCCTTTTGCACCCAAAGGAAGCCACCCAGAGTGGCTTTTGGTGGCAGGACCAGCAATTTCTGTGATACTGCAGAAGGTGCTGTGCGCTGCTCTGAATGGGCTCGGGGGCCACTATTGACACACATGCTGGGGGTTGCCTACCCCTGCTTAAGGCAAGCTCCAAACTTGGAAGGGTGCCTGAAAATAAGCATTTTGCCTTCATGGAGGGGATATCTTATAACTCTTCGGATTCCTGTGACAACCCTAAACAAGGGGACCCAAAAGTTGGGATTGTAGCATCAGCTGTGCAAGCCTAGAAGGTCCCTAACCCTGGGAATTGAAAGAAATTTTGATGAGCTGGGGGCTTCTTCACCCCTAAGCAATAACACCACTCCTCTTAATTGCTCTACGAGCACTACCCAGGAAAAACATAGAAGGGAAGTGAGTCACTTCCTCTGAAGGTTGGCATGGATGCTGCCCAGGTTATCCCATGTACACAGGGGGGAAAAGGTAGATTGGCTCCTACAAAAACTGGATCCTACCCACTGCTCTTGAAGAGCCTATAGCAAATACGTATTGAGCGAAGTGTCAGGAGACAGGGATCTTCCGCCGGTGAGACTTGTAAGAGAGAGAGAAGTCTGTCACCTCTGTAGTAAGTGGGATGTAAAATCCTGATCCCATTAGAATCCTCAGGCCTTCAGTCTTGAACTGTGGCAGCAGAACTGCGGGTAGTGGGAAGTAGCAAAGATGGGCCATCTATTACGAGTCGAGAGACTGGCCTGCACCTCTACTGAGAAGGTTGGGTAGAGGTCTACCCCACTTATCTTGGGGGGAGGTGGGAGTGGTTGGTAGCCTCATGGCCTCCATGTGTTGCTAAAGCAGGTGGGAAAAACCCCAATGAAGGGATCTAGCGGAGTAGTCCTGAGGGGAGAGGGTTCACCTTGGGGTGGTAATGGGGTAACCTCGGAGACCCAGAGCTTTTATGGGTGTCAGTCTGGAACTCCCAGATGAGGACAATTTCCTCATTCCCCCCATAAGGTGGGGTAGACATGGACTCTACTGGCTCCTGGTGCTAAGGTGAGGGTGAGGATAAGTTTGCAACCTCTAAGGGTAATTCCCCTGGGTTCCTATAAGAAGGCATATTGTTGATCCCTCCTTAGGGTAGATGCGGTCCCGAAGTATCAAAAGAGGAATCACCAGAAAAGAACCCTGAGAAAACAGAAAAAGAAAGGGGGGGGGGGAGTCTTTCGCCTCCCTGCCCTTCCTCTTCCAATGGGAGGGTACAAGTGATCCCAGGACTCCAAGATCCTGCTTCAACGTATCGAGGATGAGCGCCCAAAGAGTAGGGAAAAAAACGGCAATTGGCTTGAGGTTGGCCTTTGCGAACCTCGAGCCCCATATGCTCACATGAAGACTTAAAGGGGCTGGTTGCACCCCAATGTACTCGTTCCTCTCCTCCTAATATGAGGCAAGGGAATCTTGGTGCACGCAAAGGCCTCTGTCAGTTAAGATATGAAGTAGTCCAGGGTGAAGGGAATAAAACTGGAGGACAAAAGTCGGCATACTATATCCCGGGCAGAGTCTGGTCATGAAGTGTACGGGGTATCCCGGGAAGTTTCCTAGGCCTGAGTAGGCAGATTTCCCATTGGCCCCTCCCCCCAATAGGAGGAAGAGAAAAGGATCAAGTGTCTCCCTAGATGAAGAACCTTAGAGAGAGGGGTAAAACCTCTATCTCCCCTTAACTGGTTCACATGGGTCGATAATGCCCCACTAGGCCTTAGGGGCGGAATGGAGGAAGGGAACCATTGAGGGACCCCTTCAGCAGGAGAGGAGGGGAGAGGGACGAGTATGTCCAAGGATAGCTGTAGATCATGAGCATTTGGGGAAACCATCCCCGTGTGTTCAAACACGCTTATCTGGAAAGCTATGGGAGAACGAACAGGACAGGAAGAGTTCTGCTCATGGCAGTGTTAGAGGGCAGGGATGCCCTTCCGCTTCAAGTTGTGGGGAGGACTCTTCCCCATCATGACCCAGTGCGTGTTACCAGGGGGAGGAAGATGGGGGATCTGGGTAGACAGAAGACTTAGATGGCCACAGGTTTTAGCCTTCTGACTGAAACCAAGAGATAAACGCCCACTGGAGGCCACGGGTAGCAGGATGGGCTTATCCAGAGGATGCATCATAAGAATTTGAAGGGCCATAAAGGTAACCCTACTTAGCAAATTGCAGGGAGAAAGAAGACACCCACGAGGCTCTCATGGGGAGACTCCACTGAAAGGAAGGGGGTGAGGGGATTTCCTGTGTGGAAAAGCGAGATGGCAGTGGGGCACCCACTGGTCTCTGACTTAATCCAGTCCTTGTTTCCGCGCTAACCTGAGGAGATTGCAGGATCGAACAGGAAAGGAAGGGGAGTATGTATCTCACAAGCCCCACCAAGAGAAACAACGCACGATGCTCACCTAATAATAAGGTGGAGGGTGGTCCCATGGATCTGTGAAATAAGAGCTATCCAGGTGGCACTTGCAAGGCTATTTTCTTGCCATAGCTGGAGGAACATCTAAGTAAGGGGCTTAAGGGCCCTAACATAGGGTTATAGGGCACTATGAGGGCCCCATTGCTCATGTGATGGAGCCCTGTGGGATTGACCCATGGGTCGGGCCTCTGTTCTTAACCTGGCCTTCTTAAGTCCTGCTAAGCTATGCTGTGGCGAGCGTTGAGAGTCTGAACAAGGAGAATAGTTTCTGAGGTTCCCAAAATTGGGAAATGCTAGGTTGTGAGAAAAGAGGTGGTAAATAGGGGGTCTGGAGAAGCTGACCCTTATATACCCTTGAGGGAAGCTGTAGAGGCAGAACAAATCCCAGCTGGTAGAGGGGGCAATGTGCCAGGAGCAGCCACAGTAGTCTGCAGGTTCAGCTGTGAGACCAGTGAGTCTCATGAAAGGGGGCCCCTACTCATAGGGATATACGAATCCATGATCAGTCTGTCAGCTCTAGCATAGGGAGGAGGGTATGTGAGAGACGGTGTCCCCCCCCCCTTTTTGGGTTGTGGACCCCTCTACTAAGTTCTGAGGGATTTCTATGGGAAAGGAATATGGCGGGGAGAGAATGGTGATGTGTGCCTGGGGCAGTTATCTTTGGTGGGCCTGGTAGTCTAAGGAGGGGAGCCTTGTGGAAGCGAGAGTTCTGAGTCTCCAAGGGGCTCATCTCGTACTCCACCTGATCAAGAAGGCTGGCGTTCCCTATGATGGTGAGGGCTGGGAGGACGACTGGGTGTTTGGGAAGGGAGCATGCTCAAAGATCAGAGATCCGATCTGGGGTCCCTAGCACTACTTAACAGGAGGTCTGTGTCCTCTGTAAATAAGGATTGTTCCTCAAAGGAAAGGTCCTGAATGGCCTGTTGGATGGTTTGAGGCAGGCCTGCCTCCTGAAGCCATGCTGTGTGCCTCATAACAACAGCTGAGGCTACCCCTCAGCTTGCTGTGTCTGAGGCATCCCACACAGTGAGGAGCGAGTCCCGGAATGCCAGCAAGCCTTCTTCTAGGAGGGACTCAAAATCTTCCCTATGATCCTGGGGAAGCAGGTCTCTAAATCTTTTTAAGGAGTCCCGTATATCCAAGGTGTATCTAGCCACCAGCACTTGGTGGTTAGCTATACATAGCTGGAAGGCTGAGGTCGAGTACACTTTCCTGCCCAGAATATCTAGCTGTCTAGCCCTCTGGAGCTGGGCATGGGATCTGGAGGGGGTTGAACTCCACACCCTAGGGCGGCTTTGATCACCCATGGACTTGGACTCGGGTGACAGGTGAGGAAAATCCTCTGGTGGGACCTTTTATTTGTGAGCTGCTATGTCTAACACTGGAGGAATAGAGGGGGGACATTGCCATTGGGACCTGGCAATGTCATGTACGCTAGGGTGCAGAGGCACTGCTATAGCATCCAGTGGGGATGATACACCGGAATTAGATAAGGGGTCCCAATCCCCCCCAATAGGTTCGGCCTCTCGGCCCATATGGGCAGATACCCGGCGCAGAAGGTCAAAGTGCGCTGTGGTATCCTCCCTATATAACTCTGGCCTGGGGTTCAACTCCCTGTCTGGGTTAAGAAGCATGGGATCTTCGATACTGTGATAAGCCGTCTGTGAAGGGACTTGTCTCAGCACCGACCATTCATGGGGATGGTATTGATAGGCACTCAGTACTGCTTGTCTGCCCGTCCTAGAGGGGGTAATCTCCTCCAGACTCAGGGAGCAGGAGCTTTCTTGTAGTGCAGGAGGTTCATCGCCAGGCTGAGTAGGATGGCATCAATGAAGTAGAGTCGCTACGGTGCCAGGAAGAAGCGGAACATGATCTGCAGCGCTTTAGAATCCGGCCTGGGGCAGTACCACCAGGCATCCTTGGGGAGGTCAGCACCTAGAGAGTGGTGCCATTTGGGAGTAGTCCATTTCCCCAACAGGAAAGCAGGCTTTCCTCTCTGCTTAGGGGTCTTCGGAGGAGTGGGCATAGGCAAGAGCATCAGAGCCTTTGCCGCTACGAAGGCCTCTGGGGTGGTTGGGATCTGCACCACTTTGTACCCCTGGTGCTGGGAAGGGCCCAGCCTGGGAGAGCCGGACTAGCGAAGTGCTTTTGCACTGATATCAGTGTTGACTACGTCTTTTGCTGTCAAGGGGAGTGGTGCCAAGAGGGCTCCAGTGCTGACTTGGCACGCAGTGCCGGTGCCAAAGGCAACCCCAATTCTTCGGGGGTAGGCTGCCGTGCTTGCTCTAAGGCCAACACACGGCACCTTTGCTCCCTGTCTTTCAGCATCCTTGGCTTGAAGGACTGACAGATGGAGCAGTCGGTGGCCTGATGGGACTCACCGATGCACTGAAGGCACTTCTCACGGGGATCATCCTGTGCGAAGGCCTTGCCGCAAGAAGCACAGGGTTTGAAGCTTGGCATCTTTGGCGGCTGTTTGGAGCGATCTTCTGGCTCCTAACTCACACGTTCTGTAGAAGCGCTGGTTTTTGGTGGAACAATATCCACGAACAGATCCTCTAAATTTAAACAGGCTGCTTGTATAAAGAAACAACAACAGGCACTTGCTTTCACAAGGACAGGACTGTTCTGAAACCATTGCCGGAGGTGGAAAAAGGAACTGGGGAGGATCAGGGTTGGGACTATATGTATAGCCATGAGAGTGGCCAAAGGGGGCGTCGGCTGCTGACCCTGCTCTGACAGGCTAGAGCAAAAAGCTTCCAACCAATCATGCGCTGCAGCACGTAGACATCTAATACTGAACGTATCTGAGCAGCGCTCGAAGAAGAACAATGAGTTGCACACATAAAAAATGGGAAGTGTCTCCCTAGGAGAAAGTACTACACAAAGGAAGTTGGGGTCACTGTGGATTACAAAGTAAGTATGAGTCAGCAGTGTCACACCGTTGCAAAAAAGAAAAAAAAAGGCAAACATTCTGGAGTGTATTAGCAAGAGTGCTGTAGGCAAGACACAAGAATTTGGTTTTCCACTGTGCTCCAAGCTGATTAGCCCTCTGCTGGAGTATTGTGGGCAGTTCTGGGCACCACATTTCAGGAAAGATGAGGACAGTTTGGAGAAAGTCCAAAGAAAAGCAAGAAAAATAATTAAATGTCTGAAAAGCGTGACCTATGAGGGTAGATCGAAAAAATTGGTTTGTTTAATCTGGAGAAGAGAAGACTGAGCAGGGACATGATAACAGGTTTCAAGTACATAAAAGGTTGTTAGAAGGAGAAGAGAGAAAAATTGTGCTCTTTAACGTCTAATGATAAGAAAAGAAGCAGTGAGCTTAAATTACACCAGGCTGGACATTAGGAAAACTTCCCGTAGTTAAACACTAGAATAAATGCCTAGGGAGGTTGTGGAGTCTCCATCATGGGAGAGTTTAAAGACCAGGTTAGACAAACACTTGTCAGGGTTAGATGACACTTTGCCCTGCCCTCAGGGCAGGGGGCTGTCCTAGATGATCTCTTGAGCAAAGGCAGCTATTGGGGTAACCAAAGCAGTCTAGGGTCTTGAGCAGTAAGGAAGCCCCATGGTGGTCGCTTGCTTCACTTACCTAGCTCTTGTGCCGGGGGTGGTGGGGGAGCGATGGACTGCCAGGGCAAGCGGCTGCCCTGCCTGCCTGCCCAGCTGGCATCTCTGCAGCGGGGGTGGAGCAGCACTCCCTGTCTACCTGCAGCAGGCCACACCTCTCCAGGGGTTACAGCTGGTGGAGCGCTGTGACTTGCCAGGAGTGGGGCCCTCTGGAGCAGCCTTCTCAGAAGAGTTCGGGCCTCTTCACCCCTGGCCACCCCAGGCCTGAACAGGTCTGATCCAGGGCCTGGGGGTGAGGCAGCCTCTATTTAGGCTTGGGGTGGCCAGGGGTGAAGCGGCCCGAACTCTTTGGAGCAGGCCACTCCAGGGGTCCCCATTCCCGGTAAGCTGCAGTGCGGTGCCAGCTGCTTTCCACCCCCTGGGGAGGCATGGCCGGCTGGGTGTATGGGAGGAGTGTTGCTGCACCCCCGACGCAGAGAGGCCAGGCAGGCAGGCAGGTGGGGCAGCCTCTTGCCTCAGAGGTCCACGGCCCCCAGCTTTGCCCCCCATGAGAGTTGGGACTGTGGGGGGGACAGTTAGAGTAGCAGTGGGGGCTCAGGGCCCTGGTGAAGGGGGCATTGGTGGCCTATAGGGAGCCCCATAAAGGACCCTTGCCTAGGGCCCCCAATTGCCTAAGGCAGCCTCTGCTCTTGAGGTCCTGTCCAGTTCTATGATTCAATGAATATTATGTATAAAAGCACAATGTGAGTTATCAGCATGGAGATGGCTGCCAGCTACCTCATAACTAATTGAGACTGTTGTTTTATTACAGACTTCTTGGTTCCTTAGTCATCAGCCTTCAGCACCTAGTGACGTCTGGACGCCTGATCCTCAGAGAAGCCCTTGTTGACAAAAACCACAGCGTCACTGGGGTAAGTCGTGGTTACTGTAATACCGGTTGGTTGGAAATCAGAGCCGTAACATGGTGTTTTGCCACACAGGGTGCATTCCAATTGGAACACGCCCCTTCCCATTAGCGGCACTCAGAGCTGGCACCGCAAAGCCACCCCTTTAATAGCATGGCTCTATTGAGCCTCTTCTGGCTGCCTGGGGCTGTGCCCCATTGACCCCTTTGTAGTTATGGCCCTGTTGGAAAGCACCAAAGGAGGGAGTACCAGGGCACCAGGAGGGTCCCAGATGCTCAGCCTGCAAATGTTTGACTTGCTAGAACTTTTCCTGAGATTTTCCTTGGATTTTTTCATATCAGAAATTATCCAGCAACTCTGCGTAACTTGGTTAAGGCCTCATCCTGCCAAAAATCAAGAACAGTTTAGACGAGTGGTTCCCACCCTTTTCTCTGTCGTGGCACACCTTGATACCTTTAATTATTTTGAGGTATACCACCATATAGTCTCCAAATGAACTCATGAATATTCATGAGTCAACCCAGAAATCTAAGTAGTTTTTCAATACATTCTGTGGCACACCTGCTCAGGCCCGAGGGCACACCTGTGTGCCATGGCACACTGGTTGGGAAACACTGGTTTAGACAGCAAATTATTGGGAACATGGTAGTGAGAAGTCATGCAGAATGCAGAGCTTGGAAAGGTCTCATAGGGTTGTTACCAACTTTGCTCATCAACTTGGGGTCTGCTCATTTATTAGGGTTACTTCCTCTTGGGGGGGGGTTGCAATTCTGTTAGTGTACTGCTTGTGTCACTTGTGTCTCTGTGTGGAGCTTATTTCCCCTTTCTGTAAATCCCTCACAATGGAACCACCCTTGCAGGACCTAAATTTCCCAGGACTAGGTTCCCAAGTGCGATTGAGCAGACTGGATCTATCAGCACTCTCAGCTGACCCCTTATATGCCCCTGAACTCAACAGGCTGGGTTACACAGCACTGATCTGCTGCTACCCTTATGTGCCCCTGTACCGCACCGGACTAGACTGGAGTATGCATCTGAGCAGGCTGGGTTAAAACAGCACTTTCAGCTGCCGCCCTTATATGCCCCTGGACTCAATCAGGCTGGGTCAAAACAGCACTTTCAGCTGTCACCCTTATGTGCCCCTGGTCTCCACTGGCTGGGTCAAAGCAGCACTTTCAGCTGTCACCCTTATATGCCACAGGTTCAGCATGCTGGTAACCCCTTAATGAGCAAATCTTACAAGGAATTGGGCATCAGAGGGATCTTTGGCTAGGTGAGTTGGAGAGCAATATAGGGAAGCCAAGAACACAGAGGAAGTCTGGCAATCAGCTGAATTAGGAAAGTTACTTTATTGCCAGGTACATAAAACTTATGAATAATTATAAAAAGAAAGAAAAAAATGCCCAAACAGTTACAATATTGATAACCATACGAAAGAGGAAATTGATCAAACAGTTACAATATTACCCAGTTTCAATTATAGTATTGGGGAAAGCTAGCCCATGTGGATTACAAAAGATCAGGTTTAGAAAGTTATAGTTGGAGTAAGAGGAATAAAAAAGAAAAGAGAGAAGCAAGTTGTGGGGGGGAGTTGTCTCACCACTCAGTGCAGCTCAAAGGTACCCAGGAATCAGGCTGTTCAGCTTAGGGTCTGGAGTGCTGGAGACAGGCAGAACCTCCACCATGACCAGCAAGGAGAAAGTGAAGTCCCAGTGGACCTGAGGCAGCTTGTAGCTCTAGGCAACAGTTCAGGCATCAGAACAGATTCTCTCACTAACTAAAAAAACAACAAGTAGTTGTGTGGCACTTTAAGACTAACAGATTTATTTTTTGCATGAGCTTTCATGGGAGAAGATCCCACTTCCTCAGATGCTTCGAAGATGGGTGAACTTACAGAAAGGAATGAAACTAAATGCAAGGGGGTGTAAAACATAGGATCAGGTCATAAAGTAACATGTTGTTTTTTTACTGGACTAGACTAACACGGCTATCCCTTTGGAATCTCTCACTAACTAGCCTGGGTAGGGATTTTTGTAGGGAAGAAATAATGGTTTAAGGTGGAATACTAGCTTCTTTTGGGGGTAAATAATGACTTAAGGGAGTATACCAGAGGTGTTTTGTTTAGGTAGACAATAGGAGCTGATCATTCCTGGTGATGGGTGGCATTCCTCTGAGGGAGCTTACAGTGCAATCAGGCAGATTCAGTATGTTGGATATCAGTTGAAGATCTATTGACTACAATTGGTCTGATAACTGCTGGGCTGGGTGTGTGCAGACATGAGTTCCTTTCTCTCAGGAGCAGGGATCCCCTATCATGCAGTGCTTCTCTGCTTTGCCAGTCCCAGAGTTCAGTGTGACTCCTGCCTTGGAGCTTGGTTCTCCATTCAGTATGCTAATTCTGGTTCCATCCTTGATGCAAATGAAGTTTCTGCTCTCCATTCAGTCTGCTAATGGTTCACAGCTTCCATGTAGATGAGGCTAGAGGAGTTACCCTAATTCCAGCACCCTTGTTCAAAGGGGTTTTAGGCGTGTCTCCCACTGCCTTTCACTGCTTCTGGTTTTTGGTTCAAGCAGAGGCTGAAGGTGATGGGGGTGGGGTGAGTCTCAGTGGCTGGTTACTATGCCCTGATTCTCCAAGAACACAGAGCTACCAAGTAACAGGGTCTTTTCCAAGCCTATTGACTAGGACATTTTTCTATTGAAACATGCAATGAATACCAGCTATAATGAGAAGTCACTAAAGGCTGCTCTAAAGTGCTCTCCTTTGAGCCAAGCAGAGGTCATGGCCTGGCACTTCCTGTTATTCTTGCTGACATATGGCTTTTTTGAGGATTGGTAGTTTTCATATTGACAAGCTGCTCTACAAGTTGGTGTTAAATAGGCTCCTAAGTAGTTGTGTAAACTCTAATTTCCTTAAAGCTGAGCCATAGCTTAGGGTTATGAGGGTTACCAGAAAACCTGGTTGAGCAGGTCCCAGTATTGAGAAATGGGTTAAGGGGCTGTGGGATGATGGCGACACAAGCACCTCGGTTGTTGGAAGTCAGCACAAGTTTATGTCAGCTAAGGACTGGCAGTTGTTTTTTAAAAAATAGAAATAGGTAAAAAAAAAAAAAGTGAATTGTAACATGGTTTTGATTGAAAGGAATAGAAAAGTGGCAGGTATGTCTGTTTTCAGCCTGTAAAGAAGCAAGAGGCAAAAGTGAATTAGGAGCATGAAAAAGTGAACATCAGAGGGGTTATGAACATGTTGACTTCAAGCTGGGAACTCTGCCAGGGGCTTCACAGAAGCAAGAGGCAAAAGTGAATTAGGAGCTTGAAAAAGCGAACATCAGAGGGGTTATGAACATGTTGACTTCAAGCTGGGAGCTCTGCCAGGGGCAGTGCTGGGCCCAGGATTAGCTCCTGGATTCATACATGGCTTGTAGGATGAAAGGTGGGGCAGCTTGGTCAGACAAGTGGTGAGTGGGAAGCTGGGGGTGTCAAAAATGTTCAAAACAAACAGGTAGTCCTGTGGCTCTTTGAAAGGTTAACAAATTTATTTATTGCATGAGCTTTCAAGGGAGAAAATCTCATTGGTGGATGAGCAAGTGAATGAGCATTTGATGGAATAGCTGGTTTTATTAGGCCCTGTGATAGTGTGTTTTATGCAGATATGTGGGCAAAGTTGGCAATGTGGTTTGGTGCAGGGGTATGTGCCTGCTTTAATGTTTCTATTGTTAGGTCTGAAGTTGCTGGTATCTGTTTAAGGTTGGGGAGCTGTTTGTAAGAGAGAGGAGGTCTGTTTCCCAAGGCTTGAGTAAGTGAGGAATAGGCTGTGGATCCCTGAAGATGTGCTGTAGAGGTCCAACTTGGGGTTGTAGACAGGGCTGTCCTTGAGTAGGGTGAGGGGTCAGCCACCCAGGGCCCATGCTTTGGGGGGCCCTGCAGGGTCACACTGCTGCCCCCCCCCCCCGCATGCCAGGGACTGGGCGTGCTGGCCAAAAGTGGCAGCCCAGTTCACTCTTCTGTGGGACCAGAGGAGTGGCTTGGTGAAAGTTGCTTAAGGCAGTAGATTAGCATTGCAACAAAGGTGAGTCATTAGGACTAACAATGAGGTGCTAATTGTTGTTCAAACAACCTCTATGCCTCCTCTCTGAGTCAGTATCTCTTTGGGCGTCTTTCATTAATATGAGAAGGACTGAACTCACTGGCAAGCAACCTTTGTGTTTTTTTTATCAATAGACCCAATGAAGAAAAGAAAAAAACTGTGACCACCAACCTTATTCCACCATTTCTGAGATATGGGGGTTGCAGTTATTTTTGCAAATTAGGACTTGCCTTTTTTTCAGTGGGTTGAGAGTTCCCTTGCTTGCAACAAAAGTTATAACTTGTAGATTTTAGTAAAAACTCCAGAGAGTTTTTTGGCTGATAATTAAAAAGAAAAGAGAAAAGCAAACTGTTCTAGTACGAGCCTGTGTTACAAAGTATGGTATTTTTTTCTACAATTAGAAAGCCTAAGTAACAATAAAATCCAATTTAGGGATGGATCTGCTGGACAGATAAGTTATAACAGGGTCCTAATCTGAAGGTGGGAGTGGGTAGCCCCATTGTGTTGCTGCCTTATGCATGCTGCCAAGGGCCACCAGACCAAGCAGAGAGGGCTAGCACCCCTCCAATCACAATATTGTGGGCAATTGTGTGTTCATGGAAACTCATGCAGACTCAGGGACCAGATGAAGTGCAGAGGTGAAAGTGGACCCCGGAGAAGGGTTATCAGATGTCACGGAAAAGGAGTACACGTCTTCTTTTTTACCTTCATGTCCTCCATCCGGCAGGCATTTTAAAAATACAGGATTTTGTATGGCTTTTTACTTACAGGGGTTAAAGTATGCTGGAATGCCCCAGAACACCCTATTTTTAGGGGGAAGCATTCCAGGGCCCCCTAAAAATAGAAGAATATTATATTAATGCTACATTTTCTCCATGTGTTCTCCAGTGTCCTCCTTTTCATACTTCCCTGTCTTCCTTTCCATGCTTTGGTATCTGGAACCCTAACCCAGAGCGGCTGCTTAAGTTCGTGGGATTTGGCAGTGGAGAAGGGAGCAGGACCTGGAGGGACTTGGACAGGCTCAGCAGTAGACAGGCTCTTCCAAAACCTTTCTTTCCAGCCTGGCATTGGCTTTCATCCTTAGTCTTTAGTTCTTCTATCTCATTTCTCCGCCCAGTCTTCCCCTGCCATTTGCAAGGAGCTCCCCCACACATTCCAGGCTACTAGATGCAATTTGAGAGACTTGACATACTTCTTGATTTGAGACAGGAGTATGGCATGTGGGATCACGCTCTGCATGTTCCATGTAGGGGATCTCAAATTAGATGTGTAGAGTTCAGAGATGCAATAGAAGCCACAAGAGAAAGGATGAAAGCCATGAGGGATTGCCCCCTGCAGCCATGGTCACTGTTCAATTTTCTGGTGGTGGCTGCCTTTTTTCAGTGGAAGGTCGCCGCATGGCAGAGGGGTCTGGAGCTAGATCCCAAGGAAAAAAGTTTGACAACCACTGGCTTAAGGGCTGCTGAGAAGCCAGACCCTGCACTCCTGTTCTGCCGCTTTTGTCTGGCTTGCTCAGTCCCTGGCATGGGATGGCCAGCACAGGGGCTGCCCCTTCCCTGGGCCAGCTGGCCCCACTCCCAGTGCCCAGGGGGGTGGTGAGTGGGGGCCCATAGAGGGTGATTCGCCCAGGGCCCCACACCCACCTAGAGATGGCCCTGGTTGTAGATAATGACTAGAGGTGTTCTGTTGTTTTCTTTTTTGGGCTTCTACTGTAGTTGTTGACTTCAGGGTACCTGCCTGGCTCTGTCGATCTGTTTCTTCACTTCTGCAGCTGGGTACTGTAGTTTTAAGAATGCTTGATAGAGATCTTAAAGGTGTTTGTCTCTATCTGAGGGATCAGAGCAAATGCGATTATATTTTAGGGCGTGGCTGTAGACAATGGATCATGTGGTGTGTTTTGGGTGAAAGCTCGAGCTGTGTAGGTAACTATACTGACCAGTAGGTTTTCAGTATAGAGTTTTGTTTATATGTCCATCCCTGACTTGTACTGTAGTGTTGAGAAAGTAGATCTTGTGTGTGGATCTAGCCAAGTTCCAGGGGGGCAGCCGTGTTAGTCTAGTAAAGCAAAAAAAGCAAGGAGTCTTGTGGCACTTAAAGACTAACAAATTTATTTATCGCATGAGCTTTCGTGGGAGAATATCCCACTTCGTCAGATGTATTCTCCCACAAAAGCTCATGCAATAAATAAATCTGTTAGTCTTTAAGTGCCACAAGACTCTTTCCTTTTTTTCTCATGTGTGGCGTGTTCCAGGCTAAGTTTAATAGTGGAGTGGAAATTGTTGAAATCTCTGTGGAAATCTTCAAAGGCTTCCATACCATGGGTTGAGGTGATGATGTCCATAAGTAGAGGAGTGGTGCTTTGGGATGAGACTTGAGGAAGATACTCCATCAAGGGCTCATTCACCTTCTCATCCACCAAGATGATTTATGCTGTCGTATGTCAGAAATACCCCCATGCCTTATATATTGGACAAACAGGACAGTGTCTGCGCAAAAGAATAAATGGATGATGATTTACTAATAGCTGTGTTCAAACAATTGAATAATACATCAAAGCTTCAAAGAGAAACTGCAGAATTGGAAAAAGCAACATGAGTTCTGTGGCACCTTAAACACTAACAGATTTCTTCAGGCTTAAGTTTTTGTAGGGTCCAACCCACTGTCAGATGTATGACTTGGAAACTACAGCTGAGAGGCATATATACACATGCCAGGGTGGAGCAGTGCGAGTGTTAACAAAGTCACTTCAGAGGACAGATGGGGCCTGTTTACACCAGTCAATTAAAGGAAGAGAATGTGTGAACAGGGAATCACTTTTTGTAATGAGTTAATCATTTCCAAGTCCCTAGTCAGACCCAGTCTGATTGTGTCAAGTTTGCAAATCAGCTCCAGTTCTGCAGTTTCATGCTGAAGTCTGTCTTTGAAGTTGTTTTGTTGAAGTACGGCAACGTTCAAGTCTGCTCCTGAGTGTCCAGAGCGATAGAAGTGGTCTCCTACTGGTTTATGGATGTTGCCATTTTTGATGTCCAATTTGTGTCCATTTATTCTTTTGCATAAGGACAGTCCAGTTTGGCCAATGTACATGGCAGAGGGGCATTGCTGGCACATGATGGCATATAACACATTAATGGATGTGCAGGTGAATGAGCCCCTGACGGTGTGGGTGATGTGGTTGGGACCAATGTTCCCTCTAAGAGATGGTGGCAGCTGAGCAACTCATGTTGCTCGTTGCGCTGCCCCCCCCCCGCTTGCTGCGCTACCCCCCTGTGGGCCCGCTTCTGCCCCCCCACCCCCGCGGCTCGCTCCCAGCCGCCCCCCCTGCCCCCTGCTCCCAGCTGCCCCCCGCTCCTGGCTGCCCCTCCGCCCCCTGCTCCCAGCGGCCCCCTGCAGCCCCCCCCCGCGCCTGCTCCCGGCGGCCCCCCACCCCGCGGCCCAACCCCCGCCCCCACCCCCCCCCCCACCTAACCGATCCCAGGCCCGGCTCCCCAGCAGCCTCCCCACCCCCACAAACTTACCTTGTGGCTGGAGCCGCACGGCCCAGCCACAGCTCCTGGGGCCAGAGAAGCTCTACGGAGCATGCCCAGATTTTCTGGGCATGCTCCGTTAGAGCTTCTCTGGGCGGGAGTTTTCAAAACTCCCAGCCCCAGAGGAGCTCTATGGAGAGCCTCTGGCTGCCAGCAGTGCGCTGCCGGCTGCCTTCCCTGCGCTGGCGGCTGCGGCGGGCTGCACTGCAGTGTACCAGCGCAGCTTAGAGGGAACATTGGGGGACCTGAGATGATGTCACTGGAGTCGATGTGCAGGCAGAGATTGGGAGCGGGTTTTGTTGCAGGGATAGGTTCCTGGATTAGTGTTCTTGCTGTATGGTGTTTGGTTGCTGGTGAGTATTTGCTTCAGGTTGTGGGGCTATCTATAGGCAAGGATAGGCCTGCCTCCGAAGGCTTGAGAGACTGTGGGATCATCTTCTAGGATAGGTTGTAGATCTTTGATGATGTGTTGGAGAGATTTTAGCTGGGGGCTGTAAGTGATGGTCAGTGGTGGTCTGTTATTTTCTTTGTTGGGTCTGTCCTGTAGTAGATGTTTCCTGGGTACCCATCTGGCTCTGTCAATCTGCATTTTCACTTCCCTGGGTGAGTACTGTAGTTTAGGAGTTGGAGTTCTTTTGCAGAATTGGAATTCATTTGCAAATTTGACTCTGTCTCTTTTGGACTAAATAAGGACTTTGGATTTTTCTCCGATTACAACAGGTGATTTGACCTCGTCTTCCTCTATGTGCTCTTCCCCAGTGTTTGAATCTTAACAACTGCTTTGATTTGTTGTTACAGTGTGACCTGTTCCCATGACTTACACTTCCCTACATTTACTTTCCTCCCATTCTGTAAGTTCACCTATCTTCAAAGCATCTGATGAAGTGGGATTTTTTCCCATGATAGCTGATGCAATAAGTAAATTTGTTAGTCTTTAAAAGTACCACAGGACTACTGTTTGTTTTGCTGAAGTAGACTAACACAGCTGCCCCTTTGGAAGAAATGTTTAAATATTTGATGATCAGGAGAAGCCAGAGACAGGGGCTGAAGAGTCCTTTGAAGGAGTTCTCTCTCTGCCTGCTGGCTATTCTGCCAGCCAGATATATCATCAGTGAGCAGCACTAGTGAGTCTACATGGAGAATGGTTCCCTGGGGACTAACTAGTTTATGGGGAACTGGCGTTGGTTTCTAAGGCTCAGAGGTGGACTGAGCCCCCAGCAGGCCAGAAGTTCAGCAGTCTGGTCCTCCCACAGTGAACATGCAGCAGCACTGACAGGGATGCGGGCTTCCTTATGCACAGGAGGCTAAGGTTTCCAGCAGCCTTTGGATATCCTGGATTAAGTTCACTGCAGCAAATACTAAAGAAAATGTTAATACAGTCTGTAATTTTAATTGCTAGCTACAACTTCAGATTGCCTGGCCTGGCTCTGAGTGAAGGACCCCAGGGAAGGACCCAGAAGTTGGGTGTCTCTCATTCCGGCTTCTTTTGTTGCCAGTTATAAAATAAAAAGCTACCCTTTAGGAACCTGCATTTGACATGGTATTTTTATGGAGCATTATCCAGGGATGCCTTCTGCAGTTCGCTCAGGGAGTCCTAGTATTAATTTAATAGTTTGGAGGCTGAGGTCACTTTTTGGGTCAGTTTTGGTTTAGAGGATAATAGCAGTTAGACTGCAACCCCAATTGCAACTTTCTCTGTGAAACACCAGCTTCCAAATGCTGCAGCTCTCCCTCTGATGTTACAAGCAATGTTTCCTTTGGCTGCAGTGGAACTTTACTTCACAGGTCTTGAGATACGCTCATTAAATTTTTCACTCAATCTTGATTGGCAGGTCCTGCTCAGCCAGTGCATACTTTAAACTAGTTCCAAATGGGTAGTCATTGTTAGTCTAGTTCGGCAAAATAAGCAAGGAGGCCTGTGGCTCTTTGAAAACCTAAGAAATTTATTTTTCACATGACCTTTCATGGGTGAGATCCTACTTAAGGGGTTGGCAACCTTTGCTGATTCCTGTGCCGGTCCTTCCTCCCCGACCCTCAGCTGGTGCTGCTGGCTCCCACTGCTGAAAAAATGTGGGAGCTGCCTGAAAATTCAGCTGCGGTCATTGCTGGAGTAGGAGTGCTTCCCAGGCATGCCATGGAAAGAAGTCACCCAGAGTTGCTCATCTTGATGGTGTTACTGGGGACAGTGGTCCCCAGGCATGCTGCAGAAAGAAGCTGCCTAGAGTGGCTCCTTTAGGATGATCTTACTACAGAGAAGAGCCATTCAGGGCAGCTTTCTTCTGTGTCACATGGAGGCATAGGCATGGGGGGACCCCCTGTGTTTCACCTGCACCCAAAGGAAACCACCCAGAGTGGCTTTCAGTGGCAGGAGTGGCAATTTCTGTGATACAGCACAGGGTGCCATGTGCTGCTCTGAATGGGTATGGGTGCCACTGTCGGCACATGTGCCTGGGGTTGCCTACCTCTGTCCTATTCATCAGATGCTAGAAAATGGAAAACACAGTATGGGAGGGGGAGATAAATCCTGTGACTATGTTTCACTGCATCAGGTCAGATTACTTCAGCAAATCAAACAAGTTGTGTAGATTCTAACAGGGTGGAATAACATATCAGAAAGTGATGAAGTTGAGAGACATGAGAATTATTGCTTGTAATGAGAAACAGAGGAGGAATCTTGTGGTACTTTTAAAGACTAACGTTTGTAACAGGGCTGGCTCAAGGGGTTGTGGCGCCCTAAGCTAAATTTTGCTTTGGTGCCTCCCCTCCATCTCATTCATGTAAGCTTAAAAAGATTTTCCAAATTGTATTTGCAACCTAAAATTCAAATAGCAAGATCAATTCATTCCTTTAATCTAAATACAAAAAATAAAAAGTAATACGGATGAATTTAAATTTAATTAACAAGTAACATTTATCATGTACATACTTAGTAAAATTTCAGCTTCAAAGGGTAACTTTTCAGGCTTTAATAACTGCTAATTGTTGTATCATTTCATCTTGATCTAAGTCCTTAGAGTGGATAAATGGGGTGAATGTGGAGGCTAGAATGGGTGTTTTGGGGGCATGGGGTGGTTGGGGAAAGCTGTGATGGGTGTCCGTGGGATTGGGGTGTGTAGAGAGGCTGGGGTTCATGTTTCTGCAGTAATGGGGTAAAAGGGGGAGGTTGGGGTGGGAGAGGCTGGAGCTGGAGCTTTTAATGGTATTGGAGTGGGAGGTTTGGGAAGGCTCAGGTGGATGGGGCTGGGCATGGGAGGTTGGTGTGGCTGTACATGCAGGTAATGGGCTTGGTGGGGGAGGCTGGGATGGATATCTCTGGGCAGATGGGAGGGGGTGGCAGAGGCTAGTGTGGGTGTCTGCGGGAATGGAATTGGTGGGGGCTGCAAGGGGTGAATCAGGGGACTGGAGTGGGCAGAAGAGGCTGTGGTAGATGTCTCTGAGTGGATGGTGGTGGGCAGTGGAGGCTGGGGGAGCCAGAATCCGGGTGGGGGAGGCTTTGGGAAGGGGTTGGGGGAGGGTGCATTTGGGCTGCTTGCCCCAGGTGCCAAAATTTGTATTTACAGCTCCATTGTCAGAGGCAGGGGCATGGGGCCACTCTGCTCCCTGGCAGCGGGGGGGGGAGGGGGCCGTGGCTGTGGCAGCTTGGCTCCCTGGCAGTGCGGGCCAGATTATGCCCATGTGGGCTGCATTTGGCCCGTGGCGCTGCCGCCATGCCACTTCCGTGCAGCCAGGGGGGCCTCAAAGTTCTTTTGGACTAAGAAGGGGTCCCTAGTCTTAAAAAGGTTGGGAACCACTGCTTCTGTGGGAGAAAATCCCACTTCGCCAGACACTTTGAAGATGCGGGAATTTACAGAACGGGAGGAAATAAATGCAGGGGAGTTAAGTCGTGGGAACAGGTCACATTGTTTCACTTACCCAAAATTTATACTTTGCTGCATTTATTCTGCTGTAATTGGCCATATTCTCAATTAGAATTATAATCTGATCAATAAATTAGTAGTTTTATCTAAAGCTGTGTGATCTTTAGAGGGTGTGAGTGAAGAAGGCTAGGCACAATCCATTTCTTTGTTAAATGGATGGACTTGAGTGTGTGGTGGTTGGGAGTGGTTCCCAATCTCTATAGACAGTGGCTCCTGTGGTAACTGGGGCTGGAGGGGTTTCCTGGGGGACCATCCCCTGAGTAGCCAGAGAGCATACACCCACTGCTTGGGACCGATTACACGCAAGAACCTGGAGTGGACTGACTGGAGTGAGTGTTCACTTGGGCAAAGGAGGGTGAATCAGGATTCAGGAGTGGGAACTGGGGGGGGGGGGGTCACAGTGGCACACTGGACCAGATCCGGGGAGCGGCCTTTCACAGAGGCATTCATGAGAGAAACACAATATGAACGAGTTACAAGTGAACACAAGGAAATAAAAGGTAAAACAGTTCCCCTCCCCCTTTTCTGGGCAGGGGCAATCCCACTGTCTCTTGTGATACACCTCAGTTAACACATCTTTGTTGCTTCCCTCCAGGCATTCCCTTGCTGTTGGGAGATAACTAAGCCATACTAAACATTGTTGTGAAATAGCTTTCACCTATCCAGAGATGTCTGCATTCCACAAAAGGGAGAAACAAATTCTGGGCCTCTAGGGCTGTTGACATATAACAAGTATTATGTGATTCTTTCTGCCCTCTGTACTAGCTCTTTCTTGGGCACAATTAAATTCAGGAGAGATGACTGAGAGATGCACCATGAGACATGGTTGTAGGAGTTTAAAAAGTGATTAAAATTATAATTGGTTTGCTAAAATCCTGGGAATAGACTGTCCTGCCCTGGACTTCAAGGGGGTGGCCAGAATGGGATGTGGTGTTCTTTTTTTTCCCCACCTGTAAGGTCCCCATCAATTTTATAAGGTAGCATGGTCTAGTGGCTAGATCACTACACTGAGACCCAGGGGACTTAGGTTCTATTCCAACCTACAAATGAAGGGGCACAGACACAGTGGGACACCAGATAGAAACTTTATCTGCCAATGGCCTGGCTGTCAGCTCCCCAGGGACCCCGATCCCTTCCCTAACCTAACCTAGCCACTGGCTCTCAGACGAGTCACTGACTCTCCCCCAAACCATCTCCTCCCAACTAGGAATTTCCCTAACATACCCCCCTACAGCCCCCTGAATTTCCCAATCCTCCCCAGTTGTCAGCTAGTAACAATGTTATACCATTGAGCACCCCAACACCCCCATACCTCCCTTGAATTTCCCAACACCCCCTGAGTTGTCAGCCAAGTAACAGTGTTATACCAATTTGGTGAGTGAGCACCCCAACACCCCATACACCCCCCGAATTTCCCAATCCTTCCCAGCTGTCAGATAGTAACAATGTTATACCAATTTGGTGAGCACCCCAACACTCCCCACACTTCCGCTGAATTTCCCAACACCCCTTGAGTTGTCAGCAAGTAACAATGTTATATCAATTTGGAGAACACCCCACCACCCCCATGAATTTCCCAACACTCACTGAGTTGTCAGCAGGTAAGAGTGTTATACCAATTTGGAAAGCACCTCAACACCCCCCCCACACCCTCCTGAATTTCTCAACACCCCTTGAGTTGTCAGCAAGTAACAGTGTTATACCAATTTGGTGATCACCCCAAAAACTCCCCATACCTCCCCTAATTTCATGTCCTAGGGAAGCTGCTACCTCCCAACTGCTCCCTTTGCTAGCCCAGCAGGCACCATTGCCCCAGGCACTGGGCCCCAAACTGAGTTCTTCCCTACCTGCTGGCTCCCCGCAACACTCCACTGGGCCTTCCCCTCTGACCTACCCACTGTGTTTCCCTGCCAAGTGCTGACTCCCCAACCCCGATCCTCCACACCCCACAGGGTCAGTTCCCCCCTTACCTGGCCGAGGGCTGCCAGTCCCTGGAGCTGCCACCTTGCGTCCTGTGTGTGTGGCCATGCACCTGAGTGGCATGGTCAAGGGGGGTGGAGATCTAAAAATTCTCCCAGCCTCACCATAGCTTAGGGCAGTGATTCCCAACCAGTGTGCCGGGGCACACTGATGTGCCATGGGAACACCCCAAATGCGCCACGAGCATGCCCGAGAGCTAGAGCTAAAATTCCCTCCCTGCTCAGCCCTGCCACCTTGGCTGTGCAGGACTGGGAAAAGGCAGGGGTTAAAGTAAGGGGGAAGGCACCAGAACACAGTTCCAGGGCCCCCTATTTTTAGGCAGGCAGCATTCTGGCCCCCTAAAATTAGAGGAAGGCACTAGAATGGGGAGTTCCAGGGGTCCCCCTAAAAATAGCAGGAGCAGCCCAAATGCATCATTCAGGTGGCTCCACCTTAAACCTGGATCCACCTTAAGCCCAGCCAGCAGAGAGCTGGGGGAGGCTGGGAGTGTGTGAATCTCCCCCTGCAGGGCAGAGCAGCTTGTGTCAGCCAGCCTGCAAACAGCCCAGGTAAGGGCTTTGGGGGTGGGAGGGTGCTGCTGGGGGTTGTGTGGGGCAGCTGTGTGTGTGTGTGTGTGTGTGTAGCAGAGGTGGGTGGGAGTGAATGTCTAGCAGAGGGTGTGTGGCTGAGGTTGTGGGGTGGCTGGTTGATTGAGGGTGTGTGTGTAGCTGGGGGAGTGGGGTGGTTGTGTGAGGGGGATGTTGCTGGGGAGCAGAAGGGTCCATCACAGGCAGAAGGGGGCTGGGGATGGGAGGACGGGACCCACTGGGATGGGAGGGAACAGCAGTGGGGTGAGAATTTGCCCTGAGTGACAGGGACCCACTGTGGAGTAGGGGGAAGTGGGTGCTGCGCCATGCTTCCCTGCCTTTCCTTCCCTCTCCCCAGGCTCCCCTTTGCCCCTCCACAAAGCCACTCTTGTCCTCCCTTCCTCTATCCTCTCTTGCCACCCTTGTGCTGTTCCCCACATGGCTGCCCTTGTCCTTTGTTGCCACTCTTGCCCTGCTCTGCTCTCCAGACTCACTCCTGCCACTGCACACAACTCTTGGCCTCCCCTGTTGTGCCACCCCTGCTTTACTACCCCTACTACCCCACATAGGAGCATTTCCAAAACACTTTGCCATGGTTCATGAATATTCATAAGTAATTTAATTTGAATATTCATGAGTTTTTTAATAGTGGTGTGCCTTGAAAAATTTGAAGGCCTCAAGGTGTGCCATAGCAGAGAAAAGGTTGGGAACCACTGGCCTAGGGGCTGGCTGGGACTGCTAACTCTAACACAAAACCCCACCCTTAGGGCCAGCCCAGAGGTGGGGCTCCTCTTTTCTGCCCCTCCCCTGGGCTGGCTCTTCTTCTCTAGGGGTGGAGTGGGCCAACCCAGAGGCAGGGTGACAGAGTGGAGCCCAGCCCACATACCAGTCTGCAGTTCTTGGCTCAGGGGAGGAGCGGAGCAGGAGTGCAGCATCTGCTTCTCGCCCCTGCCCATAGCAACTGTCACCTGGAGCCACTCCTGTCTCTTGCCTCATAAAGGGGCCAGCCTTGGTTTGTAATGAGAAAGCCAGTTCACGTCTCTATTCAGACCCAAGTTGATGGTGTCAAATCTGCGTATGAATTCTAAATCTGTGTTTCTTTCTGAAGCTTTTATTTAGAATTAGCCTGTTTCAGAACTGTAACAGACATGATCCAAAGTGGCAACTGTGTTAGTCTAGTTCAGTAAACCAACCAAACAAGGAGTCCTATGGCACTTAAAGACTAACAAATGTATTTATTGCATGAACTTTCATGGGAGAAAATCCTACTTTACAATAAATACATTTGTTAGTCTTTAAGAGCCACGGGACACCCTGTTTGTTTTGCTGAACTAGACTAACGTGGCTGCCCTTTTGGAACTTCGATCTCTCCGAGAGACAAGTGTGTTAACAGTTCTTAAACAGGGTAATTCTAAATTTTGTTTAAAGTGTGTGTGTGTGTGTATATATAACTAAGCGGGAGCAGGAGAAAATGCCAGAAACAATGTGGGAGTTGGGAATTGTGGGATGGGAACAGGACTAAAAAAAATGGTCCTATGGAGGGATTTTGCCTCTACCACCTGAGTCTACTTTTTCTCTCCCCCATGAGTGTACAAAAGGTCTTAGTCATCAGCTGTAGAGAGACTCAGCTGATGTCCATAGGAGCTACAGCTGCGCAATATCTCAGATAGGATGCCCTCAAACTGAGGAGCCTGTGGTTGTTTTTGAAAATTGTAGCAATGGTGCCCACTCCTGCTCCCACTTCCACAAATGTCAGTGGTAAAGCTGCCAGCTCTTTTGAGCTGCATGTGAAGTTTTTGTTACAACACTGGTGGTTAAATCCATCTCTGCTGAGTGGTGGTTTATACCAGGTCAGCAAACTTATTTCCTAGCAGGCTTTCAACCCTATTTTGCACCAAACCAAAGCAAAGACAGTAATGTTTAAAGCCTAGTTAGCTTTTCATACTCAGTTCCAGGGCCTTCACACAGTCTATACAACTCTGCAAAGCCAGCATACTAAGCCCATGAGGGAAAGTTGTCAGTGGAGCATTTTAAACTTAGAAGTTTGAGGTTAGCTTAGGTTTTTGGCCCTGCATTTGGGAAGCTACAGAGAGCGGTGCCTGGAAGCACTGTTTGCACAAATACAATATCTATTGCAGCATCTCTCAACCTTTCCAGATTATTGCAACCGTAGAAGTCTGATTTGTCTTGCCTACCCCAGGTTTCACGTCAGTTAAAAATGACGTGCTTACAAAATGAGAGATAAAAATATAAAGGTATCACGGCCCACTATTATTGGATAATTGCATTCTCATTTTTACCATGCCTTTATAACATACATGAATTAAAATGTAAATATTGCAATTACATTTCAGTCAATAGTATATAGAGCAGCATAAACAAGTCATTGTCTGTTTGCAGTTTTAGTTTGTCCTGGTTTTGCTAGAGCTGTTGAAAACTATGCAAATATGTAGATAAGTTGATGTATCTCTTGGAAGATCTCTGTGTACCCTGGGTATGCACAGCCCTGGTTGAAGACTGCTGGTGTATTGAACCATCAGACAAGGATTCTGCAGTCAGACTGCTTGTCCAGCTAGGAAGGAAAGCCCTTGATAGGCTTTCTGCACTTTTCCTTTAATTCGTAATGGCCATCTACTCCCAGATGTGTCAGGAATCAGTTTATGGCTGCTGTGTGCCCTCCATGCATATTGGCTTTTTCTTCCTAGATCTATATTGAGCTAGATCTGCGATATCAGCCTCCTGATGGTTCAGTGGGCACGTGGGTTGAAGAGGATTTTGTCTACCAGATGAAAGACAGGTACTAAAAATAATGGAAGAGGAAAAAACCAGGCAGCCTCTGCCCCCCCATCCTTGTTCCCTTAGGGCCATGTCCAGGGTGACAGCTTTACAGGGTGAGTTAAGACAGATCGCCTGGTCAAACATAAGTAGTTTAACAAGAAAACAAACAAGGATACCTATGGCACTTTTAAAGACTAACAAATTTATTTATTGCATGAGCTTTCATGGGGGAAAATCCCCCTTTGTCAGAAACTTTGAAGATGGGGGGTGGAGGGGGACTTCTTGTCTGTTTTGCTGCACTAGACTAACTTGGCTACCCCTTTGGAACTAGTTTAACAGCTTGTGAGAACTGGCCCAGTAGCTTGGGGTGGGACTGCCTGTACCTTCCTAATATGATGGTCTGCCTTTGCTGCCCTAGAGAAGACCATGCATGTAGGAATTGTGCTAGCAAAAGTGAGGGGGGATGAAGGTATGTGGAGATGGCTGCAGCAGAGCCAGGGTCTAAGTGAGTACAGAGTCTGACAATCCCCAGAGGTTGTGAGAGGGCTGCATGTGGCAGTGTGGTGTAGTGGAGTCAGAAGGGGAAGCTGTTCTGGTGACCCGTGTTCTGAATGGAGGGCTCAGAGGCTCAGGGGTGGGTGTATTAAGGAGATAGCAAGGTGGTGATGCTGTGCAGTCTGCATAGTGCGAAAAAGGTCTCACCACTGGGAGCTGTGCAGTGAAACAAGGGCAGGCTCAGCAGCACATGTTTAATGAGTAGCAATAACATGCTGGCTTTTTTGACCCTTGTTTCTGTGTCTTTCAGCTCAGAGTTAATCATCCGCAATCCTGGATTCGAGGAGCTGCCGTAAGTAGCCTGGTGTGTCTGTGCCAGTGGTTGGTGGCCAGAAAAGCAGCATTTCCTTCCTTAAGTTCCTGTTCTTGCCCAGGTGGCATCACATGAGGTGACACGTGCATGTGTGTTCCAGGACAGCGGATGCAAAGCGAGCTCAGGAGTTGGACAAGAAGGCCACGGCGCTGGGCCGGAAGCTGGTGAAGGGCTTGGAGACTGATGAGGAGGAGGAGGATTATGACGATGAGTCTGATATGGAGTTTTTGGGCATTGTCTTCAGTCCTGTAAAAAGGTACCTGGCTAGCACTCACCTTCTGTCCCCCAGGTGGGGCTTCAGTGCCCTGCTTAGTGTGCAGCTGGCACCAGATTCTTGTCCCTCCCTATGCCCTGCTCCTGTGAGGAGCTTAACTGCTGCCGGTAGGGCCTCCTGGGGTCAGTCTGGCTGAGGTCACCTTCGAGCGCTGCTCACATCATTCAGTTACAGTAGTGTACGTGCCGCAGCGCGCGGTAGCTCGGAAAGCCTTTGGCGTTAGCCTATCAGGTCAGGGCGCACAGCCAATCCCCCTCCACGCTGCGACCGCAGCTATATAGGTGACTGTTACCATGACTGTGACCATGACCCTGACCCAGTTCCTTTTTCCATCATCAGTGTCAGTTCAGATCAGCGTTATCTTGTGAAATGCAAGGGCCTGTCTTTGCGCGTGAAACTTGAAATGCCAGGTTTCAAGCCGTGCTTGGGATGATGCACGGCTTTTCCGATGGATGACTGCATGAGAAATGCCTAGCTTCCTTGAGTGAGTCCCACCTTACAGCAGACTGCCCCATTTGCCAATCCTTCAAGCGGAGGACTCAGCTGGAAAGGGAGCGTCACCTCCGCCTAATTTCGGGGACTGGAGCCGCTCCGCTCGAAAGCAGCTGAGCCACCAGTGCTCCGCTGGATCCTCAGTCAGCCCGGGCTCAAGATTCCCACCAATCTCCAGTACAGGGCTCAAAATCTCAGCCCTCTACGGTACCTCCTCGGCACCGACCTCGCTGGACTCCCGGTAGCCTCCTGGCTGCCCCTAATAGGACCCCGGCTCAGGCACCAGCTCGCCAAGGGCATTTAAACCCGGCTTCAGTGCAGAATAAGAAGAAACAGGCCACAGCAGCACCGCCTCCAGCAGCACCGCTGGATACGGCACCGCCTCCCGCAGCACTGCTGGATACGGCACCTCCCCAAGTGGCACCGCCCACAAGTCCAGCACCGCCGTCAAGCCCGGTACTGCTGGACTTGGGACCATCGCCAATACCGCCGCTTCCAGTGCCGCCATTTCTGGTATTGTTGGACTCGGCACCGGCAACACCCGCACCAATACTGGTACCGTCGCGGGCCTCTTCACCCCTCTCCGACCTGGCACCGTCAAACCCGGTACTGGGCCCAAGTTCTATGGCTCCGCCTCATCACTCCTCTGAGGAACTTTCAGTACCTGACTTCCAGTTGTCAGGGGCTAGGTCATCCAGATTGTCCTCAGAAGACCCCTTTCTTCCCCCTCAGGAGGAGCACCCAAAGAAAGCGGGCCCGGAAAAGTTCCGTGTCACCGTGCTCAAGGGGAAGACACCCATCAGGGGAGGTGCCTGCTCCCCTCATGATGCCTATGCCACCGTCGAGGTCTCTGCACAATGGGCGGACCCTCGACAGGCTGAACCCAACGGCAGAAGATGCCTCCTTCCGCTATGCCCGCGCATTGGCACTGGAGTACTCGGATTTCTCCGATGATGAGCCAGACCCTGATTCTACCCAATGAAGCAGATCAAGGGCCCCATCATTTTCGTTGCCCGACGAGCACCTAATCGATATCTCTGCCGATCGCGAGGGGGATCCTCGCATTGAGCAGGACCTCCTCCGCTGCATGGTGGTGAATCTGAAGCTGAAGCTAGGAGTGATCCAAGTGGAAGATGATTCTCTCTCTGTCGCGTGCTGTAGAGCCCCACCGGCTAAGGTCACAATTCCCTTGCACGCTGGGGTGTTCTGGATCGTCCAGGAATGCTGGCAAATGCCTTCCTTGATCCTGCCAGTGTCCAAAGTAGCAGATAAGAAATATTCTGTCTCCCCGGAAGGATTCCCCTTCCTGTTTCATTACCCAGCCCTAGGATCCCTGGTGGTCGACGCAGTTAACCAAAGGGAGAGACAAGGTCAGCCTAGCACCATGCCCAAGAACAGAGAGGCGAGGAGGCTTGACCTGTTGGGCAGGAAAGTTTACTCCTCTGGTGCCCTCCAGCTGCGCATCTCAAATCATTCAGCCTTGATGACGCACTACATCTTCAACCTGTGGGAAGCTCTATGAAATCTCCGCTCGGCCGTCTCTGAGGATCACCTATACGGGGGCATCCCCATGCAAGGTGTTTGGAACCCCGAGGACAGCCTCCTTCACATAAACATGAAGGAGCTCAAGGCCATCAGACTGGCCTGCATGACCTTCCTAGACCAGATCCAAGGCAGGGTGGCCCTCATCCTCTCAGACAACACAACTGCCATGTTCTACACAAACTGCCAAGGGGGAGTCCGCTCCTTGGCGCTATGCGAGGAAGTGACCAAGGTTTGGCAACTAGCGATAGACCATCACTTCACACCAACTGCCGACCAGCTGCTCGGGGTGGACACCGGCATAGTGGATTCACTCAGCAGAAAACTCCTGGCGAATCACAAGTGGTCCCTCCACAGCGAGGTTTTCTCCCTGCTGACAATCAGATGGGGAACCCCTCAGATCGACCTCTTTGCCATGGCGCAGTCCTGCAAATCCCCCAGTTCTGCTCCCTCTGAGGCCAGGAGAAAGGTTCTCTCAGTGATACTTTCCTCCTCACTTGGTCAGGAGCCCTAATGTATGCCTTCCTCCCAATTCCCTTGATCCACAGGGTGCTCCTAAAGGTCCTCACGGACAAGGCACTCATCATCCTGATAGCCCTGGACTGGCCCAGACAACACTGGTTCCCTCTCCTTCAGGACATGTCAGTGAGGATCCCACTCTACCTTCCATGGTGGGTGGAACTTCTGACACAGGACTCGGGACGCCTCCTGCACCTGACAGCCTGGGTGCTCTCTGGCTCAGCAAGCAAGAGAGACACTGCTCGGATAGGGTTAAAAAGGTCCTGGCTGGTAGCAGAAAACCCTCCACCAGGTCTACCTACATGGCAAAATGGAATCACTTCTCCACTTGGTGCCGGGATAGAAACATAGACCCTACCTCCACACCAATCCAGGCAACTTTAGATTACCATCTCGACCTAAGAGAGAAAAGCCTTCCCTGTCCCCATTGAAGGTCTATTTGGCAGCAATCTCGGCCTTTCACCAAAGAGTAGATGGAACTCCACTCTTTTCACACCCCATCTGCCATAGATTCCTAAAAGGAGTAGAAAAACTTTTTCCTCACATCTGTAACCCCACCCCGCAGTGGGATTTGAGAGTTGTGCTGTGGGCTCTGAGAGAACGACCTTATGAGCCCTTGGACTCAGCCACCCTGCTCGTGCTGTCCTGGAAGGTGGCTTTCGTGGCAGCCGTTACCTCAGCCAGAAGGGTCTCAGAGTTACAAGCCCTATCCTCTGAACCCCCATATATGGTTTTCTTCCCAGACAAGGTGGTCCTGCATCACCACCCCTTGTTCTTGCCCAGGGTTGCCACTCCCTTCCACATGAATCAAGAGATTTGCCTGCCGGTCTTTTATCCAGACCTTCAGGTGACAGAAAACCAGAGACCGTGGCACACCCTGGATGTGAGGAGAGCGCTCCTAATCTATATTGAGCGCACACGATCTTTCTGCAAGACCTCCCAACTGTTCGTGGCGATCGCGGAATGCATGAGAGGTTCTTCAGTATCCTCCCAATGCATCTCCAAATGCATTGTGGACTGTATTAAAGGCTGCTATGGAAGGTCAAACATGCCTCTCCCAGAGACTGTGAGAGCCCACTCTACCAGAGCTCAGGTGTCTTCCACGGCCTTCCTTGCTAAAGGTCCTGATCCAACAGATCTGCAGGGCCGCTACGTGGTCATCGATACATACCTTCACTATGCACTATGCCATTGCCCAACAGGTGAGAGATGATGCTGCTGTGGGCAGAGATGTCAGTTGGGGCAGAATGGACCCGGGCCATGGGACCAGCCCCCGCCCCCTGGGGGAGGCCCCGCCCCCTGGCCAGGGATAGGGCCAGGGGGAGGCCACACGGCCGCGAGCACCTAGGCTGCGGCGCGGCGCTGCCAGAAGCGGCAGCGGGCGGCCAGGCCCCCGATCCCCGGCTGGGGACGGGGCCGCCGCTGCAGCCGCCGTGGGCGGCCGGCCAGCCGGCTGGGCACCGGATCCCTGGCCAGGGATGGGGCTGTCTTGGCTGCAGGCGGCCAGCCAGGCCCCAGATCTCCCACTGGGGATCCAGGGCCTTGCCGCTGGCGGCCGCGGCGGCCCCATCCCTGGCCGGGGATCTGGGGCCTGGCCGCCTGCCGCCGTGTGCGCGGGCATGGGCCCGGCTTCCAGTGGCTGCTTCTGGCCGCACCGTGGCCGAGCCGCTCGCGGCGGTGTGGCCTCCCCCTTGCCCCATCCCTGACTAGGGGTGGGGCCTGCCAGGCGGCCAGCCAAGGTCCGGATCCTCATTGGGGGATCCAGGGCCTGGCTGGCCGCCCGCAGCCACGCCGGCCCTGTCCCCGGCCGGGGGTCCTATTGGGCCGGAGATCTGGGGCACCAGCTTTGGGACCTGGGGCACGTGCTCCGGTGTGCCCAATGCTAGCAATGCCACTGGCTGTGGGCAAAGCTGTACTCAGTGTGGGTAGACTGTAACTCCTCCCACCATCCTTGGGTACGGCTAGCAGTCACCTGTAACTGTATGATGTGAGCAGCGCTCGAGGGAGAATGGTTGGTTACTCACCAGTAACCGTCCTTCCTTGAGATGGGCTGCTCATATACATTCAGGTCCCTCCCACCGTCCCCGCTAATAGAGTTGGCAAAGGTATATGGGACTGGGAGGGTCAGGGTCACGGTCACCTATATAGCTGTGGTCGCGGCGTGGAGGGGGCGTTGGCCATGCGCCTGACCTGACAGGCTAATGCTAAAGACTTTCCGAGTTACCGTGCGCTGCAGCACGTACACACCTGTAACTGAATGTATATGAGCAGCCCATCTCGAAAAAGGACGGTTACTGGTAAGTTACCAACCGTTCCTGAGCCTGTGGCTTGAGGAGCAACCAGCCTACTAGGAGTCTGCTGTCCCTGGTAGTAAGTGGTGGTGCTCTGGGGAAACATTGCCTCTTCCTGCAGCTCTCAGCCTTGCTGACCCACCTCTATAGGGTCTGCTCAGAGTGGATGGGGTGGGAGGCTGTTTGGGAGGAGTTTTTGAGTTTCCATTTTGCTGACTCAGGTTTGGGCTGCCTAGCCTCTGGTTTCCAGCTATGACAGCTCCACCTAGGCATAGTTCTGGTGTCAGTGACAGAAGGCAGTGCTTTGAGTTTCTGCCCCAGATATGTTCCAGGAAGGATGTTGATAAGATGCTTGCTTAGCTAGATTTTTTTTCCCTTGCAGCCGTTGCAGACGTCTCACCAAGTGGGACGTGTCTGCCACTCCCAGACCACAAAGCTTCCAGGTATGGTGCTAAATAATCCTACTGCAAGTCAGGTGCATCCCTTTGGATCCCTGCCCTTGAGCCAGTGGTCTGTTGTGGTGACAGGGGAAGAGTTGGCTGTAGGAAACTTTCCTCTCATCGCTGCCACCCCCAGTTGCTCTGAAAGGAGCTGGAGAAGGCCAGTAGGTGCATTCGTCTTCCATGTTTCCACAGATCGGGATCAATATAATTGAAGCCCAGAAGCTGGTGGGGGTGAACATCGACCCTTTTGTGGTAGTGAAGGTTGGAGAAGAGAAGAGGCACACGGCCACACAGAAGTCAACTAATTGCCCCTTTTACAATGAGGTGCATGGTGTGGGGCGGGGATACCACTGCTGGAGAGCCCAGAGCCATCTGGACAGATCACAGTGCAAGGAGGGGAGCCGGAACACTGCAGTACAGCTGGGGGCAGGCTGTGTTGATGTTACGCTGCTGCCTGGTCCTTTGTCCCCACTCAAACACTGCAAAGAGCCTGCGTCACACAGAGCACGGTGTTGTTGCGGGTGCTAGGCAGGGGGTCTTGGGGTGTCTCTCGAGTGGGAGCTCTTTGCTTAGGATTCTCTCTTCTCTTGCAGTATTTTGTGTTTGAATTCCATGAACCAAGAGAAGTTTTATTTCACAGACTCATAGAGATTTCAGTAAGTATGCCCTGCTTTATACACTTCCTGGGTGTTTGTGTGTGCTTATCGTAGCACCTTCCATTGGTCAATCTTCAAGTTGCTGTACAAAGCTAGGGCATGAGCATTACCCCTATTTTACAGGTAGGGAGACTGAGCCACAGACAAGTTAAAGGATCACACACTGAGTCTATAGAGGAGCTGGGAACAGATTTCAAGGGGTTTGACTCTCATCCCTTACTTTAGACACTGTTGTCTTCTTTGCAGATTACACAAGCTCAGTGTACATCTATTAGGACCTGATCTAAGGCCCATTGCAGTCAATAGCCACCTGTACCCACTCTTACATCTCTTATGTGTTGCTAGGCAAGTGCTTTCAGCAGCCCAGGCAGAGCAGGCCATGATACTGTTGGTCCTTTTTTAGCAATATATAGCAAGCATGCCCTCTTGTGCATTCATACATATTGGGCCACAGTGTCTGGCCATGCTCTTACTCCACTGAGCATAGGTCGTCTATCTCCTGCTTTCATAAAGCCCACAGGGTAACATCTGCCTGACAATTCACAATTATAATTACATATGGTTAAACTATTTCAGCACAGCTGTTCTTACGGATTCTCACAACCCTCCCACTGAGACAGAGATCCCCAGGATTGTTCTTCCTCAGCCCTGACTGAGTCTCCGAGGGAGAACTGAGCAATAAAACATCAGGGGAAATGTGTCCAGATTTTCTTCCCAGATGTATTTTTCCATTTCCTGTGACTGACATGGAGAGGAGCTGTGTGCAGTGTTAACTCTCGCTGTGTTGGTCACAGGATGTTAGGCAAGATGCATGGAGAGAGGCAAGCTGTGAGCTGAACAGAGCTCTTCCTCAGGTCTGGAAAAGTAACCAGCCACTGTACCTTGAATGGCCCTAGCGAAGTACTTAAGCTAAACAGTCTGTTCTACCATGCATTTCGAGTGACACTTGGCCCTTTCCCTGACCTGTCTCTCTCCCTAACAGGAGTTGGTCTAATTAACATCTTACCCAGCTTGTGTCTTGGAAAGTTGACATTTTGCAGCTGTTTTGTTCCCCCTAGTGGTAGCATGAGCTGCTCTCAGTCCCAGTCTCACAGAGATAGAGGAGAGTGGCGTCCCAGGAAGGGCGCCATTGCCTGGCCTGTAGAGGGGTGTAGTACGTTTTTGCTTGGGACATGGGAAATAGGGGATGTTCTGGCTTGGCAGCTCTTGCACCTGGATAAATGCTAGTCTGGTGGGAAGGCAGGGTAGAATCAACCCTTTAAAGACACCGAGGCCTGATGCTCAGGAGACTAACATGAGGCTCTTTCTGAGAGAATTCAAAGCAGAGCTTGTTTGTTAAAGCCCAATTTCCATAGGGATAGCCGTGTTAGTCTAGTTCAGCAAAACAAACCAAGGAGTTGTGTGGCACTTTAAGACTAACAGATTTATTTTTCGCATGAGCTTTTGTGGGAGAAAATCCCACTTCATCAGATGCTTCGAAGATGGGTAAACTTACAGAATGGAATGAAAATAAATGCAAGGGGGTGTAGAACATAGGATCAGGTCATACAGTAACAACAAATCAGAGCAGTTGGTAGGTTCAAACCATGGGAAGCCTGAAGTCAAATTACCTTTTGTAATGGAAAAAGAACCCATAGTCTCCACTCAGTCCTGCTTTCACAGAATTGAGTTTGCACATTAATTCGAGTTCATCTGTTTCTCTTTCAAGTCTTGATGTCCCAGTCACATCTCTGAGGACTCCTTGTATATATATATATATATATATTTTTTTTTTTTTAAAGTGCAGCCTCCCCTCTTCTCCCATGGCCCAGTGCAGCCCCTTCCCTCCATGCGGGTACTGAGCTGTGGCACAAAGGGGATGTCAGCTGACACTATCCCTACTCCCATGCATGAATTAGGAGGCTGGCTCCGCACATTCCAGCCTTGGCCCAGATGCAGGGGTGCAGTGATTCAGCTTGGCCTGAGGAGGAAAGTGAGGCTGGGATGGTTCTGGTCTCAGGCAGGTCTGGGCACATGGAGTGGCTTGTCCAGCAGCAAGGTGAGAAGTCAGCCGGCTTCTTGAGTGGCAGGCCTGGGATGAGCCTTGGTCAGTTTGGGTGTTGGGGAGAGCTCAGGTTAGTGGGGTCTTTTGCTCCAGCATGTGGGAGGCTGGCCTGGCAACTGGGGGAGGTCAACGTGCTGTTGCAGGCAGCCATCTGGGCTAAGGCAGGCTCATAATGATGGGTAGATTGGCTGACGGCTCCTTTGGTTCTGAGAAGCCACGCTCTGCCCTGCTTATGGAACCATGCATACAGAAGTCCGCATGTGTCTTGTGTGTTACATGCAGGTTTTTCACTCAAAGAAGATACCATTCCTGGGAACACGCATAGGAACATTCAAAATTGATGCTGAGACTGTGTACAGCCAGCCAGGTAAAGTGTCCAGAGCCTGTGGTTACTGCTTTCATGTCCCTGTTTTATCCATCAGCACCATTTGTTTAGGCACCTAGACCTACACTCACCAGTCGTCGGAGATGGGGACTCCACA
Organism: Podocnemis expansa; assembly: GCA_007922195.1. Lineage (NCBI taxonomy): Eukaryota > Metazoa > Chordata > Testudines > Podocnemididae > Podocnemis > Podocnemis expansa. The sequence goes on from ML682044.1 coordinate 2,155,321, forward strand.
TTAACTCAGTTACCAGCACCTCTGACATGGGAATGTGAAGGCATAAAAAGAAAACAAACCAGTCCCATCTCATCGCTGCCCCTCTGCCCAGGGCACAAATGTACCTTCAGGCCTGTTCTCTGAGGCTTTGTCCCACCAAATGTAAAAATCCCAAACTCAGGGTTTCCATTACATCTCTAAGCTGGTATTGCACAGGCTCAAAGGGCTTCTGGGCCTGAGCCTTGCTTGTGTAGCTCTGTGGGATGTACTGGAGTGACAGTTACAGTTGAAGACCTGGTGTGAGAGAGTTACAGGAGTGGGTGGGTGAGGCTATGTGGCTTGTGTTGGGCAGGAGGTCAGACTAGAGGATCATTGTGGTCCCTTCTGCCCAGGGACCCTGTGAGCCTACATGGCAGTGCTGGCTGGTGTTTACCGTTGAGTCTCTGATTTCAAGAATGTGGAGCCAGAATTTCTTGAAGGAATCACAGTGGTGTGCTTAGGAACCCCCAGCTCACAGTCCCTGTCCTTGTCATTTTAGACCACAGGTTCTTTCAGAAGTGGGCTGTTATCAATGACCCTAAGGACACCCGGGCAGGAGTGAAAGGATTTGTGAAGTGTAACATTTTTGTCTTTGCACGAGGTGATGTAATGGGCTCCCTTCCTACATCCTCAAGCAGCCAGAATGAGGACATTGAAAAGTAAGTGTGTGGTGGAGGGACCTGCATCCCCTGTGGCAGGTCACTCATTGGCTGACAGTACAGCCTTGGTTTCTGGCACCATTCTCTGAAGCCCTGTCAGAGATGGGAGGCCAAACAATCTGGCCTTGGCATAGCACAGGGGTGTCAAACTCATGGCCCACGGGCCAGATCAGGCCTGCCAAGGGTGCTGATCCAGCCTGCAGAGCAGCTGCCTGGGTTGTGCCTGGAAGCTGTCTGCAGCAGCAAACTTCAGAGACAGACACCTGGCACAGAAGGGTGTGCATCTGGATTCACTCACAAGATCCGAGTCACAGCAGAAGGGAACAAAGGAAGCACTCCAGTCAATCCCAGCTCAGGCCTATTGAGGTCTGCCAACCAATCAGTCTCAGTCAGAGCAGACTGGGAGAGAGCCTTCACACTGTCCCCACCCCAATTGTTTGCTGTCAGTCAGCATGCTAATTTGATTGACAGCATATTGAACAAATCACAAATAAATAAAGAAAAAGTGGCTGGGGCTCACATGCGAACAAGCCAATCAAAGGCCAGGTGGGACTGAGCCGACTAAAGGCCAGCACTCTGAATCATTGACAATGAGTGGGCTGGGAGGGGGAGTGGCAGGAGCCCAGCCTGGCTGCCTGTGACTAAGAATGATTTTTTTGCCTACCACCAGGAGGTGGGGGAAGGGAAGGGCAGAGGGGTGGGGCTGGGAGCTACCATGGGGAAGGAGAGTGCACAGGGCAAGGGAAACGGAATGTGTCAGAGAGCCTGTGGGGTTTGGGAGGGGAAAGGGGAGCCCATGTCACTCTGAACATGCAGGGAGAAAGGTTGGGGAACCTGTGCAGCCACATGGCCTGCCACAGGTGTCCTGCCTTCCAGTGTGTCCCTTCACATTGAATGAGTTTGACACCACTGACCTAGCTGATCCCATGTGCCCTGTGTTCGTGGCTGTGTCTGGCTGTCATGTCCTTAGATGATGTATGATTTATGGTGACCCATAGAACAAGGATTATTTCTTCTAGGAACTTGCTGCTGCCAAAGAGAGTCCCAGCTGAGAGACCATGGGCCAAAATCTGCATCAAGGTTTACAGAGCTGAGGGGTTGCCCAGCATGAATGCTGGGATCATGGGGGGGTTCTCCAAGATTGTGGGTGAGAAGAAAGTTTTCATCGATCCGTACGTGCAGGTCTCATTTGCTGGACAACAGGTAAGTCTCCATTTAAACAGTGTGCTATCTGTACCCCCCAGGGAGGCCTAGCTCCATCTCATGGTCTTGTGCAGTTGAGACTCTGGGAAGTGCATGTAAATGGATGCAGGGAACACACTAAAAGGTGGAGAAACAGTCTGAGCCAATCAGAACCTGGGTTGTCATATGGTTGACAGCAGTAAGAGCCAGTAATAAAGTAGGAAGGTCACATGGTTAGAGCTCACCTGAGCCTGGATAGGTTCATTCATTGGGGAGAGGAGCTGTTGATGAGACTATCTCTGCAGTGAGATACTCCGGGCATAGTCGAAGCCCTGAATACCTACCAGCCCACCTTTATAGTCCAGACAGACAGACAGATGTTTCTGTTGCTTCTCAAGCTGCTGCATCTAGGATGAGATCATATACACTGTTTCACATCTGGCTTCCTGGAGCATGATCAGAGAAGGATTATTTTTGTACTCACCTCTGTGGTGTCTAGGTGGGTAGAAACTGTCAAGTACACTCAGCCGAGCCAGCACTGCTCTGTACCCTGCCAGCCTCTGTCCTCCAGAGCCTGCTGCGATGGCTGGTCCAGCCTGCGATTGTCCTGCCCTCCAGCCTGAGGCCTCAGTCACATACTGTCCAGGTTTTCCTGCAGGCTTGTGGTGTGGTGCAGAGGACTTATGAAATGCTTCCTGTGACCTGGGCCTCCTGGGATAACCTTCTGAATGTGCCAAAATCAGGGCAAGCTGCAAAACCAGGGGCTGAACCCCTAAACCGCTGATGGGTGGTACTTAAACTGTTCTCCCAGTCAATAACAAAACATGCTTCTGATTCCCCACTCTGGTCATCACCAAGCATAGCAAAATAGAAACAGCTCCTTTTATTCACATCAGCTCCTATGGTCCCTCCTCGCCACTGGGTCTCTTAAAGAAATAGGTTTTCTTGACCCCGAAGGGCCAGCCACATCACCCAGAACAATATAGGCTTGGATCTTACCCAAAATACCACTCTGCCAGCCAATCCTGTAGTAACTACAACTAAAGGTTTAATATAAAAAGAAAACAAACAAAATATGAGAGATGTTAGAGAGTCAAAGTGAAACACATACATACAAATGATTTAGAGTCCATAGAAAACAAATCCTTGAAGATCCTGTAGTTTGCAGGTTAGTCCCACTCCTCTGGTGTGCACCCAGCAGCAGCAGCAGCCGGGTGGGTCTTAGTTCTTTGTTCAGTCCCAGAAGAATAGTTCCAGAGGGTGTTGTTGGTTGAGGACAGACAGAAGACTAAAGACAAAATGGAGATGGGTCCCCTGCCTTTTATCTCAGAGTCCTTTGCAGATCAAATGGAGTTGGGCCACATGGTCAGTCTGAATAACTGGCTGAACAGGTTTCCTCTTCGGCCAACTGCAGTTGGGAGCTCCTAATGGGCAATTAGGATGACAATAGTTTGGCAGACACCCAGTCTGGGATTGCCTTGAGAGCAAATCACTTGGCACACACATAAAAGCAAGTAGATTTCTAATTTCTAATACAGGCATGATACTTCCATATAAACCATATAATCATTCTTAGCAGATTATAGCCTTTCTATTGACACCAAACATGGTATATCACATATGGATTATTGCAAATATGAAATATTAATATGAACAATAATAATAAACAGTCCCCTAGATCTACACCCAGAGAGCGTCACACTTCTTGCATAGGAAACCTAGAGAATGATTCCAAGGGCATGAGAGGCCTGGAGTGTGAACCACCCATCTAGGAACCTAATGCTCTCCTGTTGCTCAGAATTCTGTCCTGCGGAGCCTTAAAAACTCAGCCGTTGGCTTTAAACCCAGGGCCATTTGTACAACTTCTCTTCAGAGCTGGACAGCACCTGAGGACCTTATATTTATATGCCCCTCCCCCCACCATTTTGTGTCTTCCTTCTTCTACTGTGGCCTTGGCCTAGCCATCACCTTCCACATCTCCTGAGCTCCATATGACTGGCTCTGGTTGCCAAGGGCTGCGTGTTGTAGGAGAAACTAAAAGGTTTAGAAAGATAAGTAGAAGTGTCTAGGTATTGGCTCAAGGCCTAACAAAGTAATCCAGGAAAGTGGGCCTGAATGGCCTGCACACTGGGCATAAATTGAAGAGACCATGAGACAGGCTGTGAAAATATAACCTCATCAAAATTGGCACGAAATAAGCTGAAACTGCGATAATATGGATAAAGATGAGAATGTACTTGGATGTGGATAAAGATGAGAATGTACTTAGAGAAAGGTGGTGTTATAATGTACTTGGAGAAAGGTGGTATTAGGCCAGTCTCATGCCAAGAGAGATAAGGAGGTATACTGTGCATAAGTGACTTGTGTAAAGGAGAGATTTGGCCAAACCATGACAGCTTGATGAATGGTGTTGCCCAGGGACCTATCAAATTAAGGGGTGGCATCAAAGAAGAGGTGCACAGACCAGTTAATGAAAAGGCAGATAGGGTATAAAAGAAGGAACCCTAGAGCTCAGACTTTGTGCAGCCAAGAGGGTGACAGCCAGTCCTGCTGTTAGTTGAGCTGTTCTGTTGCATTGAGAGCACCAGTGCTCCCAACAAATCTGTTGATATGGATTGTTTGCCATAGTGCTATGTTGCAATAAAGCCTAGCCTGGCACCTTTGTTTCTACAAAGATCCATGGTTGTGTTGGTTTCCTAGATTATGAGTGTTGCCTCAGTTTACTCACCCATGCATTCACACATGCAGCCGAACTGATATCAGTGCTGGACACAAAACAACACTGATAAGAACACATCTTGCTTGATGTGCCTGACTGCACTCTGCCTGGTGTACCACAGGAGTGATGCCTTTAGAGCCTCTCAGTCCTGACCTTTGAGCTATGAGTAGCTTCCACCTGAATCAGGCTGGAATGTGTGCCACATGGGAAGCTCCCAGTGGCTGAGGCTTATTAGTGCAGCATTATATGTATATTGAGTGGAGGCAGCAACACTTGCCATTCACCAGTGTTCTGTGACTCTCGTTGCATTTACAGTGAGATCAGAATAGAGGAGCAGGGCCTTGGAGCCCCATACTGATGAAGAGTCTCTGAGGACCCTGCAGGTGTGGCAGATTTGGCAAAGGTTCTTCCAGAATCCTCAGTGATTCTTCTTGACCCCCTGGCCAGCTGTGAAGCTACTTGGAGTTCTCTAGCAGTGAGTTGTGCAGTTCTCAAGTCACTCTCCCTCTGTCCCAGGGAGAAACCTCGGTGGAAAATGACACCACAGATCCAGAATGGAACGAGCAGATCAGCTTCATTGAGATGTTTCCTCCCCTTGCCAGAAAAATAAAAATCCAAGTGTTAGACGATGCAAACATTGGGGATGTGGCCCTCGCTACGCACTTCATCGACCTGCAGCAGATCTCTGATCCTGGGAGGAATGGTGAGGCCGTCACACCCTCTCTTCAGTCCTGCCCCTCTAGTGCAGCTAGCAGCACCTCCAGCATCATGATTCTGCTCCCCCAGCCCCACTCCATGTGCCCTCCACAGCCACGGATGCCTCCCCTTGCGGGGTATGCTCATGCCTGTGGGTGAAGGGTCTGTCTGTGGCAATTATCCAGGTGTGTCAGTGGCTGGTATGTGTCTCTGTGAGGCAAACTCAGCTTTGTCTATGGGGAATGCCCCAGTCCATCTGAGGGGTGTGTGTCTTTGTGGTATGATCAAGTTTGTCCGTGGTGTCTGTGTTTGTGTGGTGGTCCCAGTTCTATTTGTGGTGGGGTGTGTGTCTGTGTGCCATTGTCTGTCTGTGGGTGGGGCCTGTGTCTGTGCAGTGTACCCAGGTCTGTCTGTGGGTGTGTGTCTGTCTTTGTTTGGAGTGGATTTTTCTGGGGCAGGGCACCTGTGAATGAAGGCAAATCCTAAACACTTGATTGTGAATCTTTCTATTACTGCAGGCTTTAACCCCACCTTCGGGCCGGCCTGGGTGAACCTGTACGGCTCGCCCCAGAACTCGGCACTGCGGGATGTCCACAAGGATCTGAATGAGGGCCTGGGGGAGGGCATATTCTACCGCGGCCGCATCCTCCTGGCCATCTCTGTGGAGCTTTTCAGCAGCCCCAGCGCAGTGGATGGGAAGCGCAAGGAGCCACTGAGGGGCACCTTGAGCAAACTGACGCTGAAAAAGAAGAGCAAAAAGTCCAAGGAGAAATCCAAGGCCAGTGCCAAAGAGCAGAGCCAGCGGCACAGCAGTGAAGAGGCTGGTGGCCCTGAGGAGGCAGAGCAGCCCAGTGAGGTTACTGTGGAGGTGGAGGAGCTCCATCCGCTCCCTGAGGTGGGTTGCTGCAGAGACTCAGGGCCCGTTCCATGCGAGGGGCAGGGGCAGAGCCAGAGCAGGGATCATGGAGCTTGCAGTCATAAATATAAATCTGCTGCTCTGCGGGAAGCTGAATGCAGGATAGGCCCCCTCCTACTGTCTTGGATCCAGGGGATGAGGAACCTCAGTGGTGGCCCAGACAGTCATTGCAGACACTCTGTCTCACTAAGGTGCAGTCATCTGTTTTTTGTGAATTTTGGTAGGCTCTCCTCTTCCAACAAGCATCATTTCACTCCTGTCCATCCTCAAGTGGAGCCAGCTAGCTGTAACCTAGCTCCCTCTCTCCATCAGATGCTGGGGAAGCCTCTATGTGTATTCTGTGACAAGGAGTGAGAGAGCTGAGCCCATCAGTAGAATATTGGCACTTTAGCTTTTAGACCTTCTTAGGCATCCTCAGGGAGGGCCAGGATCAAACTCTGGGGGATAGAGCTGTTGCTCCACCATCACCTCAGAGATCTCTCTAGAAGGAACCAATGACACCAGTTTATTCCTCCATGCTGGGCCCTGCAGCCAGGCAGCTGCACCTCATGGCATGTGGGTCGAAGATGCTAGTGTCCATCCCAGGGTCGAGTGGCCATATCAGATTGCTCTTCTCAGATCCTAGGGGAATGCTCTGCTTGCGAGACGGCACATGTGATTGGTTGTCGTCTCCTTGTTTAGAACTCACTGGGAGTGAAGGAAGAATTCCTCCTCTATGTGGCCTTCTTTGAAGTGACTATGATGGACCCTTCCATAGGCTCCAAGCCTGTCAGTTTTGAAATCTCAATAGGTAAATATTTCTGATGTTCCAGTTTCCTTGGGTTAGAAGAAACAAAGTGGAATGTTTCTGAGCCTAGTCAAAATAAATGAATTTCTGCACAGATTAATTCACAGTTATGGCTGTAACATGCCCTCATAGTTGCACAGAACAGCAGAGCAAGAATGTCACAGTTAAAGCACGCTGGAGGTTAGGGGTGGAGCTTATTGTTTTAGGTTTTGGAGATAAACAGTTTGGCTACCTCAGGCCTTTTCCAAATGGGTTAGAGACAGTGGAAATTCCCAGGGACTATTCTACAATTATGGCCAGGGGTTAAAGTAAGGGGGAATGCCTCAGAATACTGTTCCAGGGCCCCCTATTTTTAGGGAGTCAGCATTCCGGGCCCCCTATAAAATAGAGGAACACCCCAGAATGCTGCATTCTGGGCCCCCCCAAAATAGGGGGATGCACTGGAATGCTGAGTTCTGGGGACCCCTAAAAATAGAAGGGGCACCGGAACCAGTGTTCCGGCGTGTCCCCTCTAGGCCGGAGGAAGGGAGGGGCTGCGGGCTGGGGCCAGCCCGGCCACCGCTCCCTCCCTTCCTCAGAGCCTGTGTGGCTCCGCCCCTTCTGGCTGGGGCCTGACTGTGCATGCGACCAGGCCCCAGCCTCTGGCCCAGGCTCCTTTTTGCTAGCTGACTGGCCAGCCAGCACTGTGGCCTCCTGCCCCTGCCCAGCTATTCAGCCAGGTAAGGGGGTTGTGGGGGTGGGTTGGGGCATTCAGGCAGCTGGCGGGGAAAGTGTGGGGCAGGGAGAGTGTGTGGGGAGAGGAGGAGAAGGAGTCGGGATGGTGGGCTGGGGGGTTAGGAGGGCTGGAATGGGGGCAGGGAGCTTAGGGAGTGGGGATTGGGGCAAAAAAGGACATGGGGAAAGGGGCTGAGGGGGGTACATGTTTTGGAGGCAGTAGCTGGGGTTTGGGGGCAGGTGTTGGGGGCAGTAGCTGGTGGGCAGGCATTTGGGGGGGTCAGGAGCTGGGGTGCGTGAGAGGGTCCTGCCCTGGTGGGGTGGAGCTGTCCTGGCATGAGGGGGTCTTGCCAATTTAGAAGGGTTCTGGGGCCCCCCCAAATTATACTTTAGCCCCTGGTTATGGCTTTGGGGACTTTCAGGGCTTAGGTGGGGGAGTGGAGTGGTGGTAAGGGATTGCAGTGAGGGAGGGGAGCAGCAGGAGAGGGAAATGTGAGAGCAGAAAGAGAGAAGGAGGGAGAGGAGGTAGAAGAGGAGGCTGAGGAGCAAAATAGCTGGGGCCTGCAGGTGGTGCTGGGCAATTAAGGACATCACTGGGGAAACGAGAGTGTTGATCCAAGGCTCTTCCCAGCTTCTGCTGCTGCTTCTTGCCTGAGGTGGGCAGGGCCATCCCAAGGGGAAGTACAGGACCTGCATGAACCCTCTGTGGGGCTCCCACTCACCCCTGGCACTGGGGATGGGGATGGACGGCCCAAGAGAGAGGCAGGCCCCTGCTCTGGCTGTCCTGTGCCGGAGACTGGGCGAGCCGGCGAAAAGCAGCAGCTGGATTCAGCACTGCCGGTCCTCCCCCTCCCCACGCACTCTGCTTTTAGTTCTGTGCTGGAGCAGCGGGGAGGTGGCGGGACAGCGCGGCTGGGGGTCAGTGATACAGGCCCAGTGCAGCTTCTTGCCACCTCCCTGCTGCTCTGGCACAGAGCTGAAAGTAGCACACATGGGGAGGGGGCGGACCAGCAGTGCTGAATGGGGCCACCCCTTTTGGCTTGCTCACCCAGTCCCTGGCTTAGGGAGGGGCAGTGGTGTGAACTCTGTGGGGCCCCTCAAAGCTCAGGGCCCTGGGTGGCTGCCCCTTTCGCCCTACCCTAGGATGGCCCTGGGACGGAGTTGGGTGGGGGAAGGAAAGGAAGCTGCAGAGCCCGGTCAGATTGCCTGAGTCTGGGGAGGGTGCCAGGGGGCTAAAAGGCTCTTCTTGTAAAACCTGGGAGGGGTTCACATATGGCCATCCAGAAACTCCAGCCTGTAGGCATGGTGCTGTAATGTTTGGATGTCAGTTCAGTCCTAATAACAGGGACGCTAGACAGTAGTGTTCTCCTCCTCTGACGTTTGTTCTAACAGTCCGGTGGCTGTACAGTAGCATTTCATTGCCTCTGGGCTATGGCAGATCTGAACATGTGAACAATACATGTATTTGCAAGGAAACTATGGGAAAGCTGAAGAGGTTGTGACCAGAGCTCCTAAGAAAGCTGAGAAAGGAGACAGACCTGAAGAAAAACAGTCTTTGCTGGATCCCAGTTCGGATGATGAGCTGGATATTGAAGTCACAGCCCCGAGTGGAGCGCTACAGAACAAATCCATGACAGGAAGTCAAAGGCCAGAGCCCACTGAGTATGATAGGTGAGTTCCCTCTGTGGCGTTTGCCTGAGCCTCAGTCACAAAAGATTGCATAGAGCATTAACTGGACACTGCCTAGCAAGCTGTGTGATGAACAAACCCTGGACAGGGATGGAGACATGGGCTTAGATGTAAGGCTCCTGCCAGATCATTGTTGCACCTAGCCAGTGAGATGCTGTAGTGATGAGATCAGGAATGGTCTGCAGGGGTTGGTTGCTGACTTTCATTGTTTGGAATGGATGTTGGGAGCTGGTGTCCATATAAGCCCTCAGCCCTAGATTCTGTATCTGGCTAACTAAAGGTTGCTCTTCCAGGGGAGCAGCGATTCTGCCTGTGAAGACTGAGTTGCCATGCTGGCTGCCTAGCGTAGGATTCAGCATCTGAAAGGCTGGATATGAGGTTCTTCAACTGGGGTTAGTGTGTGCTGTGTCACTGGGGCAGAATCCCTCAGAATGGGTAGGGAGAGGATTGCTTTGGGACTTAGGACTGTAGCTCTTCTAGATGCCAGTGTCTGTTGAGCCTTTGCCCCGGAGGGACTGGAGCCCAGCTGATGCCAGACATCAAGAGGAGCTCAGTCATGACCACCTTCATTGGCCTCACACAGCTACTCCCCATTTTACTGGCTGCCTTATGCAGTCTTGGACTCCATTGAGCTTCCTCTGGTTCTGCAGAGGCTGCTTTTTACTCCTGTGGTGTTGCAGAGGACAAACCCATTGGTTTGACACGGTAGCATCCTGCGATCACTCAGTGCCATCCATTTCTCCTGTAGGGAGGCATGGCCAGGAGCATTGCTCTGTGTCCTGGGATCTCATCAACTCTGTGCTTTCAGCCCAACCTCAGGCATCCTTCTGCTGTCTAAGGATTTACTGCTGGAGGTTCCGAACCAGTGCTGGTGTCCCACATTGGTGGCCAAACAAGTCTGGCTCCCAAAGTCAGGCTCAGGGCCTTGGGTCCCAACAGAGCCCTTGTGGAAGTTAGGGGTTTGGTTCCAGGCTGCCCTGGAGCAGCTCTTGGACAATAGTTCCCCTCTTGTGTTGGCTCTTCCCTCAGTGCCAGTCAGCCCTCATCTAGTCTGTGCAGCAGTATGGAGCTATCTGGGGACTGATTCATTAAAGGGTGCTCAGCATCTGAACTACAGACTTAGGTGTATACATCCCAACTGTGGGCTCCACTGAGATCCGCAGAACTCCCACTGAATCTGGGAGGCACCTAACCTCATTTGGTGCCTAGGTTTTTTAGGGTAAAAGTTTCCTTGGCACCTATGTTACAGTCTGTGTCCATGCACGCTGCTGCCTCCCTTGAACCATTCAGACAGCTGTCTCCTGCCAAAGCCCCAGAGCGAATCTCGAATCCAAGACAATAAGTTTTCACCCATGGGGCCTGATTTGGTAGGTGTACTCAGAGGCTGCCTGTTGGATTGGGGCCCATTCAAAATCTGGCTGGAGGTGGTGCCCCCCCTCATAACTTTAGCTCTGTCACAGGGGGTATGAGGGACTCTGGTTCAATTACCCTGTCTCCTGAAGCAGGGGAAAAATGGGATCTTACATGTGTGATGGGGTCCCACAGGAGCAATGCCTGGAACTGCTCAGGGCAAAGCCAGTCAGGAATCTAGTGCTTGGACTTTTGCTCTCTTTTCTTCTCCACACACTAGTACAGCTGTCTCTTGACTCTGGTCTTATTTTGTTCAGCATCCCTGCTCCACCCAAACTCCCTCTGTGAGTCTTTCTGGGTAGGACTCTGCAGGGGCGTCGGTGGCACTGGGCATCTGGGGCACGTGCCCCGAATCCTAGCACTGGTGCCCTGGGTCTGCCGCCCCCTCCCCCCCCCCGTCTCCAGCCCAATCGGGCCGGAGATCCGGGGCCCAGTAGCCTGTGGCCGCGGCAGCCCTGTCCCCAGTTGGGGATCTGGGGCTCAGCCGCCCGCAGCAGCGGTGGCTGCTCCGTCCCCGTCCCCAGCTGGGGATGCAGAGCCCAGCCACCCGTGGTGGCTTCTGGCCCTGTCCCTGGCCAGGGAGCGTGGCCTGTGGCCAGGGGGCGGGGCCTGGGGCTGTGCCCTGGGTCCCTCCCCGGGGCAGCAACACCCCTGGGACTCGGGAGCTCCTGCACACACCGAAAAGGGCTATGCATCCCACCTCACAGACAGAAACACTTCACAGCCTACATAGGAATCAGAAGGGTTTATTAGTTTTCAGGATCACAATGCAGACAAACTTTGAGATCAGATTAACTAGAAGTTACAGCAGCAACCAACAGGAAACCACCTTAGACCCCATTGTCAGGCCCAGCTCCCCCAAGCTGTCTTACAGGGGACTGGCCCTTCCAGTCAGCTGCCCCCCGGACCTCTCTCTTTGCTCCTCCCCAGTCCTTTGTCTCCTGCCCAGGAATTATCTACCCTCCCTGTCTCTGCCTCCCCAACCTGTTAACAGCCTGTTGCAGTTGGATGACTCAGGGCAGATGGTCCTGGCCATTGTTTGTGTATATGTGTTTGGGGAAGGTTCATCCGCCTCCTAGTGACCTCTGGAATGGTCACACATCCAGGTTCCATATGGAAATACCTAAGTAATAAGTAAGATATGGGGGAAACTGAGGCACACACACAGCACCCAGCGAAAACCCCAACAATAGCTTCACACTTTGTCCCAACATGGTTCTTCCATCCTTTTCAGAAAGCGTGCTTTCGCTATGGAACTATGTGTTATTCTGATCCGGGGCTTCCTTAATACCTTCTGCTGATGTCATTCTGGTGTGGGTGGAAGAGTCACTGGAGGGAAGACTGAATGCTTGGTACTCTAACCACTGGACCACACAGTCATTCTCCTTCTTGCTCTGGCCCGGTGACTATAAGTGTTTGGCCACAGTGGAACACTTCACAGGAGAGACTGAGGGAGCCCATCAGAGTACCCATCTGAGTGATAGAAGGCCTCACTTCAAATCCTTTCACCCTCACTGGTGGGGAGAACTGAATGTGCATCCCCTGCATCTTGCACAAGAGGGCTAAGCCTGGACTAAACCTTATGATGTGATGTCAACCTGTTCTCCTCTGGTTGGTCTGTGTGGAGTTAAGCCCCTGCTTAATACATTCTCAGAAGGGTCAGTGGTCCCCAAACTTCTTAGCCTGCTGCCCCCTCCGTCATGTCTATGCCCCTGTGAGTGTCACTGCTAGGGCTGGGTTGGGAGTGGGGTGATGGCTGTTGCTGGGGGCTGTGGCTGGGAGTGGGGCCATGGTTGGTGGCTGCAGTCAGGACTCAAGTTGAGAGCAGGGCTGTAGTGGGCCCTGGTGCCTGAAGCCACAGTCAGGAGCTGGGGAACAAGAAGATGGGGCGGGGGGCCACATGCTGCAGCTGGGTACTGTGCAACGAGGCTGAGGGCTGAGACTGCACTTTGCAACTGGAGGCTAAGGTGCAGGGGCCAGGACCTGTGGCTGCATGCCCAAGCCTTGCACTGTGACCAAAGGCCAGGCACTGACACTGCACTCCATGAATGGGGCTGAAGCTGAGCTAGAGGCCTGGTGCCAAGACCATGGCTGTGGGCTGGGGCCAGAAGAGAGCTCAGGACAGAGCAGGGCTGGGTGGCACTCCCTCCCTGACCCCTTAGGGGGCACCAGTGGCATCACTGCCTTAGGGCTGGGGGGGGGGCTACTGCCCCCTCCACATCTTTTGCACAGCCCTGGCAGTGGCTGGAGCCAGATCAGGCCTACTGTTGCTGGCAGCAGCAGGAACTGAATCTGAACCCAAGCCGCCTGCTGCTGGCTGGCTCAGATTGGGTTCCTGCTGCTGCTGGCCAGTGGCAGGCAGCCTGGATGGACCCAGTCCAGCCTTGGCTGCTGCTTGTCATCCAGCGACAAACAGCCTGGGCTGCCTGCCGCTGGCTGGCAGTGGCAGAAGATGGATGGGGTCTCGGTGCCAGGTTGGGCTCCCGGGCAGGGCTGCACAGCAGGGGCCAGGGCCTGGGCCTGGGGCCCTGACCCTTTTTTCAGGGGAGCAAAGCCCCTGGGGGCACACTCCACAGTTTGGGTACCTCTGCCCAAGGCACCTCAGGCCACCTGACTCCAGGAGAGGGGTTCCCAGCTGTGAATCTCCCCGGTGGCGCCCAGCACTCCCTGCTCTAGCTGGGTAGCTCAAGCAGCTCTTGCCAGGCAGGCCGGCTGCTGTGTCTGTGTTCTCAAGAGCCTTTCTCCATGTTTGCAGCAGGAGACTAGTTCTGGCTCAAGCTTTTTGAATGCCAGTGAGTGCCTGTGGTTGTCAGGTGTACAATGCCCAGCGTCACCTCACCTACGTCCCTTTGTGAGTCTGGGCCTCTGTCCTCAATATGGCACTTCTTTCTTGGAGCTAAGGCAGAGTGACCTTGGCCACAGAGTTGTGTATCCACAGCTTGCTACCTCACGGTGAATGCCATTCTTAGGATGGCTTCTCTGTCAGCTGCTTCAGTCTTGCAGTGTGAGTTGTAACCTGCTTTGCCTGCTGCTCTCAGTTCTTACAGCTGCCTGTCCTTGCTGCATGAGAAGCCCTGTGCGTATGTCTGGAGCTACTGGGAAGATCACACCTGGAGACTCTACAATTCCAACTGGATTGTCAAAATAGCAGAACGCCTGGTAAAGTATACCTGTGGAGGGGAGATCCTCTTGCTTCCTAGCTTGGACCAGGCTTCTGCTTCTTGGGTTCATTTGTTTCTTTTTGAGGTCTGTTTTTAGCAAGGTTTGAGCTTTATGTAGCTACAGGGGTATTGCTGGATAGCAGAAAGACCTGGGGCACAGGCCCACAGGCTCCACCTGTGCTACACCCTGCCCCTGTCATGGGTCCACCCCCACAACAGGACCCCCCACCCCATGACCCAAGAAGCCCTACCGCTGTCTTGGGCCCCACTTGAAACTGGAATTCACATGAAATATTTTGAAGTGGGGAAGTTTCACATGAAGTGGATATTTTGGAAACATGGAGATGTGATGTTTCTGAAAGGAAATATGCTTCCTGGGGCCATGCCAGCTGATGACTAAAATTGAAGCTGTTGGTTTCTAGCTAGCAGCTGTCTAGGCACCAATGCAGTCTAACCATGTAGATTACCATGGATTATCCTGGTCCAGAGTGTTTAGCCTCTGTACCACTCTCCCACCACAGAGGCCCCATGCCATGTTGTGATACAACAACTCCTTCATACCTCTCTGCATTAAAACTGTAAAGTGAGCAATCATTCACCTCCAGTGTTCCCTACAAATGAATCAAGGTGCCGGCAATATCCTTTTAAAAGCTCACAGACCATGTGAGGAGGACATATAAAAATTCTCCTCCTCTGACAAGGCATATCATTCCCTATCTCCTACAGGTTTCTGTTGCTAAACATCAGGAGTCAGGGAGATCAGAAAATCGGAGTGGGAGGGAGGGTGGTGGATCAGACCATCCCTGGGACTTCCAGTCAACTTGTTTAGGTTCTCCAGGTACTGGAGAAGTGGAAAGCATCTGGGTGCCCAGATGAAAGATGACACCCTGCTGACCCACGCTGAAGACACCTACCAATGCAGTTCTCAAGCTTTTAATGTAGAACCCATGCCTCCTCTGAACTTTGCTGTAATACTTGCCCTCCACTTTGAGTGGCAGCATGAGATTGTGGAGCACGGGAGTGGAGGGATGGCAGCACAGCAGCTGCAGTTTGCCATGCTGGGCTGCTTATACCACAGGGCAGGAAATTTAAAAAGGCTCTGACCTTCTCTCAGCTTCCATGTGTATGCAGCCCAGGTAGGGGAATATGGGGAACTCATGAGGCAAGCAGGCAGGTTGGCTGGGGCTGCCAGTGCAGTGCTGTGAGCAGGGTTAGACCAAACTGGCAGACCCAGCCAGACAGCCAGGCTGCCTGCCTTCTGCCTCCCACTCAAATAGCCAAAGAGAGGACAACAAAGTGAACTGAAAACAAGGCAGAGAAGCCTCCTGCAGTATTCCTCCCACCCTGCCCTTACCTCCTGCCTGACTCCCAATCCCCCTTCTGGAAAACAAAGCAGAGAGGACTTAGCAGCAAAAACTGAGTAAGCCTACTCTTACAGGCAAGAGCAAGTCCAAACCAAAAATACAACATTACTGGGACCACACTGTCCAATGCAAGACAGACAACATTACAGGAATTCACAATAAAGTATGGCAACTGTAAAACATGAAAGGCATCTAGTAGCACTTTCAAAGAGTAACAAATTTATTTATGGCTAGAGCTTTTGTGGCTGAAATCCCACTTTGTCAGGCACTTGAAAATGGTTTCCAAATGTGATTTTGCTCATGTGATAAATCAATGTGTTACTCTTTAAAAGTACCACAGGACTCTTTTCTGTTTTTACTGGATTAGACTAAGATGGCTACCCCCCTGGAACTTTTCAGTAAAAGGATGGTTAACTTTGTGGCATGCTGCTTGGCAGGTGTACTTATACTGTGCACAATTCATAGGAGGGCAAAACTGAAGAGCAGAATAGTGACATTGAGTAGCGACAATATTGGAAGGTAAAGCCTCACTCATGATCTCCCAACAGAACTCTCAAATCTCAGGAATTTTTTCCCCAGGCCCAGTCTGGTAATATTTGCTCAGTCTTCTGTAGCCATAATGTAGGGACACAGATAAAATGAATAGAATTTACCTTTAAAGCATCTGTTATGCAACACTGTGTGTCTGTTCTTTAATATCATAACTAAAATATTTAACTCCATTTAATAGACATTATGACCAATATTTAAGAAAGCTCCATACTGTAAATTTGGAACTCATTTTATATTCTTGATGAAATTTCTTTAAGAGGTAACACTGTGTAATTTCACTTAAATATGTGGGGAAAAGATGTGTGAATGAAGGGTGTGTGATGGGATCAGTTGATGCCAGCCTGTCCTGATGAAATGCAAGTAGCACTTTAATGGATGAACAATTCAAACTAATCTCTGAAAAACAAGAAGAATCCACCCCAGAAAGAGAAAAACAAAATACAAGATCAAAGTCATGTCTGCAAATGACTGGTGATGAATGATTATCAGACAGGAGCTTTGAGGCAGCAAGACACAACAAACCCCGTACACTCACATGAGACTCAGCAAGTACAAAAAACATGAAAATCATAGAATCATAGGGTTGGAAGGGACCTCATAGGTCATCTAGTCCAACCCCCTGCCAGAGGCAGGACCACTCCCACTAAACCATCCCAGTCATGGTTTTGTCCAGCCGGGCCTTAAACACCTCCAAAATTTTGTCTCATTCTCCAACTGTCATCTTAGAGCACCAAATTCATGACCTAAAGAGACCTGGCTCCCTCCTTGTGCCCAGCTTAGTTGCCCACTGGGCTGGCTCTAGCAACACGTAAAAGGACTGGTAATTATATCATGCCAGCTTCCAAAATTTCATGGGTATCAATGTATGTGTCTGTTTTTTGCTATTTTCACATTTACAAATAAATATGGCATATTGCCTTGTCCCCTGAATAAAATCCTGCTAGTCTTTTCTAACAATTCCATTTGCTCTGCTATACCAAAAGGGCACCTACTAAAATGATGTGCAACAAGAACACCCAAAAGAAAAGACTAGCAGGATCTTATTCAGGGGGCAAGGCGATATGCCACATTTATTGTAAACAAGTAAGGATAGCAAAAAGCAGTCTCTCTCTCACACACAAGAAGTTCTGCAGCTTGCTATATGATTACCAGTCCTTTCATGTGTTGTTTGAGTCAGCCTAGTGGCCAGCTAGACTGGGCAGAAGGAAGGAGCCAGGCCTCTGTCGGTTGTGAATCTGATACTCCAAGATGACAGCTGCAGAATTAGACCCCAAAGTTTTCATGTGCTTACCCATCTTTTATACTTGCTGGCTCTCATGTAAGTCTATGGGATTTGCTGTGTCATGTTGCCCTTAGGGTTTGTGTGAGATCGTTGGTCACCAGTCACTTGCAGGCTTGATTGTATATTGTTCTTTTCTTTCTGGGGTGGCTCCTTCTGTTTGCTTTAATCAGAGATGTCTGCATTGTTCGGCTAGTTAGATGGTAATTGTGCTCCATCAAGACAGGCTGGCAGTTGAGACTGGCCTCTTCACACACACACCCTTCATTCACACATTTAAATGAACATACACAGCATATGCCTAAACCAGGTTTCATCAAGTATACAAAATGGAGTACAGTGTTTAAGCAGGAGTTCCAAACTAGCAATATGGAGTCTTGTTGGACATTGGTTATAAAGCCTATTAGTCAGGGTTACAGAAATATTTTACTTATGACACTAAAGGACATATACACAACATTAATTAACATGTACTTTAAAGGTAAATAAAATTAATTATCTCTGTCCCTCCATATTATCTGTCCCTGCCCCACAACTCCAGTCAGTCTCTGCTTAATGTAGAACAATCTCACACACAAGAGAACAATTTCAAGCACAGAATAAATACTAGGCACAGCATATGGTGGCATTCAGCAGAGTTCAACATTACAAATAATATCACTATTCATGAGGTTACCCTCCCAGGCCACCTGCTGCCCCAGCCTCACAACTGAGGCAACGAGGCAAGGGCAGGAGACCCCACGGTTGTGCCAGGCCAGCCCCACTGCCACATGAGACACTGTAGTCAGACCAGGCAGCTCCACCACCTGGGCATGTGGTGAGGGCAGGGGACCCCAGGCCAGGCCAGCCCTGACAGATGGGAATGAGGAGAGGGCAGGAGACCTCGGGGGGGGGGGGACCAGGGCAGCACCATGGTCTGGGCATGAGCTAAGGGCAGGAGACTTTGGGTTGGCACCCAAGCCTCGCCCCCTGGGCTGTGGGAGGCTCCCTGGCAGGGCTGCATCACAGCAGCCTGGCCACCAACCTGATCCCCAGGGACCCAAGGCTGAGGGATGGTCCTTGGCTCACCAGCCTTCTGCTGGCCTGACCCTGGCCCAGACAGAGGCTGAAGAACATCCCTTTGCCCACCTGAGGTTCATGTGAGGGGCTCCATTCCCAGGCCATGGGGGGGTCCCCATGGGTACCATGCAGGCAATGGGGAGACACTCATGGACCCAGCTGGGACCTAGAGGCCATGGGGGGAATGCCTCCAGCCTAGGGGCACCCCTGGCCAATCCCAGCTGGGTGCCAGAGGTCTGTGGACACCACCCCTGGTCCCACCCAGGGCATAAAAGCCTAGGGGTAGCCCCCTGAGTCCCAGCTGGGCCCCAGAGCTCTAGGGACACCCCCAGCAGTCCCACATGGGCCCCTGAGGTTTAGGGGCACCCCTGCCCATCCTACCCAGGGCCTGGAGGCCTATTGGCACCCCCCACAGCCCCACCTGGGTCCTAAAGGCCTGGGAGAATCCCCCCCACCCCACCCCACCTGGGACCCAGAGGCTAGGGACTAATTCCCTGCTTCCACCCAGGGGCTGGAGCCCATGCAGGGAGGCCCCCCCTTGGCCCCAGTCAGCCCTTCCTCTCCCCCTCGCCTGACCAGGATCTCCAGTCCCCCTCCTCCCCCACAACTCCTACCTGCTCTGTCCTCCAGAGAGCAGCCCATGGTGGAGCTGCTGCCTCTGCTGGGGAGAGAGGAGGGTTTGAAACTCCCTCCTCTCCCCTGGCTGAGCCACAGACGCTGCTGCAGCACGTGGGCGGAGGAGGGGCAGCTGCAGCTCAGAGGCTCAGTGAGCTCCCTCTCTCCCTGTGCTACTGGGGACTGGCCGCCTCTCCCTGCGCAGGCACTGGAGGTCCAGGGAAAAGACTGGGGGCACAGCTGGGGAGATTTGGGGCACGGGCCCCCTGTGCCCAGTGCCAGCGACGCCCCTGTGTAGCTACCCAGCAATTGGGTGTGTGTGAGGCTTTCTCTGTGTATGTGCTGTAAGGCGTAACTCCATATCCCAAACATCACTCCTGGCGGTAGTCCATTCTCCTTGTAAAGGGCTGTGGCATGTGTTACTAGGGCACAGTTTCAAACAGCATTATATTGAAGGGCACTAGAACAGTGGTTCCCAACATTTTCTCTGCCATGGCACACCTTGCTACCTTTTATTAATTTGAGGCACACCACCATATAGTTTCCAAATAAACTCATGAATATTCATGAGCCAGTGAGCCAATCCAGAGCTCTTTGAGTAGTTTTTCAAAAAACTTTGTGGCACACCTGCTTGGACCTGATGGCACACTGGTTGGGAAACACTGCACTGGAGAGACTTCAGTGGGGACAACACAGACCAATTAGCATTCAGTAGACAAGCCCTGAGATCCAAATAATCCTTCTGGAGTTTTCCCACAGTTCATTGGATAAACAACAATTTCATTTTTCCCAGCGTGTTTTACTTGCATTTATTGGTTAAAGCTGGACATCAGAAGCCCAAAGCATGTGTCATTAATCTGTCAGGTGTTAAGGATCTCCACCTTCACTGAAGTCAGTCCCCTGGCAGGATTGAGCTCTGGCCACCAGCAAGGGTTTTGTCTCTAAAAGTGCAGTATGTGCAGTAGTGAGATGGTGGCAGCTGTTTTGGAATCATAGAAGATGAGGTTCAGACAGAGCCATAACTACAGCAGAATGAACAGAGCCGCTCCATTAAAGGGTGCATTTCACACTGTCGGCCCCCGGTGATCCTAATTGCAAGGAGTGCCAAAACAGAGCATTATGGCTCTGGGTTTGGAAGGGACATCTGGAGGTAATCTAATCAAACTTTCTGCTCACGGCAGGACCAACCCCAACTAAACCATCCCTGCCAGGTCTTTGTCAAGCCAGGCCTTAAAAGCCTCTAACGTTGGAGATTCCACCACATCCCCAGGTGACCCGTTCCAGGGGTTCACCACCCTCACAGGGAAAAAGCTTTTCCTAATATATAACCCATACTTCCCCCACTGCAACTCAAGACCACAGCTCCTATTTCTACCATCTACTACTACTGAGAACAGTGGGTCACTTACCAGTAATTGTCCTTCTTCGAGATGGGCTGCTCGGATTCATTCAGTAATAGTTGTCTACGTGCTGCAGCACACAATTGGTCAGAAACTCTTTTGCCCTAGCCTGTCAGGAAAGGGCAGGAGGCCACCGCCCCCCTCGTCATCCCGTGGCTATATATGTGGCTGCCGCCCAGGCCCTCCTCTGTCCCTAAAAGTTGCCAACTCTGAATAGTGGGGACGATGGGTGGGTTGTGAATGAATCCGAGCAGCCCATCTTGAAGAAGGACAGTTACTGGTAAGTAACCCACCGTTCTTCTTCAAGCGCTGCTCAGATACATTCAGTAATCGGTGACTGCTAGCTGTGCTGATGGATGGTGAGCAGAGTTGGTTCTTTCTCATCTTCAGCACAGTGACTCCTCATAAGGGTCAGAGACTCAGGCAACAAAGGTCCAAAGGAAGTACCCAAGGTATCATTGTAAGGACTGTGGCCCAGGCAAGGGGAAAAAACCGTGAAATAGAACGGTCTGACCAAGATGGAGGAATAAAGGCCAACATAATTCAAGTGCTCCCTGGCCTGCAAACGGTAGGGGCAATGACGGCCTAAGTCACCTTGTCATGGATAAGTGAACACGAAAACGCAGTTACCGAATCATAGTTGGTGAGACGTCCTTAAGCTTGGGGATGAGCAGAATAAAGACCACAACCCAGATAAGGAAACCCATGAGATAAAGGAAAGGACGAGAGGCTTTCATGACTCGAAGGTTCCTGACCTGCCAACACGAGGAGCATGGTGACTATGTCACTCAAGAGCTCCCTGACGTGCAGATGAGAGGAGCAGTGACGTTCTAACATCACCTTATTATAAGGCATCAGCGAAACGCAAACATCGAGCCATGAACAGGTAGGCATTCACAAACGGAACCTTGAGCAGTTGGGGATGCATGTCTGCCAAGGCAAATGAGCCCAAGATATTTTCTGATCTTACTGCTATAATGAGATTGTTCGGAGGCGATGGGAAGTTAATGACCCCAGAGAACTCAGCCTACTAGTGGCGAATACCGAAAACTGGGAGAGCAAAGGGAAAGAAGAGGACGGAGGAAATAGGGCCTTTGGCGGTCCTGCAAGGCAAACCACAAGGTGGCATTCAGCGATAAGTAAGCACCCACTAAGGCGCGACACCTCGAAAGATGACGTGGATCAGCAAATGAAAAACCAAGGTATCTTTCAGTGACCCACTGCTAGGTGAAGCTCGCCACAGGTGCTGGGGCAAGGAACTCGAGACCTCAAAATGAGAGCACCACAGCGTAAGACAGGGTCTGTAGCATGGGGCTCGTGGCCTCATGTGGCCCCTAAGCTACTTCCTGTGGTTTGTGACGAAGTGATCATTATTGGTATCTGCAATATCTTGGTATACAACAGGTTCGGTGGTGCGGTCCCATGGTCAAGGCACCAGCCTTCATTGTGGGCTGAGTCTGAACACATTGGTAAGAGATTGAGTCTCTACCAGTGAAGGAGGAGAAAGAAGATCTTAAGGGTCTGGGTACACGGACAGAGAGGAAGTTAGCCCCATTAGTTGAAGATGGGATGAGGGTATGTGCCATGGTAGGGTGGACCCTCGTCCCCCTGTCCCCTTCCCCTCTTTCTCCTGTTGTGTTTTTCTTTCTTCTTCTTCTTTTTTTTTTTTTGGCACAGCCACAAGAGAAGGGAGTAGGAAACGCAACCATTGACAAAGGTCATGGCCTCTTGATACAGACAATGTATGTGAGCCAACAAACAAGTGACTAGGAGGTGGCTGGTCAAGATAGTGAATCTCCAGCCCTGGAAAGTATTGAAAGGTGGTAGAGTATAAGGAAATACCCATTACCCCTTCCATTAGATGCCCGAAAGGGGATAGGAAAGCATAGCTAATCACCCCATCTGCTGCTACTCTTCAGTGGTTTTAGCTCAGAGAAAGAGAGAGAGAGATTTCCTCATTCTAGCGAATTCAGATCAGAGAGAGAGATTGCCCTCTCAGTGATTTCAATTCTTAAACCTTAAGTAGCTGCAAACAGCTACTTCCGTAACAAAGAGAGATCTCTAAAGAAGCCCAGTCCAATTTATCATATGATAGTAGAACCAAGGGGTGAGGCATTACCTCAGGACGTCCTTGAGATCGACCAGAGCATGAAATGATACCATAAAGAGGAGCAACCCCTGAAAAAGGTAGGAGGCGTCACTTAACCCGGACTGGGATCAATGCCTCACAAGAGTCTACAAAATTTCCATACAACAAACAACGGCAGGTTGGGCCAGTGTTAGACAAGGGGACCTGGAATTAGACAGGGACCCATCCCGCGTCAGGAATGAAGGTTGCTTAGAGGAGTACCCTTTCCCATTTATAAAGAATCTCATAGCCTCCCTGCGTCGCTGGATCTACTCTGGTACTGGATGCGACAGAGCTAGCTTGAAGGAGTATTCCCTCACCTAAGGGAAGATCCTTTGGAGGCCTTTTAGTGACTTCCTCCAATCCCCAAATGTCCTCTTGGGAACTAGGAAAAGGAGATCACTGGCTGTGATAGCTCCTAGTTATCCCAGTCCACTCTGGCAATATGGAACCCATGTCCCACTCTGTAGCACGGGTCTGTGTAATTGGCAAAGCAAAGAGACTTCATTCCCACAAATGGGTTAGACTTTCTCCTCCAAGTGGAGAGGAAAAGGGGAGGAGGAAAAATCCAGGAAGCAAAGCTTACAGCGGAGAGGAGTCCTCGAACGTGCCAGCCCCAGGGGCTGGGGTAGCCTAAAGGAAAAGGGAAGAGGTATGACCATACAGAGGGTGGCAATGCATGAGGCCTCTAACCAAAGGATGAGAGGTCTGTGCAGGTGGGGAATTACCCTCCAACGAACATAAGCTACTGGTTTAGCAATCCCCCAGTCCGAATACCCAGGCCCTATACAGCAAGGCAACAAGCCTAAAACAATAGGCCGATCAGTAGGGGTTGTGTTGTCTCCTTTTGTTGTAAGTGATGATCCCCTGAGGTACGAGCGCAATGAGTGCCCGACAACTAGGAAACACAAGCCCCATGGGGGAAATCATCAGAAGCCACCTTCACGGGGTAGCATGAAGGGAACCACCCTGAGAGAGAGCTCCACGTAGCCGTTAAAAGGAAAGCACCTTCCCAGATAAAGGGGAAGGGAATTCAGAAACCATTGGGGAAAGGTTCGCATCTGGTCATTTGGGCATGTGGGATTCAGAAAATCCTGACCTACAGTCCTCGTGGACATAACCTTATCCTACGTTCTCTTATGGAGTAGAGCAGGGAACGGATGCTCCAACAATAACTCCAGAGGGCCTAATTGGCGATGCGGGAGGGGGATCCCTGCCGATAGGGATCCTTACAGACCAGATGGAAACACCAGATGAGACTAGAGGGGGAAAGGGTAGTACCCTGCAAGATCTTAAGTCGGGGTCATGCTCCTCATAGGGTGATGTTTTCCCTTTAATGCTGTCAATGGGACAGATAATGCTGCCTCGAAAAATTGGAGGTAGTTGTCAAGCCCTGGTATGTGAAAAAAGGGAAGCAAACTTGGAGCTGATATGTCTGGTGGCACAACTTCCTAAAACATAAGGAAGGGCATTGGGCAGTCCTCACATGTTTGGGGAACGGGCAAGGGGCCCTGAAGGTAAGAGGCCCAAGAACTTGAACTCCCCCCAGGGGTCCTGGGCACCCTGGAGCATGGCATCTGTCTCAGCTGCGAAGAGAGACTGTCCCCCAAAAAGGCAGGTCGAGTACAGCCTGCTGAGTGATGTGGGGCACCCTTGCCTCTCTGAGCCAGGCCACGCACTGAAGGGTTACAGCTGAGGCCACATTGCGGGAGGCTGTGTCCATGGTGTCCCAACCTGATAAAAGAAGGTGCTGGGATGCTATTTTGCCCTCCTCAAGGAAGGCATTGAAATCTTCACTGTTCCCCTGCTGGAGGAGGTGTCTAAATTTATTCATAGACTCCCACACGTCCAACATTTATCTACGGATCACGGCCTGGTTGTTCGTTATCTGTAGTTGGAAAGCGGAGGAAGAATAAACTTTCCTTCAGAGAAGGTCTAACTCTCTCGCCTCCATTGATGCTGGGATGGGGTCATGGGAGGCCTGCCCTGTGCCTCTTGCAGCTTCCACCACCCCTTGAGATGGTACCAGCTGGTGGATGAGAGAGAGAAACTCTGTCCACAGGACCTAGTATTTTAAGCCTGCCATGTCAGAGACTGGAGCGATGGAGCCGGGGCTTTGCCAGCAGGATGTGATGAGGTCCCATATGCTAGGGTGAAGGGGTACTGCAGTAGGGTCAGCAGAGGTGAAGACCAGCCCAAATAAAAGGTCAGTAGGCCCCGTAGAGGGCTGAACCTCCAACCCCACACGTGCAGAAACGTGGTGAAGGAGGTCGAAGTGTGTCATGAGATTCCCCGTGTAGGAACTTGGAATGTGGTTTAAGGCTCTTCCCATGCCGAAGGAACCAGTGCTGAACTGGGCGAAATGGTACCGTGCGATTCCATTGTGGTCTCTTTGGTGAACCACTCGTGAGACCAGTACCTAAACAGGGACAGCGCCGAAGGTCAAGGGTGGGGCTGTTTACTTGCCCTCAAAACACCCTCTTCCAGACTTGGAGACGAAGAAGGCACTCAGGACCGCGAGGACGGTGCCGGTGAAGGCGGAGTGTGGGGAGACGACTCAGCAATACCGGGTCCCTCACATTTGGCCAGTTCGTGAGCTGGAGAGCTTGGTACCGAGATTGGGGACGGTGTTCAGTGCAGCTTCTGGGGCAGTCATGCTTCCAAATCAAGAATCGATTTACCCCTCTTCTTGGGTGTTGCCAGGGTGGGCGGCGTTGGCAGGAGGAGGAGGAGCCTCGCTGCCTCGAAGGCCTCTGGTGTGGCAGGAATTGACACTGACTCCTGCTGTTTCTGAAGCAACCCCGTGATGGGGAGTGCATTCGGTGCTGATGCTTTGGTACTGATGGTGGTACCGAGCTGGTCTTTTTGTGCTCCTTTGAGAAGCGGCACTGGGAGGGCACCAGTGCCGAACTTGCATGCAGTACCGAGGGGTGCCCCGAAGCCTCGGGGGTAGGCTGCCGCACTTGCCCAGAGGCCAGCGCATGGCACCTTTGCTCCCGTCTTTGATTGTCCGAGGCTTAAAGGACTGACAGAGGGCACATTCAGTGACTAAATGGTCTTCGCCCAGGCACTGGAGGCACTTCTCATGGGGGTCGTTCTGCAGGAAGGCCTTGCCGCAGGCCACACAAGGTGTAAACCCCGGCATGACATGCGGTGAGGAGGAGTGATGTTGTTGCTCCGAGGCTGGAAGCTCAATAGGAGGAGTGCTCCTCTGTGGAACGATGTCCACGAAAAGGTGTTCCCAATTGAGCTGCAGGCTCATAAGAAACAGAGACAGGCTGCTTGCGAGATCACAAGGAGCGGGCCATTCCAAGAACTGTCGCCTAGGGTGGAAAAATGGAACTGAGGAAGGGCTGGGCGGTGGCCACATATATAGCCACAGGATGGCGAGGGAGGCGGTGGCTGCCTGCCGCTTCCTGACAGGCTAGGGCAAAAGAGTTTCCGACCAATCGTGCGCTGCGGCACATAGACACCTATTACTGAATGTATCCAAGCAGCACTCCAAGAAGAACAGCCTAGTTCCATCCTCCTTGGAACCCTCTTCAGGTTGCTGAAGGCTACTATCAAATCCCTCCTCACTCTTCTTTTCTGCAGATTAAACAAGCACAGTTCCCTCCGCCACTCCTCATAAGTCATGTGTTCCAGCCCCCCAATCATTTTTGTTTTCCTCCTTTGGACACTCCAATTTGTCCACATCCTTCCAGGAACAGGGGTCCAAACTTGGACACAGTTCTCCTAATGAGGCCTCACAAGGCCAAATGGAGGGGATAACCACTTTCCTCCATCTACTGGCAACACTCCTAGTAGTGCAGCCCAAAGTGCCATTAGCCTTCGTAGCAATAAGGGCACGCTGTTGCCTCATGTCCAACTTCTTATCCACTGTTACTGCTGTCCAGCCAGTCGGTGCCCAGCCAGTAGCTGCATGTAGGAGTCTTCCATCCTAAGTGCAGAACTCTGCAATTGTCCTTTTTGAACCTCATCAGGTTTCTTTTTGGCACAGTCCTCCAGTTTGTCTAGATCACTCTGTCTCCTGTCCCTACCCTCTAGCATATCTACCACTCCTTCCAGCTTGGTGTCATCTGCAGACTTGCTGAGAGTGCAACACCCCCCCCGTCCTCTAGATCATTAATGGAGATGTTGAACAAAACCCATCCCTGGGCTTTCTGGTTGTTACTGTCTGGCAATTAACTGTTGGAAGCTGTTCTGTTGCCTTACATTTTCTCTCTCTCGTGTGAGCAGTGTACCCTCTTTAATGATGTGCTGGGTTGCATTTGCGATGTATGTTCTTAGGGAGAGCTGTTGCATCCCACAAAAGATCTTACTCTCAACCCTTCATTTCGCTAACAGGCATCAACACTTATCGCACAGTTTTCTTTTGGGAACTGAGTCTTGGTGTTGGGCTGAGAAATCTGAAAGCAGTTATCAATGTGCCTTTGTGACCACTTCCGTTCCAGGACTGGTTTAAATAGTGTAAACATAACAAGCCACATTAAGAAAATATTTAGCTTCCTCATAACAGATTCTGTGCCAACAGGAAGCTGACCTGCAAGCCACAGACATTTACTATCTCTTGGTATAGGCACAACAATGTCATTTTAGATGAATTCTTCAGGATTGGGACACAAAGATGTGCCTCTCCCCAGAGGCTAAGTACAGCAGGGCCAACAGGGCAAAGACCTGGGCGGCGTGGAGTGGCTCAATAGAGCTGCTCTATTAAAGGGCAACTTTAGCGGTGCAGGTTCCAAGCGCTACTAATGGCAAGGGGCTTGTTCTGATCAGAATGCATCCCAGGCGGCAAAAACTAGCGTTATGGCTCTGCCTCTCCCCACTGCATATCTTTGCTTGCACTATGGGGTAATTTGAATGTGGCACTTGTCTCCACAGGAACATGGACTGGATGACGTAGAGTCCCTCATGAGGCGGCCTAAGTCTAAAGCAGAAGACAGACTCAAGCAGGTGCTGGAAGAGTTTGTGGCTGGCTGCAGGTTAGTGAGTCCCTGCTGGTCTTTGGTTTCTTTGTGAAATCTTTATTTGAATTTTAGTGAATGCTGCCAACACCACATGCTGCCCAGCCTGCTCTGCCCCAGTCAGAGCTGTAAGCCAAACACCTTCATTTTTCTGTCACAGTTTGATTTGGGCCTGGAGATAAAAGACTGGCTCAAAAGATCCCAGAGCTTGGGTGAAGATCATACCTAGCTCCAGCTCCAAACATCACTCGTTGTATTAACTGGCTGGGAGCCTAGTGTGGCCACCTAGGGAGGATGCAGCTCTGTGGAGCCCTAGGTAATCACTAGTCTTATTAAGCACTGAGGCTTGGATTCACCAAGATATTTAGATGCCTAAATCTGGCATTAGGTGCCTAAGTGCCGGTTTAGGCTCCACTGTGCAGCAGCGCCGTAACTACCATGGGGCCAGTGGGGCAGGGCCCCGGGGTGAAGAGTTAACAGGGTGACAGACAACTCTGCCTAGCCCTGAAGAGGAATGTGCCTTGGGGAGGGCACATTCCTCTGTGAGCCAGACTGTAGCTGGAGGAGGTCATCTCCCGCCCTGCCCCCAGCATGCAAGGTCTGCTCAGGTGCATGCAGGGGGGGGTGGGGAGAGAAGAAGTCTGGCCACCAGCCAGGCAGCCACCAGCACAGCTGCTTTGGCCTCTGCTGCACCCACAGCCTGGTAGGAGAAGGTGGTGGTGCGCTGGGGGCTGGGCACCAGCAGTACCTGACTGGCTGGTGGGGGAGGCACCTTCTCGGCCCTGGGTGGCTGGCTGGCTCGCAGGGGAGAGAGGCAGGGAGCCACCCCCTGATACTGTGTTGCTGAGTGGCCAGGCTTTACTGGCTGTGGCGGCAGGGGAGGCATCTGCCTAGCTGGGCTGGCTGGCTTGGGAGCGAGGGAGCCAAGAAGGAGGCAGACCTGCTCCCCAACCATGTGTTGCTGAGTGGCCAGGCTTTGCTGGCCATGGGGGCAGGGGAGGCACCTGCCCAGCTGGGCTGGCTGGTCAGTGGTAGAGGGAGGCATTCCCCCCCCCCACCCCGGATTGCTGGCTAGCCAGAGAAGTACCCCACCCAGGGGTGTCACTGCCCCGGGGAGAGACTCAGAGGCATGGGCCCAGGCCCCGCCCCCCGGCCTGCAGGCCCCGCCCCCCGGCCTGCAGGCCCCACCCCCTGGCTGGGGACAGGGCCGGAAGCCGCCAAGCCACCGCAGGAAGCTAAGCCCTGCATCCCCGGCTGGGGACGGAGCCACCGCTCCTGGGGACGGGGCCACTGTGGCTGCCAGCGGCTGGGCCCCAGGCTGGAGACCGGGAGAGGTGTGGCCCTGCCAGATCCGGGGTACTGGCGCTGGGATTTGGGGCACGTGCCCTGGGTGCCCAGCGCCAGCGATGCTCCTGACCCCACCAACCCTGGCTGGATGGCCAGCAAGGCTTGGGATCTAGTGAGGCACCCCACCCCCAGCCCTGTCTTGCTGGCTGGCTAGGTTTGCTGGCCAGCTAGTGGGGGGCACCCATCCAGCTCAGGGGGTCAGTGCTGCCTGGGACTTGGGTGAATCAACCATGGGAAACAAAGAGTCCTGTGGTGGTTTCCTAATGCATTATACATTGTATGAGTTTAAGGGAGAAAATCCTACTTAGTCAGACTCCTTGACTTTCTTTCACAGTCTGACCTGATTCAATGAGTTACCCTTCCCTGCATTTATTTTCCTCCCATTCTGTGAGTTCCCCATCTTCAAAGCATCTGAGGAAGTGGGATTTTCTCATAAAAGCTCATGTGATAAATAAATGTGTTAGTTTTTAAGTGTCACAGGATTCCTTGGTTGTTTTACTGAACTAGAGTGAAATGAGTGCCCCTTTGGAACTACACAATATTCCATGTATGTACTTATGTTCTGTTTGCTTTAAAAGGTATTAGAGTCATTTCTTTGGCTTATTGTGAAATGTTTATTTTTTATACAAGTTCTAATTGTGTGATTTCCCTTGGATTATGGAAATTATGGATACATGGAAATATAAAGAACAATCTTTTCTGTGGCACGTAAAGACTGACAAATTTATTTATTGCATGAGCTTTTGTGGGAGAAAATCCCATTTTGTCAGATGCTTCCATGAAAGCTCATGCAATAAATGAATTTGTTAGTCTTTAAGTGCCACAGAACTCCTTGTTTGTTTTTACTGAACTAGACTAATACAGCTACACCTTTGGATCTTGGAATATTGTGAAGATTCAAAGGGGCAGCCATGTTAGTATGCGGCAGCAAAACAAACAAGGAGTCCTGTGGCACTTTTAAAGAGTGAAAGGAATGATTATTAGAAGGATAAATGGATATGGATGCATTTAAACTGACAGAGTACTAGTCTTGATTCAGCACATAGGACTTTCTCTGCAAGGTGGTCCCCAGCCCTTGCACAAAGGTTGCAAAAAATTTTGCTCACTGGAGCCCCATCAAACTTATAGGTAACATGAAGCACTTTTAGCATGCTTGTAGAAATGTTTGTAATTTTTATATGATTTCTCTTTAATGCTGTGCTGTCTTAAAACTCTTAGTTAAGAGGAAGTGAGATGTTGATCTCTGCTGAGGGGAGATAATGGCTGGGAGCTGGACCCCTTTCAGTGGATGCCCTTGAGGGACGGGGCAGGGAGGTGGAATAGAAGTGCTGTAAGCCTGAAACTGTGATACCTGTATCTTTTTTTTTAGAACAGTCTGGATTTGTGTTACAGTCTGGATTTGTGTAAGATGTATATAGTTAGAATAGAGATTACGTTTGTTTAACAAATTATCAAAGAAAGGAAATAGGTTTATCTCTAACTTTCCATGAAGTCTAAAGTACCTGTCTTCAGGTGAGATCAGTCTGTGATGAAAAACCAGTTTAACACAGGCAGTTTTTGGAAGCAGATGAAAAATGCTAACATTAATGATCTTCAAATTTCAAAGGAGGGGCAGGGGGGAAAAGGGTCCATGAATTGCAAATAGTAACAATGACTTTAAATGAGGTAATTGACATGAACATTTTAACAAAGTGACATTTCACTCTGAATTACTGCTTCTCTAAAAGTTAAAATTGACACTCGATTCCCAGGTTGTACTTTTTTGTTTTCTTTTAAAAAACAGACTGCCTTTTGTGTGAAAAAAGTGTGCAGAAAAAATAATCTAGTTTTACAGTTCAAATTACTGATATCTCCAGATTTAAATCCCAGCAATGGTGGTAGATGAGTTAGTTTCATACGTGTACAGAAATTATGGTGAAACGACCTGGTGCATTTTGCAGTAATTATGCAGTGAGTCTGATTTGCCTGATATCTCATGTAACTCTGATTGATTTGAGGGGGTACATTTCATGTAACTTTAGTTGATTTGAGGGGGCACATTTCATGCTTCTTGCCCCAGATGCCAAAATTCCTAGTTACAGCCCTGCCATGCAGAATTCCTGCCAAACCTGCAGACACCCAAACTCATTCAGCACTCGTATTTTCAGGGTAAAAATTCCCTTGGTGTCTAAGTTTCTGCCTCTGGGACTGTGCACCTCTAGAGTTCTAGCATGGTGGTTAGGCATGCATCCATGGGATGGTCTCTTTTTAGTTATTTATCCTCCGTGAGAGAGTTTGAGCAGTAGCAACTCTAGGATCCCCACATCAGAGTGTCCCATAGTGATCAGAGCACTCTCCTGAAAGGTGGGGCGCAGATCCCTGTTCAAATCCTCTCTCCTCTATGCCTGATAGGGGGCTTGAACCATGATCCCTCTCATCCCAGGGGAGCACACTAACCACCGGGAGAAAGTTGATAAAACCTACTATGGCTGTTTGGTGTGGCCCCAGGTTGCTTGTCCGGTTCATTCACGCATGAATTGGCTTATGTTCCTGGAGTCAACGGACTCCTGGAGAGGGTTCCTGTTTATGAACAACTAGCAGAGATAGGCACCTGTCTCCTGAGAGCAGCGGGGCTTTCTTCTCATTTGTATCTCCCATTAGCAGGTTAGATGGCTGCTGACTTAGTGAGCTAGCTATTGTGAACCAGTCTAAGGCACTAATCTGTCCCAATTCATTGTACAGGGAGCCTAGATGCCTAGGTCAGGCTTTGTGGCTCTCAGGGTGCTCTTGTTAATTTCTAGGCACCTCGGGGTTAGCCACACAATACCTGATGTCCCTCACAGGCCCCTTTGTGATTCTGGCCCAGCTGTGGTAGGTGGTGTTTCCCCAAGCGAGGGATGTGGCAGGTGGCAGCATGAAAAATGTAGAGTTTGAAATGGATGGGGGGAAATGTGTCATTTTCCTGGGGGGTTGGGGCAGGCCTTAGTTTCCAGTGCTTGGGAAGTGCTGGTCTGCTGCAACTGAGAGGTAGGCTCCTGGAGAACAGAAAGTCTATAGAGGATGCCTGAGAGCAGGCCTGCATGCTCCCCAGACTCAGCTGCAATTAGGAGACTGGTGTTACAATGCAGGCATTGGGTATTTCCTTTGCTGCTTCTGATGATGCCCCAGAGCACAACTGTGCAGGCCCCTTCTCAAGATTAGGGCTGTAAGGGTTAGGAAGAAAGACATCTGGCTAATGAAGCTGGGTGATAAAGATATGGAAAAGAGGGGTAGCAAGCAGGGGTTAAAGTTAGCTGGAATGCAGGGGGATGCTGTGCCAGGGCTCACTATTCTTGAGGGTTCAGTGTTCTCTGCCCCCTAAAAATAGAAAATGGAGCCAGAATGCTGCATTGCGAGGCCCACCATTTAAAAATAGTAGGCCCTGGAATACAGCTTTCTGGCTCCATTTTCTATTTTTAGGGGCCAGAATGCTGAGCCCCTAAAAATAGCTAGCCCTGGCACTGCATTCTGCTGTGTTCCGGCAGGGCAGGGAGTTCTGAAAACTGCACCCCCCAGCCTTGTCTCACTGAGCATGCTCAGAAGCTCTGAGCATGCTCAGTGAGACCAGGCTCTAGGCCAAAGCCTCAGCCTGGGCTGGGGCCTCTC
This sequence comes from Podocnemis expansa, assembly GCA_007922195.1. Lineage (NCBI taxonomy): Eukaryota > Metazoa > Chordata > Testudines > Podocnemididae > Podocnemis > Podocnemis expansa. The sequence goes on from ML682044.1 coordinate 2,187,607, forward strand.
CCCATGGCAGCCAAGCAAGCAGGGAGTAGGTGTGGGGGGGGGCATGAGCTGGGGTGGGGGGCAGGCATGTGCAGGACAAGAGCTGGGGTTGGGGGGCAAGTGTGTCTGGTTCAGGAGCTGGGGTGGGTGAGGAGGACCCACACAGGCGTGAGGCGGGCCCGAATTGGCTTGAGGGTGGCCCGCTAATTTAGGAGGGTTCTGGGGCCCACCAAATTGTACTTTAATCCCTGGTAGTGACAGAAGGAAAAGGAGGGAGGGGGATAGAAGCTGGAAGAGGCAGGAGAGGTTGAATGATCTCTGCATTTATCCCTGAGTTCCCGCAGGACACAACACTCCCAGGAAGTGGAGGGGAGAGCAGGCAGGGATTCTGGAGGTGGCTATTAGCGGGTGCTAGTTGGGTTTGTCAGAGTCAACTGAATGGAATGTCAAATGCTAAGCCTGCCAGGCTGCTTTTACAGCTTCCTGTGGGCTTTTAAATGGTCTCCCTCCCTTCTTCTCTGAAAGAGCCCACCAATGTTCCCTCTAAGGGGAGAGGGCAGCTGAGCAACGCCTGTTGCTTGCCGCGCTCCCCCCTCCCCCCCCACAGGGCCCGCTGCGCAGCCCCTCCCCGCTCCCAGCAGCAGCCCCCCCCCCAACCCCGGCATCACCCCCCCTGCTCCCGCTCCCCCCCCCAACTCCCACTCACCCCCCCCGGTCCCGGCATTGTCCCCCCCCGCTCCCAGCATCGCCCCCCCCCAGCCCCCACAAACTTACCTTGGGGCTGGACTCAAGTGGCAGGGTAAGCCCTAACTCCTGGGCCAGAGAAGCTCTATGGAGCATGCCCAGAAGTTCTGGGCATGCTCCGTTAGAGCTTCTCTGGGCGGGAGTTTTCAAAACTCCCTGCTCCACAGCAGCTCTATTGAGCGACTCTGGCTGCCGGCAGTGTGCTGCCGGCAGCCTTCTGTGCGCTGGTGGCTGCGGCGGGCTGCGCTGCAGCGCGCCAGCGCAGCTTACAGGGAACATTGGAGCCCACCCCCACACAGACAAACTGACTAAGCTAGGGTCCCATTCAGGGTGACCGCTCAGTGGGGCAAGGCCCACTGTAGTGCCAGAATCTAATTAACTGTGAAGGGGAAGCACAAAGCCATGTCTACCCCAATGCTCTCCGGGCTTCTTATGACTGGAGAGGGAAAAGTGTTTCAGAGATGCTAGTGGTTTCCCTTGAAGTCTGTTAGGTATATGACCAAGGCTTTGCTTCTGGATACTGGCCCTGCCTGTGGGATGTGGAATCTTGGTCCTTGGCTCAGGACTCAGTCTCTCTAATTACAGGCAGTATTCGCTGAACGCCGAGAAAAAAACGATGACGCGTCCAAACAACCTGGACAGATGTCGGCTGAAATCTCTGACACACAACATTGTAAGTCAGGCGGGGTTGGTGGCATGTGGGGAGGGAAATTTGAGTACTCACTGGCCCTGTGAGTAGTTTGGGGATGGGTCTGGCTGTGGAGTTTACCTGTTCTTCTGGCTCTGCATGGCCAGTAGTTATGTGCTCACAGGGCCCCCCAGGGGTCTTAGGGGGCCTTGGGCAGATTTGATGTGAGGAGTCCCCCTCACTGTTCCGTACATACAACTCATACTATCTCTGCCCACCCCCACGTCTCCTTCTATCTCATCTCACTCCAGCTGCCTTCCCTACTACCAAGCCCCTCTTGGTTTACCCAGCTCTAAATGTTCCCTGGGATGTATAGAGTCAGAAGCTGAGGCAGGGGCCAGGGCAGGGTGGGCCTCCTCCTTGTGGGGACCTGGGTCAAGTTGCCCCTATGGCCCCCTAGGTAGCTCTGCGTGCCCATCATTGCAGCCTCCTTCCTGTTGCTCCTGCAGCTGGTGCCCTGGTGCTGTTCTGCACAAATGTGTGGGCTGGTTCTCTTGAAGTACCCCAGTACCAGTGGGGCTTGGCTGTGTGAAACATCTTGCAGGATCAAGACTGTAAACAGTAAAATGGAGGCTCCTGCTGCTTGCAGGAGGCCATCCCTTTTCCTGCCCCAACCTGGATAATACCTGAGTAACTAGATAAGCTTCACTGCCAGCCACCTGACAGAGAGGTTGGTTGTAATGCTAACAGCCCTCTGTGACAGTAGCTAATAGAGTCTGTGGATAATGCCCCTTGCTTGATGAAATACTGTTCCTCTACCTGCCCAGGAAGGGCCTCCTGCCCACCTCTGCCCCTGCCTGCCAGCCCCCATGATGCTGCATATTCCCCCCAGCTCCACTGCCTCAGGACTCCCTGAACCCCACTGAAAATGCAGCCCCCACAGCCACCTGCCTTTCAAACTTACATTTCTTTTACACTGTCCCTCTCTAGTCAGCTGGGATGCGTAGGGCTAGTTTCCTCCAAGGCTCAGCAACAGACTCTGTGTAGGGGAGTGGCTGGAATGTGTCGTTCCCCCCCCCCCCCATGCAAAAGAAAAAACAACACCTTAGCAATGGGCTCACTGTTGCTGTGAAGTTGTTAGAACTCACTGGGGCCATTGATTCTGAGGAGACATGTCCCACTCCATGGAGATGCCACTGCACTGCCCTTGGAAGCCATGGCACTGGGAAGAGCTGTGTTGGAGATCAGGAAAACAAACAAGGAGTCCTGTGGCACTTAAAGACTAACAAATATGTTTATTGCATGAGCTTTAGTGGGAGAAAATCCCTTTGGAACTTGAAAACCAGAGTGACAGATGTGGGCCCAGCCCAGCTGCGCACAGCTCAGCAGCAAGGGCTGATGTGGCCAGCAAGGACTCAGAGCTCAGAACAGCCAGATCCTTCCAGGTGCTGGAGAGTGTCCAGCCCCGCGTGTGGGGACAGGCTGGCTGCACACCTGTGACAGTTATGCTTTGTGTTCAGATGCTGTATGCGAAGCAGGGGCTGCGTGTGAGGAGACGGCTGACTCGGGCCAATGTGAAGGAGAAAGTGAATGAGACAAAGAGAATCCTAGTGAAGCTGCGCTCCTTGGCTAAAGAGGTACATTGGCTGTGTAGCCTCCATTTCTGGGCAGGCAGGTGAGAGTGGCTGGGTGCCCCCTGCTGACTGGGCAAGTACAGACTGGGTTCCTTTTCTCCCCCAGCCTCCCATGCGAGTGGGGCTTGGGCTCCCTCCTTCTCGCTAGGCGGGTGGCTTCTCTGCTCTGAATAATTCTTTCCAATTTCCAACCCTGCCCTGAGCTGTGGGCTCAGTGCCTGCAGGAGCCTAGACTACTGGAGGTTGGGTGATGCCAGTCCCTGAGAGACTGGATTGAGGGACCACAAGGAACCTCGAGAGGTGGTCTCATCGGTCTCTGCACATGGCAGATGCTTGTCTGACCTGCTCTTGAAAAACTCCAGTGATGGAGTGTCCTCAACCTCCCTCGGTAACTTGTTCCAGTGCTTAACTACCTTGACAATTAGAAGGTTTTCCTAATGTCCAACCTAAACTGTCCTTGCTATAATTCAAGCCCTTTGCTGCTTGTCCTGTCCTCAGGGGCTTAGGAGAGCAAATTTTTCACCCTCCTCCTTGTAACAAGCTTTTATGTATATTAAAACTGTTCTTATATCCCCTGCTTCCCTCCCTTCCCTCCATCCCTCAGTCTTCTCTTCTCCAGACTACACAAACTAAGGTTTTCAGTCTTCCCTCATTGGTCACATTTTCTAGACCATTCATCTTTTTTTGTTGCCCTTCTTTGGGGTTTCTCCAGTTTATCCACCTGTTTTCTGAAATGTGGCACCCTGAACTGGACACAGTAGTTCAGTTGAGGCCGTATTAGTGTGGGATAAGCCAGAATTACTTATGTCTTGCTTACTACACTTCTGTTAATATATCCCAGAATGATGTTAGCTTTTTTTTTGTAACATCATGACACAGCTGACTCACATTTTGCTTCTGATCCACTATGACCCCAGACCCTTTCTTCAGCACTCTTTCCTAGGTGGTCATTTCACATTGGGTATGCGTCCACTTGATTCATTCCTTCTTAAGTGAAGTCCTTTCCATTTGTCCTTACTGGATTTTGTCTTATTTACTTCAGACCAGTTCTCCAGTTTGTCCAGATCATTTTGAATTTTAATCCTCTCCTCCAAACCACTTGCAATCCCTCCCAGCTTGGAATCACCCACAAACTTTATCGGTGTACTCTCTGTGGCTTTATCTAAATCAGTGATGAAGCTATTGATCAGAACTGGACCCAGAACAGATCCCTGCAGGATCTCACTCAATATATCCTTCCAGCCTGACTGCAAACCATTGATAACTACTCCCTTGGAGTAGTTATCCAGGCAGTTATGAACCCACCTGTCTGGTTTACATGCAAAAGGTCCTGGGTTCAAACCCCAGGGGGTTGGACTAGATGATCTCATGAGGTCCCTTCTAACCCTATGATTCTATTCTATTCACCTCATAGTGGCTCCATCTAGTTTGCACTTCCCTAGTTTTTTTATGGGAGCTTGTATATCAAAAGCCTCATTAAAGTCAAGGTGACAGAAGGTAATAGAATAAATGGCTCTCAGTTGATGGAGAATTAGTGGATCTGCTGTGATTTGCAAACAGAACCTAATAGTACCCATCCTGTTTGTGTCATCACTGCTATCTGTCCACGCCTGGCCTGATCTGACACAGCCAAATCTCTGCCACTTGGCAGCAGGGTGCTTGAACAGAGAATATCCAGTTCTGCTGTCTCAGGGTCTCTCCCAAGGAGGATCCATATTGAGCACATTCTGTGAATTCTGAGCTTTCCTAGATTTGAAGGCACAAGGGACCAACATGATCATCTTGTCTGACCTCCTGCACAGAACCTCCCATGCACTCCTGCATTAAGCACCTAAACTATGGCTGAGTCACTGAAGTCTCCAAATCATGGTTTAAAGACTGAAACTGCAAAAGACTGAATGGGCCCTGGAGGCAGTAGGGGGGCAACACAGGCCCAGGGTGGTCGCCACGCCATGCCATGGGGCCCAGGGCAGTCACCCTGCTTGCCCCCACAGCCCTGGCTCAGAGATAGTAATAGGGAGGCTAATAAAAATGAGGATGTGGCTGGGGCGTCACTGGTGCCAGGCTTATGGGACTCGAGCCCTGAGTCCCAGCACGCCAAGCCCTGGCTCTTTTCCCGGGCCAGTGGCGCTCCTGGGATACAGAGGTAGAAATTACCACATCTGAGGTAGAAGCCAAATGTGAACTGCTTTAATGGGTCTAAATCAGGAGACCTAGATAATCTCCATCCAAGAATATTACAGGAACTGGCACATCACCTTGCCAGCCTTTTAGCAAGGATTTTTAATGAATCCGTAAACTCAGGGGTTGTATTGTGTGATGAGAATTATCAATAAAGTTCTTATTTTCAAGAAAGGGTCAAAAATGTGATCCGGGTAACTACAGGCCTGTTAGCTTGACCTTGGTAGTATGGAAAAATTTTTGAAAGAGAAGGTAGTTAAGGATAGAGCCCTGCACGGATACAAATACATGGACCCATATCCGACCTGCATCCACAAGAAATGGCCGCAGATATCCGTGTTGTATCCGCGGTTGCAGATGTAATGTGGATATCTGCATATTTGCAGGGCCCTAGCTCTGTGGAGGTAAAAATATGTGGATCTGTATCCGATCTGCATCCACAAGAAATATCCGCAGATGCAGATATAATGCAGATATCTGCGGATATCCGTGGATTTGCAGGGGTCTAGTTAAGGATATCAAGGTTAACCCAATAACTGGGATGAAAAACAACATGACTTTACAAAAGGCAGATTGTGCCAGACCAAACTGATCTCCTTTACTGAGAAGGTAACATTTTTTGGACAAAGGGAATGCAGTGGATCTAATTTACCTAGGTTTCAGTAAGGCATTGATACAATTCCATATAGGGAACTATTAGTTAAATAGGAAAAGATGCAGATTTATATGAAAATAGAAAGGTGGATAAGGAACTGGTTAAAGGGGAGACTACAGTGGGTCATATTGAAAGTTGAACTGTCAGGCTGGAGAGAGGTTACTAGTGAAGTTCCTCAGGGATCAGTCTTGGGACTGATCTTATTTAACCTTTTTATTACTGACCTTGGCACAAAAAGTGGGAATGTGCTAATAAAATTTGCAGATGACATGCAGTTGGGAGGTGTTGCTAATACAGAGAAGGATCAGGATATCATGCAGAAAGATCTGGATGACTTTGTAATAAGGAGTAATAGGAATAGGATGAAATTTAATAGTGGAAAGTGCAAGCTCATGCGTTAAGGGACTAATAACAAAAAATCTTCTTACAAGTTTGGGATGCGCCAGTTGGAAGTGATGGAGAAGGACCTGGGTATACTGGCTAATCACAGGATGACTTAGCTGCCAATGTGATGTGGCCATGAGAAAAGCTAATGTGGTCTTTAGGATATATCAGGGGAGGTATTTCCAGTAGAGATAGGGAAGTATTAGTATCGTTATACAGAGTGCTGGTGAGATCCCATCTGGAATATTGTTAAAGTTCTGGTCCCCCATGTTGACGAAAGATGAATTCAAACTGGAACAGGTGCAGAGAAGGACTACAGGGATGATCTGCAGAATGGAACACCTGCCTTATGAGCAGACTCAGAAGATAGTGAGAAAGGGTTGCCCTCAGTGATGCCCCTAAATGATAGTTAAGCACCTAACAAGTGTCCTGGTTTTCAAAAGTGCCAAGCACTCAGCAGTTGCTACTAAATTCAGTGGGAATTTTGCCATTCACTTCAGTGTGAGCAGGCATGGGTCATCATATTCTCTCACTGGGACATTCTCTTTGAGATGCTGCATTGTCTGTATCTTCCAGTCGCAGTGCACACTCCCTGATGTCCTACTCTGGATGTTTAGCAATAATAAACGAGTGGCATATGCACGAATTCCTGCACAGAATGTCCTCTACTCTGTCGTGGAAGAGGAGAAAGGCAAGGACTGTGCAAAGATCCAGACTGTCTTTTTAAAGGTAGAGATTATTTTAAAAAAACCTAAATGCATGTCTGCTGGTTTCACTCCACGCTGCCCTCCTTCCTTCCCCAGCTCTAATTATTGGGTCTGTGTCTGAGAAAGAGTTTGGAAAAATAGTAAAAGCAAAGCAGTCTGCTCAAATAATGTGAATATGATTCATTTCTATAGGAGGTCCAAACAGATATGTTCTGTGCTGGTTAAAGACCTGACTTCTCCTGTTGGCATTTAGAAAAAATCCAGCACTAAGCATTTTAAACATTTTGACTTGGGAATATTTCAACATTTGCAGAACAGAATGTTTTGATTTTTGTTTAGAAATGGCTTCATTTCAAAATTTCTTTCCTATTATAAAAACAGTCAAAATCAGAAGAAAATATTTTGATTTTATCAAAACAAAATATTTTGATGGCAAAATGCATTTTTAAAAAATTTTGTTTCATGGGAAGTTTGGAAGTTTTTGGTTTTGTTTTGAAACAAAAAAATATTTTGAATTTGTCAAATTTTCCAAGAAACAAAGAGCTTGATGCTTGCCCACCTGTGCTTTATTTTATACCTACCTGCAGAGCTGCAGGCCCATGATGGAGTTCTGCTAGTTATGAGTGTGTGAACAGGCCCGTAACTACGGTGGGGCGAATGGGGCTTTGCTCTGGGCATGCCGGAGCGGCTCCATTAAAGAGCGCATTTCACGCTGCTGGCCCCAAGCACCACTAAATGCAAGGGGCCACATTCTGATTAGAATGAGCCCCAGGTGCTGAAACAGAGCATTATAGCTCTGTGCGTGAGGTAGCTACTGCATATCTGATGGCCTGTGGGTTTGGTAGGAAGTAAAACTAGCATTCTGTGCTCTCAGGTCCCAGGCTCCCGCACTGGAGAAATCTTCGCGAAGCTGGAGATCTATATGTGGCTTGGGGTGACCAAGTACGTGAAGAACAGCACTGCAGAACTGCCTGAGGAGTTCAAGCCAATCTATGAGGGAGGCCAGCCAACAGCACGACTCCCAGCGCACGTGCTGCCCAGCCAGCTCAGCCGGGATGGTGAGTACAGACTGTACTGGTTATACTACAGTCTCTCTGGTGCCTATGTGGAAACAAATGAGGGAGTGGTGACCTGATCAAGTCCTGCCTGGGTGTCTGCGGGCAACCAGTGTGCCCTGCCACATGCAGCTTTCTGCCCCCCACCGAGAAGTGGGCTCAGCCAGGACCCCTTCTGGCTTGTATCACCCAGAGCAGCGTTTAGAAGAAGCTGTTGCCTTCTATAAGGGTGACATAGATTTGTTAACATGGGAGTCAGAGAGGACAGGACACCTTAGCCCTACCTGGAATGCTTGTGTTGTGAGGCTTTAAAGTTCTAGCAGAATGGCCCAGGAACCTCCTAGCACCCCTCCCCTGTCTGTGAGAAAGGGGAAAATGCAGGCTTCCTACCTCCTGGAAAATCACTGCTTGGGCCCTGGATTCCTAGAGGTGTGACCTGCTCCAGGCCTGTCCAGTAAATAATTCCCTGGATTTGACACCCGATGCAGTTCTGTGAGGCACTGCAGAATGAGCCGCCCAACACCCCAGCACTAGTCATCCCCGGGGGACAAAGGAAGTACGCCAAGGTGGGCGTTCTGGCCCCAGCCACGATGATCCAAAGAACTGCCAAACGCCCCTGTAAAAGCACTTCCCCCTGCCCGGCTCACCTCATGAGCCACCCCATCATCCTGTGCTGGTCCACAAACACCCTCTGAAGAGGACGAACTGTACACATCCTCTGATCTCACAGAGCCCATGAGGCTGTATCAGGCAGCTATGTGATTTCTGCTTTCTCTTGCCAGACTTCAGTTACTTCCAGCTGCGTGCTCACATGTACCAGGCTCGGGGGATCCTCCCTGCTGACGACAATGGCTTGTCTGACCCATTTGCTAGAGTGGTGTTTTCAACACAGTGCCAGACCACCAGGGTAAGGCCCCTTCCTCCCTCGCCTCAGCTAACTCCCCGTGGCCAAGCCAGGCTCCCTGCAGGCTCTGAAGCTGCCATCACAAGAAGCACTTGATGAAATTCTCCTAAAGTTTCCTGACTTCGGTAGTGGGGACATTTTCATGCCCTCTATGGTTGGGATTTTTCTAAGTCTTTTCCCACTCAGTTCCTAAGTAATTAGCTCAAATTTGGATGTGCCATTGAAGTTTTCATTGTCCTACAGCAATTCTGTGCAGAAGAGACACATGACCATGTTTACCACAGCTCCATAGCACATAGTAACAAACCAGATTGGATGTGTATTCCACAACAAGCTGACGCATGCACATTATGTGGTACATGTCATCACACTTGTGGCTGGCTTGTCACCTCTGGTAGACAGCTCCTGACCACAGGCTGCAAAGTGTGCTAGTGAGCAAAGATGCAGCTGAAAGCTTATTGCATGTTACTTACTCTTCTCACTATTTCTTTCTCTGCTAACCACCTGCTTGGTACAAGGCCACTTGTGTTTTGTCCAGTGCTAACCAGTTTTCTTACTTCTCTTTTCTGTCAGTGTTCATGCCAGGCTCGCTGAGCTGTGTGAATGCCTATAAAGCATGGGCATTGTTTGGGGGGGCAGGGGACATTTCTAGACTATGGTCTTACTGGAGCTGCCCCCCAAGAGAGATGTCAAACTACACCCGTATTTTAACAAATCTTGGGTAACCATTATCTGAGGGATCCTGGCTGGTGCATAGACCAGCCCTAAAGATTCTCTCATATCATGTGCTTAGCTCCATCTCTTGAAGGCTTTGGCCATGTGCTGAGTGGTGTGTGCGTGTGTCGATCTGTGCGCTCTAAAGCAGGGGTTCTCAACCCCGTCACCCTTGTGATACAGCTGGGAGGGCTCCCGGCTGCATGTGACACACTGCCCTGCTGGTTCTTCTCTGCCACCAGAGAGATCTCCATGGAAAAGGGATTTTTTGGCAGTTGGGGGCTTGACTGGCAGCTCCTGAGGCCATGAAACAGCTGATTCTGCAGTGGCTCTTGCACCAAGATGCTGCAGCGTCAGCTGTTAAAGGGCCAGCAGCATAAAATAATTCTTCGAAGCATCTGATGGAGTGGGATTTTCTCCCACGAAAGCTCATATGAAAAATAAATCTGTGAGTCTTAAAGTGCCACACAACTTGTTGGGTTTTTTTTGCTGGACTAGACTAACACGGCTATCCCTTTGAAAATTGACAAGCATAAAATAAGTCTGCTGCCGCAGCTGTCCTTGGGCTGTCAGCAGCAGGCTGATTTCATGCAACATGCTCAGCTACTGTGCCAGGACACACTTTTGTGGGGATGTTTCCAGCCTCCCCTTCATGCTTCCCACTGATTCCCTGCAAGGCCAGTGAATGTATGGACTGGACTGAATTCAAGAAGTGATGCTGAGTGCCATTAATCCTGATCTGTCTCCATGCAGACCTTGGAGGAAACACTGAGCCCATTGTGGAATGAGCTACTTTTATATGATCAATTGATTATCGATGGGAAGAGAGAGGATTTGAAGACTGAGACCCCGGTTGTTGTCATCAATATCTTCGACCATAATAAATTTGTGAGTATAGCGGTGGGATGCTGGCCTAGTCACGTCCATACAGCTACAGGACTGTCTGTCCAGATACACGTGAGGACACCAATTTCTTCTGCCTCTGTGCCTGTGATTAGATATTACTAGGCCAGCAGCTGTGAACTGCAGGGGTATTGGAGCTGCCTGGAGGGGCCCCCAGGGAAGGCTTTGACAAGCTGCTTGTTAACAGTCTGCTTTGGTTGTGCTGAACAATGGCGTTGCCCACAACTTCTCTTGTGTGCTGAGTGACATTGGCCGCGCTGGCCCAGTCAGTGAAGTGCTGTGCTCTGAGCCGGGAGAATACTTTGTAGAGATGTTTGCTTCCACATGCTCAGCTGGAGGCTGCTTTGCATGCTGCAAAGCATCCCGCTCTGCCAGGCTGCCAATTCTGCTTGTGTGGAAGGTCCTCCATCTGTGCTCCTCCTCAGCCTGTGCTCAGGAGCCATGGCAGTGCTGGCTGCTGTCCAGCTAGGCTCCACTGGCACAAAGTCCTACAGGGACCAGCACTGGTTGGGGAGGTCCAGCAGGTCTGGAACAGTCATACCACACCCTGTGTCAGCCCCTTGGACTGTCTCACCTTCTTCCTTCCACCACAAACAAGTCACCTGGAGGGTCTGGATTACTCACTGATGGGCATTTAATTCCGAGTCTGGCTGTCCCAGCTGCCTGCTTCAGGGCCCAGCATCCCCAGGCTGTTCATTTCCTCTTTGCTTTTGCTGCTCACTGCAGGCAGCTGTAGCCAGCCTTTCTCTTTGACTGGTCAGGGCAGCCTCTTCCCCAGCCCTCCATGGCCTGTGTATCGGGCCAGTTCTAGGTTTTCCCCAGCTTCCCTCGTACATTGCCCTGCCCTGGGTTACATCCCATGATTCATGGGGCCTGGCCCAAGCCCAGCCCATCATGTCAGCATCCCATCAGCGTTGGGGGGGGGTGGGGGGAGTAACTAGACACAAATGGGGCTGTCCCAATTCCCCTTCTAGGTTCCGCCTACCCTGCAACAAGCTCTGAGAGTGCTCTGACCCCTGCTTCAGTGGGTGGTGAACACCAGCCTGCTGTGGTTTAGTATTGCCAAGAAGCTGAGCTGTGCCTCGCGCAGACGCCAGTGGGGTTATTGCTGTCTATCCATAGCATTGAATGCAGCTTTCAGGTCAAACAGCAGTGTTACTGAGCTAATATGCATTTCCTACAGTTCATAGCTGTCTCCTCTGGTGCCAGAACCCCACCTGGCTCCATCCAGTTGCCAAACCCTCCTTGACAGGTTGTTTGCAGGGTGGTTATTGGCCTTCACTACTGAGTGACCCTTGTTATCCAACAGCCACTCCCTTTTGTCCATAGGGATCTCCAGAGTTCCTTGGTCGGGCTTTTGCTACTCCCCAGGTGAAGCTGGTAGATGAGCCATACTGCAAACCTGCCCTGCAGTTTTTTGACATTTACAAAGGACCCAGAGCAGCAGGGGAATTAATTGCTACGTTTGAGCTGATTGAACTGGATTACAGTGGCTACTTGGAGGTAACTGGCCTTTCTGGTGTAGCAGAGTGGCAAGAAATGCATGGAGTATTAATTTGGAATGAAAGAGATGCCAGGGCTCAAGCAATTTTTTTTTTTTTTTTATTATCACAAGTGATGTTGCAAACTCAGGTATGCCAGGGCTCTGAAGTGCTAGGCTCAGGGGTGCTGGGGCTGGCAGCTGCCAGACCCAGGGGTGCCAAGGCTCTGAACTACCAGGCTGGGGTGTGCTGGGGCAGGAAACTGCTGAGGCTGGGAACAGCTCTAGCCATACCCTTATGCAGAGAGGTGCCCTCCCACAGGGTCACTGGGTAAGAGTGAAGGAGGAGAACAAAGCTGAAGATGGGAGAAATGGGCGGCTAAGTAGGTCAGGGTTTGTTGTGCAGCATGAGGGACTAGCTCCTTAATTGCTACAAGGCCTTATCATTTCCATCTCTCTAGCCATCAGTGCCCCAGGATGTGGAGCCCAAGGAGCCAGACTTCCTGGAGGACCCCCGTTCCGGCCGCTTCATTATCCCAGAGGGAATCCGTCCCATCCTCAAAGAATTTCGCATAGAGGTGCGTACCATGGCTTTCCCTGGTGTTCTCTTTGGCAGCACCAAGCAGAGGTTCCTCTGACCAGCAGTGATGATGTGGCCAGCCCATTTGTGGCAAGGAAGGGGTTTTCTCAGCTCCTGCAGCCTCCTCAGGACAGGGGCTGTTAAGGCCAGAACTGGGATGACACCTTCCCAGCAGCTGGGAAGTGCTAGAGCCCTGTCACATTCTGGGGTGCAGGCCAGGCTAGCGAGGGGCTGCATCGCCTGCTCTACCATGGGATGGATCACAGTGCTGTCCTGGCCCCCTCACAAACAGCCAGAGAGCAGGCAGCTCACACCCTGGGCAGCTGTGGAGAGTTGTAGCCGGCCAACCTTAGCTACCACCTGCAGGGTGACCCCAACACACCCCCAGTACTCAGGGGTTAAACTAAAATTTGAGGGGACCCGGAATGCTCGCATACTAGTGGGCCCCCCTTCAGTGCCAGTGGCCCCCCCTGGACCTCAGCTCCTGCCACCCACCCCCATGCCAGTGCCCCACCCCTGTCCCCAATTCCCCCCAGCACGAGCTGCCCCCCCCCCACCAGGCAGTAGTATGGCTGGGGAGGTGTGGGTGGTAGGCCCCAGTGCCAGGCCCAGAATGGGGCAGAGTCTGGAAGGGGATGGGTTTGGGGCAGGGCTTGAGCCCCCCAGCAACACCCCTGGTCCCACCCCTTCCCCTGTCTGCCAGAATGCAGTGGAATGCTGCTCTGGGGCCTGCTATTTTTAGGGCCTAGTGTTCAGACCCCTAAAAACAAAACATGGGCCTGAAGTGCTGTGTTCTGGGGCCTGTTGTTTTTCAGTGGTGGGCTCCAGAACGCAGCATTCTGATTCCACGTTCTATTTTTAGGGGTCCTGGAATGCTGAGCCACTAAAAATGGTGGGCCCTGGAAAGGTGTTCCAGGGCATTCTGGCTAACTTTAACCCCTGCCAGTACTGGACTTTCCCCAGTCATAAATTCTGCTCTGGCTACTGCTTGGATATTGGAGGCCCTTTTCCCTCTAAGGGGGTCAATGTACAGCAGTTTGCACTTTCCCTGGAGTTACCAGAGAGTTTAGTTTACCACACCACTGTGTTAGTTTTGATTAAAGAATAGAACAAGTTTGTTTAGCTACAAACTGCAGCAGGCACATTCACTTGCTGTTGATGGACTTTCTAGTCCTTTCCTCAGTGGTGGGGGCAGAGTTCACTCCTTCTGTGTTGGAAGGGGAAATCTGAGTCCTGGGGTTGTGGGCAGGGTTCGCAGCGGGGCGAGGAGATGGTTACCTGGGGCTGAGACATTGTCTGGCGGTGGGGCAGTGGGAGATTAGCCCAGGCAGGTTTGGACAGATTGTCCCTGCCGGTGCAGGGAGCATGGTGGGGGGTTGGGTGTGAAGCAGGCTGGGGGCTGGGATGTGGGAGAAGGTGTTTGTGAAGAGTGCTGAGTACCTAGAGCAACTGATGTGCTTGGCTCCTGCTGTTCAGATCCTCTTCTGGGGCTTGCGAGACTTGAAGCGCGTGAACCTGTTTGAGGTCGATCAGCCCCAGGTGATCATCGAATGTGCCGGGAAGAAAGTGGAGTCAGAAGTGATTGTGTCATACAAAGAGAACCCCAACTTCAATGAGCTGGTCAAATACATCAATGTGGTAAGTCAGGACCAGGGCTCACAGCCAGGTCCAAGTTGCATTGCTGATGCTCTGTCCCTGCTCTTTGTGGGGCTTGGGCTTAGCAAGGAAGGAAAAAGGCCTGTATCTCTGGAGAACCTCTAGCAGGGCTCCCTCTCCCCTCCAGGGAGCTGGGGCTCATTAGAGACCAGCTAGTGCTGGGAAAGGACTATCCATGGCAGGAAACAGTCTGGCCGGCATCAGGGCTGCCGGCTGGCTAGCCACAGGCAGACCCTAGTTCAGATCAGAGCTGCTGGGCGCCAGCACTGGCACCGTCAGGGATGCCTGTTCAGCATCATGAGGGTTCTGGAGGGTGCAACTGGCAGAGCTCAGCCCACCTGTCCCTGTCAGCCGCAGACGATGGTGGAACAGGGCTGTGCTCTGAGTTTGTCTGCAGGACCTCCCCAGCAGCTCTGGTGACATGGGAGAGAAATGCTGTCTTGCAGGAACTACCAGAGCAGGTGTACCTGCACCCACCCCTCAGCATCTTTGTGGTGGAGCAGCGAGCCTTTGGGCGCACTGTGTTGGTGGGGACCCATGTAGTGTCCCACATCATGAAATTCTCTCCCCGAGAGCTGGATGAGCTGGAGGAAGACCTGGAAACCCAGCCCAAAGGTGAGTTTCCTGGTTTGAGTGGTGCTGTGGCGTTGTAGGGTGGGCTTTCCACTGCCCAGTGCTCCCCAGGGGAGTGGGAAGAATGCCCCAGCATGCTGCAGAAGGGCAGAGTTTTTGGTATGTCCCTGGTTCTCCCTCTCACCAGGGCAGTGCAGGAGAGATGTGATCAGATACTCCCACGCCAAGCCAGGCATGGCCAGTGCCGTGGTCTCAGTCCTCTTGCTCTGAGGCTGCGGACTCCTGAGCAGGTGGGAAGGGTCTACAAACTGAAATCCAGCTGGGATTTAGGGTCATTAATGGCTCACTCCATCACAGAAGGCTGTTAACTTGTGGTGTGGCTCAACAATGTCCCTTTCAGGGGTAGGAATCATGCTGTGGGAAACAGCACAGAGGCTTCCTCCTGCAGGCCACCTAGTGCTCTCCTGAGTGCCCCAGACACCACAATTCAGATGCTAAAAACTATTCCCAAGCAGCCTACTTAGGCTGAAGGGAATGGGGCAGGGTAGCGGGGTGCAGTGGGTGATAATACGGATATGGGACAGGATCACTCAGGGTAGAAATTCTCTGGTGGAAGGAAGGTTTGTTTAATGCGTCGTTATGGAAACTGTGGGAATGTCAGGCCATGCTGTGGGTGTCATTCAGACCCTGAGCAGACCATTGTGGACAGATGTTTTTTAAGGGTTTCTGGACCAAACCTCTCATCAAGGTCCAATGTGAGCAATGCCAAAGGAATGTAAGCAGAAGCAGGACCCCCCACTGGGTAAATAACTTCTGCATCTTCTGTGGCTGCCTGTCTGATACAAAATTTCAGCACTAACAGTGTATGTGTGGGGTGGGGGGGGGCTGTAAATAAGTTGGGAATGACATGAATGGGTCTCTCACAGCAAGGTGCACTTGAGGGGTATGTCTGTGACTTTTTGAACAAACAGCCTATGATAATGGGTCTTGAGACCTCAGTGGGTTAGAGAATGAATGAAAGATCATCTTCCTGTTGGAATATGTGGACTCCATCTTTCTCACTCAGCACGGAAAGCCTCTGCTCACCCCAACATCTCCCAGACTGTGATCAACATTGGCCTGACAGCTAGTGAACTGGGCAGCAAAGCAAACCCCCTGAATCTGGTGAAGGTGAGTGCAGGGTCATGTACCAATTTGAATGGAAATGCCGCTTGCCTGAAATACTTACTCTGGCTTTGGTTTGGCTCCTGTCCCTAAGCTGCATCCAAGAATCCTAACCGCTCTGAAGGGAAAGTCACTTTCCCTGTTTCAGTGATGTCTAATAGATCACACGGCCACATAATTCACTTTCCACAGTACAAACCTAATGTCGAGTGGCTGCCAGTCCCTCTAACGTCCTCAAAAGCCCCTCCCTTCTCCCTGAAATGGCCCTTGTCTGGCCACTAGACAGGAAATACTTTGGGAAGAGATATTGAGGCTAATCAGCTGAGGGGTTTCTGGGATGTATGACTCAGGGCAGTCACTAGGGTAGGGCGGGTGGGGCAGTCACCCAGGGCCCTGCGCTTTGAGGGGCCCTGCAGGGACTGCACCACTGCCCCCCCCCGCCCCATGCTGGGGACTGGCACTCGCCTGAGTCTCCAAGGGTGAGCCCTGAATCAGCAGATGCAGGTTCACTCAGAGCTGGGCTGCCTGCCACCCCTCCCCCTGAGCATGCAGCTGAGCGATTAGCTGGAGGGGATGGGGGTTAACCCTTTCCTCCTCCAGCAGACGCTGGCAGCACCAGCCCAGGGAACACACAGCCAGGTAAGTACTGTGGGTGGGCTCTGGTGGGTCCCTGAGCCTGAGCCAAGGGGGGAGTTAGCTATGACCTACCACCCTGGGGGCCCTGGGTCAGGCCAGCAGCCAGGTCGGGTGGAGGTCTGGGGGACCTGGGAATCCAGGACTCCTCATGGGCCCTGGATCTCACCAGGCCAATGTGGGGCAGGTGGCCAGGGATCAGGCCCACCTGGGCCTTGGGTAAGGCCAGTGGCCAGGCTGGAGGGGGACTGGGGTCTGGAGATCCAGGACTCTCCCAGGGCCACAAGTCACATGGGCTAGTGGGGGGCAGGTAGAATGCCTCTCTGGGCCCTGGGTCATGCTAGTGCCCAGGAGAGAGGAGGATGGGCAGCCCAGGAAGCCCCACTACCACCCATATCCCAGAATGGCAGACAGGCCAGGCCAAGGATTGACCCCTTCCCCAGGCCAGGTGGTGAGGCCAGGGGACAGGCTGGGCCAGGGGTTGTCTCCACCTAGCCCAGGTGGGGAGGCTGGGTGGGCAGGCCAGCCAGGGGTCTTCCCCCCCCATAAGCCCAGGCAATGAGGCTGGGGGACAGACTTGGCTAGTGGTCACCCCCACAAGCCCAGGTGGCAAGGCTGGGGAGCCAGCAGGCAGTCTGGGCCATGGGTCACCTCCCCTAAGCCCAGGTGGCAAGGTCAGGGCCAGAGTTGCCCCCTCCTCCCTAGTGCTCAGGTGATAAGCCCCAGGGGGTAGACCTGGGCAGCGGTCGTTTTCCTCCAGAGTCAAGGTGGCAGGGCTGGGGGACACATGGGCCTGGGGTTGTCCACCACAAGCCCAGGCAGCAATGCTAGGGGTCAGGCTGAGCCAGGCATCATCTGCACCCCCCTCCCCTCCAAGACCAGGTGGCGATGCCAGCAGGCCAACGGGCGGGCTGGACCAGGGGTTGTTTACCCTCACCACCAGCCCAGATGGCAAGGCCAGGGTCACAGGCCTGGTCAGGGGTCAACCCCCACTCCTTCCCAACCCCAGGAGGGCAGGCTGGGCCAGGGGTCACCTACCAAGTCCAGGCAGCAATTCTGAGGAGCAGGCGGGGCCAGGGTTTATGCCCCCACAAGCCCAGTCAGTGAGGCCAGGAGTCAGCTCCCCCTAGCCCAGGCTGCAGGAAGGTCTGGCCAGGGGTCAAACCCCAGCCCAGTGGGTTGGTGGGCAGGTATGGCCTCAGGTCAAACCCCTGCCCCCCAGGTCAGTGGGCAGGTCTGGCTGAGGCCCCTCCCCCTAGCCCAGGGGCAAGGCTCAGAGGCAGCAGGCAGGCCTGGCGAGAGGCCACCCCACCTCTCATTAGCCCAGGTGGCAAGACTGGGTGGCCAGCAGGCAGGCCTGGCACAGAGCCAAGAACAGGGCACATGGCCAGTGTGGGAGGGGGTGGACTGGCAGCACTGAACTGGCCTGCTGCTTTTTACCAGCTCACCCAGTCACCAGCATGGGACAGCCAGAGCTGGGACCTGCCCCTCCCCTGGTAGGGGTGAGTGGGGGTCCTGCAGACAGCGATTCGCCTGGGGCCCCGCACACCCTAGGGACAGCCCTGGTATGACTAGGGAAAAATTAGTTTTGTTTTATTTTCTGAAAAATTCTTCTAGCCTTTATAAAGGCGTATGTGAGATCTCATTAATGGCGTGGCCTAGAAGCTGCTGAGTGGGTCAGTGAGTTGCCTTGGCTGAGTCACTGCAGACAAGCAGGTTGCTTTATTACAGATCTGCTCTGTTACACTCCAGCAGGGTTTCTACTGTAGCACAGGCTCTCCTGGGAATATTATGAGAACTGGCTTGTGAAGATACAGCCTGTGGAAGCTGCAAACTCTCACCACGGCCAGTCTGAATCCAGCAGCGCACTGGTTCCCCATTTCATCTGGCAGGCTAAATACTTCCCTCGGGAATGTTAGATTTGAAAACATTATGTGATTTTCACTGAAAATTACATTGTTTATTTCCTCCCATCACACTGAAAATTCTTGCAAAATACAGTTTCTCTATAGAAGAAAAGCTACACCATGTTAGAGGTGCCAAACAAAGCTCTGATCCAAAACCCCTGTGAATTCAGGTTCAGGAATTGTTTGCAGTTTGAATTCTGATCCCAGTCAGAATTGTACAGCTGCAGGTTGTATCTAGCTAACATATAAGTAACTTCAAATGGGCTAGATATTTCTGGGCCTCTGGGCAGAAGCAAGGAAGGCAAAAAGAAGCTTTCTCACTTCCCTGTTCTGGGTTGCAATCCAGACCCATGAGCTGTGTGTCTGCCTGGCCTATAATCTGATGCCTTAAAATGTGTTTCGTTGTCTGGGGGCTCCCAGTCAGCACACAAGCACACCCAGAATGTCTGTGTCACAGATTTTCCTGGACCAGCAGCTCTGACTCCAGCCGCCTCCCTGCATGTTATTCCACAACCCCACTCTGGGCTACACCAGCCATAGTAACACCTAGTAAGATGACCCCTATTCCTCTCAGTTTTGAATTTTCCCCAAATCACATGTTCTTTTTTGAATGATGGTCCCTATTATGTTCCCCTGTGGGTTATTCACGCGCACCCAGAGCTGAAGAATTTGAAAGTACTGTCTGCTGGTCCTTGCATGTGCCTGGCTCACCTCATGCTTCCAACCAAGGTGGTAGAGAATAGGGAAGACTGACTGTCACATGACCCAGTTTGGGACCACCAGTATCCTCATCTCTGGTGTCATTCTCAATAAATGGTTGTAAAGAGGTTTATTAATTCTTAGATAATATGTACAGATTA
Source organism: Podocnemis expansa (assembly GCA_007922195.1). Taxonomy (NCBI): domain Eukaryota; kingdom Metazoa; phylum Chordata; order Testudines; family Podocnemididae; genus Podocnemis; species Podocnemis expansa. The sequence goes on from ML682044.1 coordinate 2,206,948, forward strand.
GTGGTTCTTAGCAGTTTTAATAGTTTTTAGTAGCTGTAGTATTTTTAGAGTAGATTGGGTGTTTCCTTGTCCTCCATATCCTGGCAGTGTAGCCATGAGTGGGCCTGTGTGGGCTGATGCCCACCCACTTGGACATGAGACCTACCTACTGCAGCAGCCGGTTGCTGCAGTGGTTGGGCCTCATCTCCCCATCACTCCCCTTCCCTCCTCATCTAGCAACACAACTTGCTAAGTAACAAGTGGATTGTCTCAGGCAGGTTCCTATCACATGATTAGAAGCTGCCCTTGGCCTGGCCCACCCTGCAGACTCAGGGGCCCGGCCAGAAAACAGAGACTGGCTATGTTGGCTGGCAGGTACTGGACTATTCCCAGAACTCCAGGATTCAAAGTCTGTGCCTCCTGCCCATGATCCTGCTCAATGAGAGACAAAGATCAATGCTGCCTTTACTGCCTGGGAAAAGTCACACTGTAGCTCAGTGCAGTATCTATCAGTCCCTCCCCACTGTACCAAAGAAAGGCGAGCACTACACCTCTATAAATATCTCATGTAAATATCACATCCTAGAATAGTCAAGGAGCTGACTGAGGAGATAACTGAGCCATTAGCCATTATCTTCGAAACATCATGGAAGACAGTAGAGATCCTAGAAAACGGCAAGTCTAGTGCTAGTCTATAAAAAGGGAAATAAGGAGGACCCAGGGATTTACAGACTAGTCAGTTTAACTTCAGAACTTGGAAAGATAATGCAGCAGATTATTAAGCAATCCTCACTCACAGACAGCCCCCCAACCTTAAGCAGATACTCACCAGCAACTACAGACCAAAGAACAGCCGTTAAAGCAGGCAGCTATCCTTGCAATAAACCATGCTGCCAACTTTGCCCACATATCTGCACAAAGATGCTATTACAGGACTTAATAAAACCAGCTACTCCATCAAGGTCTTGTTCACTTGCTCATCCACCAATGTGATTTATGCCATCATTTATGCCAGAAATTCCCCCTGCTTTATATATTGGACAAACAAGACACCCTCTGTGCAAAAGAATAAATGGACACAAATCTGACATCAGAAATAACAACATTCAAAAACCAGTAGGGGAACACTTCTGTGACCCAGGCCTCCTGGGATAACCTTCTGAATGTGCCAAAATCAGGGCAAGCTGCAAAACCAGGGGCCACACCCCCAAACCACTGACAGGTGTTACTTAAACCAGTCTCCCAATCAGTAACAGAACATGCTTCTGATTCTCCACTCTGGTCATCACCAAGCATAACACAATAGAATCAGCCCCATTTATTGCACATCAGCTCCTCTGGTCCCCACCTAGCCACTGGGTCTCTTAAAGAAATAGGTTCTCCTGACCCTAAAGGGTCAGCCACATCACCCAGAACAATATAGGCTTGGATCTTACCCAAAACACCACGCTGCCAGCCAATCCTTTAGCAACTACAAGTAAAGTTTTAATATAAAAAGAAAAGAAACAAAGTAAGAGATGTTAAAAGGTCAAAGTGACTCATATACTTCTTCTTCGAGCAGTGTCACAGTCTGCTCCACTCTAGGTGCGTGGCCAGCCTCGTGCCTCAAACTGGAGAATTCTTAACAGCCATGTCAGGGGCGACCTGTGCGCAGCAGCAGGGGTCATTGATTCCGTTAGTGATGCACAGGCGCCCCCCCCAGTTCCCTTCTTGCCGCTTTGGTGCTCAGACAGAGACACTCTCAGCTCCAGCCTTACACCAACGGCCATTTTAATGGCCATTACTGCACTAGTCAATTTCAACAAAACAAAACCAAAAAAAAAAAAAAAGAGAGAAAAGAAGGGAAAATAAAATAAAATAAAATAAAATAAAATTTAAAAAAAACCCAAAAAACAAAAAACAAGTGAGTGACAGACGATGCCAACACCAGGCTTTAAATGGTGCAGCTCCTGCCGCAACACTATGCCAGCGTCTGATGGGCATGCTGAGTGCATAAGGTGCCTGGGTGAGGGTCACTTAATGCACAAGTGCCCTCACTGTAAAAGACTGACTACCCGAGCCCACAGGGACAGGCAGATGAAACTTGAACTTTTTCTGATGGAGGGCTCTCTCAAGCCCATGTCTGACCCTGGCTGGCAGCCGCGATCTCCTCAGCTGCACAAGAGGCACTCTGCTGCTTCCTCCCCCACACCGTCAAAGAAGGCTAGGGGTGAGCACACCACAGAGGGTTCCTTGAGGGCTCTGGCTCCCTCTAGCAGCTCTGGGGGAAGGAGAAAATGCCCAACAAGCTCCAGGAAGGAGCGCAGGCGTGAAAAACCAGCCACAGGGAATAAGCTAATGCTGATCCCAGCTGCGGCTTCAGACTTGGCACTGTTAACGGCACCCGTGGTGCTGCAGACCCCACTAGCAGTGCCATTCATAACGCTGGGATCGTCCATTAACCCTGCGGCACCGTCCCCGGCGGCAGGCACTATTCAAAGCACAGCACGGAGCAGTGACATGTTCAGCACGGCACCGCAGCCGGCTCCTTTAGCAAGCGCGGTTCTGGTGCAGATGGAGCAGCATGGTTCCTAGGAAGGGGAACAATCGCCCCTGCAGCAGGGGAAGAGAAAGCGGAAGAGTCACCATCTCAATTTAGAGGAGGGAAGCTGATCTTCTTCCTCCCCCATATCTCCGCTATTTAGCGTTCATTCTTCTGACGAGAACGTCCCCTCTTTGACTTTTTCCAGTGGGGGATCTGCCTCGTCAAGATCAAGATCACCTAGTCCAGAGCCACCTGATGACAAACTTTTTCCCAGCACTCAGGCACAGGCAGCGACTATAGGTGCTACGCCTTTGCCACACTGGGGCATGCCTTAGCCATACGCATATCTGTGGTTAGGCTGGGCAGGCTGGCCTCAAATGGGGATTCCACAGGCTATACCGCCAATGGTACAGGCTGATGTGGGCAATCAGTACTTACCTTCGATGATGCCAGCACAGCAACAGTCACCACCAGTGACACAGCAATCACAGCACTTATCAGGGCAGGATGAGTCACGTGAGGAGCCTGGTCATAACTCCAAATCTGAGGAAGGAAAGCAGTTCCAGGAATTGTTCAAGAGGGTAGCGGACAGCCTGGACATTTCCATACAGAAAGAGGACACGACTCAGCATAAGTTATACAAGATCTTGCAGTCCTCGACCTCGACCAAAGTGGCACTCCCAATGGACGAGGGGATCATGGAACCCACAAATCAAATACGGCAAACGCCTGCCACAGCGGCTCCAACTAATAAAAAGACTGACAAAAAATACTTCATATTGCCAAAGGGCAAGGAATTCCTATTCATGCACCCTCAGCCCAATTTACTAGTAATAGAGGTGGCAAACCAAAGGGCGAAACAGGACCATCACAGGACCACCCCGGCCGATAAGGAGGATAAAAAGCTGGACCTCCTGGGGAAAAAGGTCTACACCTCAACAACTTTCTTATTGAGGGTAGCGAACCTATGTTCCCTCTAAGCTGTGCGCATGTGCACGTGCACACAGGTTGTGAAACCCGCGCACACAACAAAATAAAGTGCACAAAAAAATTCAACAGTGCTAATATTTTTATGCTACTTTAAGAAGGAGCATGTTTCAAATAGCATGTTTCAAATAAAGTTTTGTAAGTTATAAAATCATTTCCGTTACCATATCAAAATAAAATTTAGCTATTTTTTGCATCATACACACTTGTTTTGTCATGCTCACAAGTTTGACCACACTCACTGGAATGCGCACAGATTTGGACACTAGTTCCAAAAATTTGCACAAAAGAAATTTTTTGTGCACACAGCTTATGAAAAATTAGAGGGAGCATTGTAGCGAACTATACTGCAGTGCTAGCCAGCTACACAAAACTGTCCGAGGTACTTACCCTGTTTACCTGAAGACAGAAAGGAGCAGTTTAAATCGTTAATAAGGGAAGGTCAGCTTACCATGAGAACAGCACTGCAGGCCTCTCTGGATGCAGCAGATGCAGCGGCTCGGGCCATCGGTACAGCTGTTGTCATGAGACGAGCATCCTGGCTTCACGCAGCCGTGTTGCCAAAGCAAATGGAGGCAACGATAGAAGATCTTCCATTCGAGTGGGAGAAGCTGTTCGCAGAGAGAACGAATGAGGTGATGGATACCCTCAAAGATTCCAGGGCGACCCTTCTCACCCTAGGAATATACCTGGCAAATTTCAATAGAAGAAGCCAGAGATTTCAACCCTATAGAACCAGATACCCCCAGTTTAATCAGGGGCGGAGATTGGAAGGTGCTAGATCTCGACCTAGGCACAAGCAGCATCGACGGCAAGGCACTCAGCCTGCAGCTAACCCTCAACCATCAGGCACCAGACAACAGTTTTGAGGCTTGGGTTGAGGGTTTGCCCGACCACCTCGCTCCAGTGGACACTCTTGTCACCAAATCACCACAATTCTTCCTCAACAGACTCCTCCCTTTTTTCCACCAATGGGAGGCTATCACATCGGACAAGTGGGTTCTCAATACCATCTTGAAGGGATATACCATCCCATTTTTATCCAGACCCACCCCCCCCACCTGAATCCCCTACCCCATCCCTCTTCAGGGACCCATCTCACGAACTAATGTTGGCTCAGGAGATAGACAATCTCCTCAGCTTGGGGGTGATAGAAGAAGTTCCGCGTCAGTACAGGAACAAGGTGTTTTATTCCCATTATTTTCTGGCAGAGAAAAAGACGGGGGTGAAGACCTATCCTAGACCTCAGGAGGCTAAACAAGCATGTAGAGACAAAGCAATTCAAAATAGTGACGATTCCGGGTATACTCCCAGCACTGGAGAAGGGAGACTGGTTGGCTCCCCTCGACCTGAAGGATGCCTATTTCCATGTATTGATTCACTCGGCTCACAGGAAATTTCTCAGATTTGTAGGCTTGGGCAAACATTACCACTATGCCACAATGCCCTTTGGTCTGTGCACTGCACCGAGGGTGTTCTCAAAAGTCATGGCAGTTGTTTGTGCCCATCTCCGAAGATTAGGAGTGACAATATTTCCTTATCTGGACGATTTCTTGATAAGGGCAGGATCCTTTCCCGAAGCTGAACAGGCAGTAAAGACCACTGTGGCAACCCTCCAGTCATTGGGACTCACGATAAACTACAAAAAGTCTTCTCTTTGCCCTTTGCAGAAGATACTGTTAATAGGGGCAAGAATACATACACTGATGGGCCTATCTCCCACAAGAGCGGTACAAGAACATCCTTGATCTAGTCCAGGTAGTCAGGGCTTCCCCCACAGTGCGGGCTCACACCTGTATGCAACTACTCGGTCCACGACATCTCTTGTCAGTCATGCCAGGCTACATATGTGACCCTATCAGCTGTGGTTCGCGAGTGCGTTCAAGATAGGTCGTCAACATTTGCATCGCATTCTGTCCCCTCCTGGTTCCATAAAGGACTTGTTGGAGTGGTGGACAAGGGAGAAAAACTTGTTGCAGGGTGTTCCCTTTCTGTCGCCGGAAACGGACTTGCTCATGACAACAGGATGCCTCGCTGGCAGGCTAGGGGGCCCTTCTACTGGCGGAAACAGCCCAGGCCAGGTGGTCGTCACGGGAGAGACGCATGCATATAAATATCCTAGAGCTTCGGGCGGTGCACAATGCATGCAAACACTTCCTGCTGGTGATCTCAGGCAAAACAGTAAAAGTGCGAATGGATAATATCACCTGTATGTATTATATCAATCGCCAAGAGGGGGCACAATCCATTACACTGTGCCTCGAGGTGATAAGACTATGGGATCTGTGCTTAAAACACAGGACAGACATCTCTGCGATTTACCTGCCGGGCAGGGACAACACGGTGGCAGATGCATTGAGCAGGACTTTCAAGGTGGCCCACGAGTGGTAGATACATACAGACATTATCCAGCGGGTTTTTCAACTATGGGGACTTCCAGTGATAGACCTGTTTGCCACCAAGGGCAACAGGAAATGTCAGGTTTTTTGCTTCCAAGCAGGGATAGGGGAAGGGTCCAGAGGGGATGCCTTCCTTATCAACTGGGGCAAGGGTCTACTGTACGCGTTTCCCCCAATTCCTCTGATTCCCAGGACCCTTTGGAAGATCTGTTGCGACAGGGCCACTGTAATAATGCTAGCACCAGCTTGGTCCAGACAGACCTGGTACATCATCCTGTTACGGATGTTGAGAAGGTCCCCAATCATGCTCCTGAAAGTACCAGACCTCCTGACACAAGACAGGGGGAAAATCCTCCATACTTACCTCGGCAGGTTGCACTTCACAGCCTGGTACCTGGATGGTACAATGAGTTAGAGTTGCAATGTTCCCAGCAGGTTAGAGATATCCTCCTAAATAGCAGAAAGCTGGCTACAAGGCATACCTACCTTCAGATGTAGCACAGGTTTGCGGTGTGGTGCCATCAGAATGCCAAGGATCCCATCTCGCTCTCCATTCCTGATCTGCTGGACTATCTTTTTCATCTGAAAAACACAAGATTGTCGGTTAACACCATAAAGGTTCACCTGGCGGCAATATCTATGTTACATGAGCCAGTACAAGATGCATCAGTGTTCTCTCAGCCGGTGGTTAAGCGTTTCATGACAGGGTTGCAGATCTCTTACCCTCTCCTTCGGCTGCCTGCCCCACCATGGGACCTCTCCATGGTCCTTAAAGTGCTGACAGGGAAACCCTTCGAACCACTTGCAAGCTGTTCACTCCTGCACATGTCAATGAAGGTGGCCTTCCTTGTGGCCACAACATCAGCCAGGCATGCAGGCGAGCAGGCGGCACTGATGGCGAGTCCACCATACACAGTCTTTCATAAAGAAAAAATCACCATGCGGCCACACCCGAGGTTTCTCCCAAAAATAGTATCCACTTTCCACAATAATCAGACAATACACTTGCCAATGTTTTTTCCTAAGCCACATGAGAGTCCGCAGCACACATTATGGCACACGTTCAACATGAGACAGGCAGCGGCTTTTTACCTTCAGAGGACTAAATCATTTCGGAAGACCCCAAAGCTCTTTGTATCTATAGCAGAGTGGTCAAAAAGTCAACTGATCTCGAAACAGAGACTTTCAAAATGGATATCATGTTGCATACACGCAGCATATGAGTTAAAGGGACTGCCAACCCCAGAAGGCATCTGGACTCATTCCACAAGGTCCATGGCAGCTTCCACAGCCTTCATGCGTAACGTTCTGATAACGGAGATTTGTAGAGCAGCTATGTGGGGGTCAGCAGATACATTTGTGAAGCACTGTGCTTTTGACCAGCTATCCAGAGCAGATTCAGCAGTGGGCCTGGCAGTGCTTCAGTCACTCCAAGGGGTAAACTTCGAGGTCCCCTCCACCAGATAGAGGACAGCTCAGTAATCACCTAGAGTAGAGCAGACAGGGACACTGCTTGAAGAAGAAGTGAGGGATACTCAGCCTTGTGCAGTAGCCAGGGTTCTTTGAGATGCGTGTCCCTGTCCTGCTCCACTACCCGCCCTCTTCCCCTCTACTTTGAAGAGGCATAAAGATCAAAGCTGTAGCTTCCTTCACAGTAGAGAGAGAACTGGGGGGGGGGGGCGCCTGTGTACGTCACTAACAGAATCAACGACCCCTGCTGCCGCGCACAGGTCACCCTCGACATGGCTGTTAAGAATTCTCCATTTTGAGGCACGAGGTTGGCCACGCACCTAGAGTGGAGCAGGACAGGGACACGCATCTCAAAGAACCTTGGCTACTGCACAAGGGTGAGTATCCCTCACTTATAAATGATTTAGAGTGCATAGTAAGCAAGTCGTTGAAGAATTTGCAGTTTGCAGGTTAGCCTGATTCCTCTGGTAGACACCCAGCTTCTGGGTGGGTCTTAGTCCTTTGTTCAGTGCAGCAGAATAGTTCCAGAGGATGGTGTTGATTGCAGGTTGCAGACTGAAGACAAAATGGAGATGGGGCCACTGCCTTTTATCGCCATGCTCTCTGACTCCTTCCTGAATCAAAATGGAGTTGAGTCACATGGTCAGACTGGGTGACTGGTTCAACAGGTTTTTTCCTAGGTCCGCTGTAGCTGGCAGCTTCCTTAATAGGCCATTAAGGAGACAAAGGCTGTGAATGCTTAGTCTTGGGAGTTTCCCAGTATCAAATATATTAAAACACAAATATAACAAATACATTCATAACTTCTCATACAGATATGACATCTACTTAGAAACCATATAATCATTCCTAGCAAATTACAACCTTTCTGGATTATTGTAGATGTGAAATATTAATAGGAAAGATAATCATAAGCAGTCTCCTAGACCCAGACAGTATTATAACTTCAATCTTTCTGATCACACCATTGATGATTTAATACTAAGTGTGCTCAAACAAATAATAAAAAATCAAGACTTCAAAGAGAATCTGCAGAATTGGAATTTGTATGCAAATTTGACAGTGTGAAATCAGGATTAAATAGTTACTATGGATTCTTTTCCCATTACAACAAGTGATTTGACCTCACCTCCCTTTATGTGCTGGTTCGCAGTGTTTGAATCTTAACAACTGTTTTGATTTGCTGTTACAGTGTAACCTGTTCCCATGACTTACACTTCCCAGCATATATTTTCCACCCATTCTGTAAATTCCCCCATCTTCAAAGCATCTGATGAAGTGGGATTTGCTCCCACAAAAGCTCATGTGATAAGTAAATTTTTGGTCTTTAAAAGTACCACAGGACTACTTGTTTGTTTTGCTGAACTAGACTAACATGGCTGCCTCTTTGGAGCTTGTCAGTGTAACACTGTAGCCAAAAAAGGGCAAACATTGTTCTGAGATGCATTAGGAAGAGTGTTGTAAGCAAGAGATGAGAAGTAATTCTTCTGTTCTACTCCACAATGATTAGGTCCTAACTGGAGTATTGTGTCCAATTCTGGGTGCCTCATTTCAGGAAATATATGGACAAATTGGTGAAAGTCCAGAGAAAAGCAACAAATTAAAAGTCCAGAAAATGTGATCTGTGAGGGAAGATTGAAGATTGTTCAGTTTGGAGAGGAGAAAACTGAAAGAGGCAATAAATGTTATCAAGTACCTAAAAGGTTGTTACAAGGAGGAGGGAGGAAAATTGCTCTTACCGCTGTTGCTAGGACAAGATGCAATGGGCTTAAATTATAGCAAGAGATGTTTAGGTTAGAAGTTATAAAAAAGATCAGGGTAATTAAGCATTGGACTCAGTAGTGTATGGCAATTGTGGAATCTCTATCATTGGAGGTCTTTAAGAGCAGGTTAGATAAATACCAGTCTTAGCTGGTGTCTGTAGTGATTGGTTTTGGATAGATATTAATATGAAACAGGTGCACTTGGGAATAAATAGGCCTTCCATAAAGGGTCTGTGTTAGAAAGGTCCAGTCCTCTGGCCTCCCTGTGGAATTTGCCTTCATCCATGGTAAGATTGTGCAGCACCTGGAGGGCTCTTATATAAATAGGTGTATCTGGATTGGTGGAGTCTCTTCTGCATAGGTCCCTGCTATTTGCTGTTTGCTCATGGTCCTGCACTGACTGAGAGAGACATGAGCTAGTCACTTGAGTTACCCTGGATTGCCTTTCTGGGGTGAATAAGGCTGTGTTGGTGGAAAGGCACCAAACCTGAGCTGCGAGGAGTCATGTAGCTGTTGTGAACTTCGTGAAACCATGCTCTAGAAGTGATGTGGAAGAAAGCCTCTACATACAGCTCACAGATACCTATGTTCCAAAGGGGGCAGCCATGTTAGTCTAGTTCAGCAAAACAAACAAGGAGTCCTGTATGCCACTGGACTCCTTAGATGCCTGTGTGTGGGCGTTCCTGGCTCTCAGCCCTTTCCTATGTGTTCTCAGGCACCTCTGAAGAAAACACCAATCAATAAGCTCATAAAGAAAGAGGATGACTTAGAGGAGGAAAAGCCGGAGCTGGAAGAACTGGATTGGTGGTCTAAATACTATGAGTCCTTAAAGGAAATGAACAACCAGGTAATGCTGCCTGTTTGTCCCTTCCACTCCTTCTTGGCATGATAGCTGCAAGAGCTGTCGGCATGGGGGGGATTAGCTGCACTAGAGAACTTTGTGAAGAACTTAGGAGCCCACATCCCAAGGACTGTCAATGAGACTGGAACTCTAAGGGCCAGGTTTACAAAGGGACATAAGCACCTAAGTGCCTCTTTAGGGATCTAAGTCCACAGTTCAGGCACCTCTGGCAGCCCCACTCACCAAAGCACTGATGAGTTTCTCACCTATGGCCTAATGCTGCAGGCACCTAAATCCCAAGCCACCGAGTTTTCATTAGCCACCTAAATCCTACTGCTGCCCTACAGTTTGAGCTGCTCAGAGCTTCAGCACAAGCTGAAGCCCAGAGCTGTATTTTCATACTTGGCATCCCCTTCCATCACCATCAGACAGCCGGAACTGAGCCAGCTGGTGAGCTCTGAGGCCCTGCCCAGTCAGCTGGGGGATACATATGATTCTTGGTGCACCCAGTAGCTAGTGTGCTTATGTGGGCTGTGGGCAATGGAGCTTCAAATCCCTGCTCTGTCACTGGCACTTGAACGTGACTCTCCCAGGTCCCAGGGGAATGCCCTGGCCATTGGGCTGGGCTGGAGAACGTTTTCTTCTGTTTCTCTCTGGCCCAGTGGCCATTGAACTCAAAGGAAAACAGCACCAGCAACAGACACCCAACCCCCTGCATTCCCAGTAACCTGCTGATGAGAGCACTCCTGTAGGACCCCAGGGTCTAAGTACCTTCTCCAGACTGGGAGGAGGGGGAATGAACTTGTGTCTCCATCCGAGCTGCTGCCCTGAGGCTGGGCTATGGCCATACAGATAAGGGCAGGCAGGTAGCTCTCTCGGTCCCCCTGTGTTTGGGATCAAGGGCTGAGTTGGTTCAGGCACTGCAGCGTAGTGCTAAACTGTATGAGGCTGTTTAGCAAGGAGTGTGTACAGACTTTCATACTGACCTCCATGGGGCTGTCACAGATCAGTGGGTCCTGCCGTGATCCAGCTGTGTTTGGTTCACAGTCACCCAACCAGCAGAGGATTTATGGCTGGGAATCCTGAGTGTAGGTGTCTGCTGTATTCTGGCCTGTCAGTAAAGTGCCTGAAGGCCCAGATCAATGGTATTAAATAGCTCAGTTCTTTGGTGACTCTGTACTTGGTGTGTCATTCCTGGCATACTAAGGCAGCTCCTTGTCAGCATCTGAGATGCCCTCTTTTGTCACTCAGGGCTGAGAATTCTGCTGGGTGCTGGGTATCATTGGGTGCTGAGAGAAGCAGCCCTGAGCACTTTCTGATTCTGGTCCCAGGTGCCTCATTGGGCTCAAAAGTCAAGTGGAGGGAAAATTAGGGGATGAGGGTGGGAAAATGAGGGGATGAGGGTGTTTGAAAATGTTCCACATGGCTTATCTTGTTGTGCACATTTGCCCTGAGCTGAGAGAATAGGAAACCTAAAAGGCGTGTTGTCTACAATGTTTCCTTGGCATCTATGGCTGGTGAGCTTAACACCAGCAGCCTGTGGAGACAAACTGCAGTACTTTGTACTTGGGATCCCAGCTGTGCTCCTAAACTGCTGTTAATCAGCCTAAGTAATAATGTTGTAAGAGGATGAGGTTACCCTGGAATGATGTGGGCCCAGGGTGTCAGCATTCGGCTCCTTCGCGGGCTGGACAGTGCAGTAACGTGTATGTTTCAGTCCCATAGTGACGAGGAGGATGGTGACAATGATGACCCGAATGATACAGGTGAGCTCTTGGCCTGTGGGCGTGCCGCATCCCCATAGGCAGCCTTAAGTATAGGTTGGGCTGGGCAATTGCCCTGGGCCCTGCACTGGCAGGTGAGGGGGCGGTGCCCAGGGTCAGATTCTGGGATGGAAGCTGGGGCCAAACTGGGGCTCCCTGACTGTTTTAAATCTCCTGGCCACCTGCTGGTGCACATTCCACATGTAGGCCAGGGCAGGAGCAGCAGAGCCAAAAGCCACAGTCCCTGCAGCTCCAGGTTCTAGCCAGCCAGCCAGGTGAGGTGGGGGGCCAAGATGGTGTTGGGGGTGCGTGAGAGGCATGGGGCCTGGTGGGGGCGGGGGCTGGTGGTGAGGCCTGAGCCCAGGCAGCGGTGGTAGAGATGGCAGTGGCGGTCGGGGGGGAAGTGGCAGGGAGCTGGTGGCAAGGCAGCTGAAAGGAGCTGATGGTGGGGGCTGGCAGCAAAGTGGTGGGAACAAAAGTCAGTAATGCCGATCCTTGACTTTTGCCCAGTGCCCCAGAAATACTAAGACTGTCCCTGCCCAGCCCAAACAAACAGGATTTGCTAGTTTCCAAGCAATGAAATCCTGACCTGCTGTAGAAGGGCATTGCAGGTCTCATGGTACTTAACAGCTGCTCCATTCGAAGCAAAGTGAAGGCCCCAAGCAGAGAGCATTATGGGCTAGAGCACTGGCTCTCAACCTATGGTCCATGGACCCCTGGTGGTCTGCGAGGGTACCAAAGGTGGTCCATGCAGGGGAAAAATTACTGCAGGTAAATGTACTGTGACGAATGCAGTATGTCTGTGAATGAGCGTAATAAATTATTAGAAACAGCTGTGTTTTTAACACCCCTTGATATAGAAGTTTGACTCCCATCAGCCATGGGCTATGTTAAAAGTGTTCAAAATGATTTGTTTACATGGTGGTCCACATAAGCTTTTGATGATGAGGTAGTGGTCCACATAAAAGGAAGGTTGGGAACCTCTGGGCTAGAGTAGAGGCTCTCAGTCTTTTTGACTCAAGGGCCACAAATATAATTTTTAAAAGCCTAAAGGGTTTTAGTTTTAGTTTGAACTAGGCAAAGCCTAGTGTAGTCAGGGTTCAAATTAAGACACCTTAATTCAAACTAATTTGCTACTGTAGACATAGCCTGAGTGCTTTAGAATCTTTTTTCCCCAGCTATACCTGAGCTCTGCAGGTAGGACAGGCTGTTATTGACTGTCTATGGCTGAGGAAGAGAGAGGCTGAGTGAGTTGCCCAGTTCTTTCCCAGCCTAGGTCAGTACCCTAGCCACTGGGCCATCCTTCTTCCCTTTGCCATGGCTTTGGAGTTGTGTGTCCAGCCCTACACTGCTGTTGAGCTGGGGAATATTGTGTTGTACTGGTTCCTGCTGCCAAGTTACCTGATTCTCTTATAGCTTTTAATAAAACTCTTCATAGACTTGAATACCTTCAACAAGTTCTGCTGCCCATTGGCCGTACGTTAAATTGGGCAACTGTAATAAATGAAGAGGTTTGGCACACACCAACAAGGACAGCAAGAATACACCAATGAGCTAAAGAGAACAGAAACATGGGAAAAATGGCAAATTAGCCTACATGAAACTGATACGCTTGATTGGAAAAGAAATGCAGGAAAATCACTGATTTTCAGAAAGACGAGGTGTGAGAGTGCAGAGCAAATGAAAGATGAATTTGAGGTGTAAAAAGAGTCAGAGAAGTTGAGGTTTGGAGCACAGAGGAGAACAAAGCTCTTGAGAGACCAAATCTGTAATATAAAATTCAGTTCTGAGCTCATCAGACACAGAAAGACGTTGATGAGTTGTAGGGAATTCGGGAAGCAGTGAAATGATTGAGGACAGGTATTTCTGAGACATAACTAGCCATATGATGACCACGGGGAGGTCCAACAACATTGTGAAGGATGTAAACATTCAGGAGGGTGAGGCACTGTACTGAGTGCCACCTCAGGATGTAACAAAGAGCAAAGAGTTGAAATTAAGTAAAAGTAAATGTGGGCCGAATATCAAGGACAGCCTACTACATCGGAGCTCTGTTAGGCTTCAGACTTCCGTGGGAACTGGTTGGTGCCCCATGACTTAAGACATATAACTAGACTAGGGAATGTACTGCAGACAAGGCCTTTGTGCCTTTACTGACAAGATGAACCTTTGTTGTGCAACAGGGCCCAGGCAGGAATCTGGGGCAGCTTCAGGTACATTAAAAATGGAAGTGTCTTGAATTAGTGTACCAGGGTAACTGGTCAGCACCAGCTGCTCTGAACAATTAGTTCAACATTTAGGACCATTGATTTGGTGCTGGCAGAGGAGAGAGCAGGAGCACCACTGGCCCAGAAAAAGACCCAGGGCTTGGCACACCAGGATTTAGGGCTTGTGCACCGCTGCTGCAGCTGCTGCCACAGGTGGCCCAGCGGTGAATCTGGGGCTCTGGTGCTGGGAACTCAGGGCTTGAGCCCTGTAAGCAACAGCCCTGGGAGAGAGGAAGCTGTGAGTTTTGACAGCAGGGGAGTGAGGGACAGTTGGGCTGTGATGTTGGCACCTGTTGCTAGTGGGGATAGAAAGTCTCTTCCCTTTCTTGCTCCTCATCCCATCAGTCGTTAGCAGTGACCAGGTGCCCTCAGCCCCCATCCCAATGTTTGCATCTGTATCCGAAAGTGATGGATAAACAGATCAGCTGGCTCTTTCTCCTGACACCCCAGCAGGGTAATAGTTGGCAAAGTTATCATCGGTAGCACCCCACACTGGCATGGGCTCCCATGCCCAGGTACTGTCATCTTTCCTATGTTTTGGTTTAAAAATTCAGTTCATGCTGTATGCTGTGAATTAGGCACACCATTTGGACAGCACACAACTAGCCATTCCTTCTGTTCTCTATACCAAATCATCAGTGACTTCCTATCTCCTTTGTTGCTGGCCTCTCTGCTCTGCAAATTCCCCCTATTCTTCCATGAAGGTAAATCGTGGAAGTGCTTTTCCTGGATAGTTATTCCAAGACATTGATTGTTGTGCTGTGCAGTGACAGTTGATCGTGTTTTCGAACAACTGGCTGAAAGCGAAAGCTATCACTAAGCTTGCGTCAGGGAGTGTCACCCGATCAGAGAGGCAAATACCCTCTTTGTAAAAGGCAGGACATGTCATGAACCTATCACTGCCATTTGCAGATGGAGGGAACCTAAATGTGGATCCGCTTGATATGGAAGCAGAAAATGGAGTGATTGCTGAAGCTGAGCCAGTGCGGCCCAAAAGGAAACTCATAGCTACTCTGCAGGTGAATGCTCCCTCCGGCTGTTTCTACCTCACTGTCTTGCCAGCTGTCATCATAGGGAGCCCAGCTAATCATGGTGCAGAGATGCTGCAACACTGCCGTCCGTTCACTTGCACAGCTCCCTTTGGCTTGGATGGGGATTCTACTGAAACAAAGGCCTCACCCAGCTAAGTGTTGACTAGTGCCATCCTCTCCCTTTGACAGTGTCAGAAATGCTGCAGGAATGGGGGAAATAATCCTTGGACCTCATTAACTTTTTCTTTCCCTTTGGGAAGCATGAGTTGGAAGGGAAGGGCCTAATAACGTGCTCTTTATTTCAGATCTACTCCTCAGAGCTGGAGAATGAATTTGATAATTTTCAAGACTGGCTGTATATATTTCCGCTCTATCGTGGGAAAGTAAATGAGGATGAGGATGGAAATGGGGATGAGAACATGGTGGGAAAGTATAAGGTACTGTGTCAGTTGAATGACATTCATGGTGTGCATGAAATTAAGAAGCAAGAGCAGTGCATGAAAGAGAGGGAAGCAGTGAACAACATAAGAACATTTTTTCCTTTGCTACCATTCACTGATAAAAGAACTGGGACACTTAATTTCATTCATCACAGTGTCTAGTCAAGAGGATTGGCTCACTTCATAAAGTCTCCTGTGTGGAATTCTCTTGGCAAATCTGCACTGTAAAGTTTCATGCTGTTCCTTGATGTCATGGAACCAGAACAAGCAGTAGCCACTAGGGGTTCCATGTGTCATCCCCACAGCCGACCATTTCAGTGTTTCTGCCTACCTCTCCAGTGTCTGGGCTCACAAAACCTCCTACCCTCTCTCCAGCCACACATCAGAGTATTGAGCTGGATTTAGTACTCTGGTATTGCAGGTTTTTCGTTGTTTGCTACTGGTAAAATTTTAACCACGACATGCCAGAATGGTGCCGCCCTGAAGACTGACTGTTGAAATGATGTGCATGTTCAGTATCAACGTAGCTGGCAGAAGGAGAGAGGGCGTGAGTCTGCAGCCTCACACTGATACCCAAGGCTGTGAATGAGCAGGTGGTAGCCAGTGTAAATATCTGTTCAGGTGCCCCTCATGCCCTTATTGGTTGTTGCCCTGGAGTGGTATCAACTAGTTTTTAGATGGTGAACTCTTTGGACAGAAACTCTGCACAGGTCTTGACTGGGGTCTCTGCATGCTACCATGGTACACACAATTAGTAATGATTAACACTATCACTTTGAAATTCCTTTCTGTGGCGGAGGCCTTGGCCACATATCCATGGTCTCCTGACATGTCCACTGCAGAGACCAACTGCAGAGGCGTGATCAGGAAAGCGAGTTGTGAATAGCTTGCTGTCCCTGCCCTCTTGCAGTCCAGCCTCAAGCTGGCCTGTGCTCTGGCCAAAACTGGCTGGGGGGGAATTGCCAGAATCTCAGCTAAATCTCCCTAGCCTTTGTCATGCCACAGCTTAAAAATCTCCAAGAGAGTCCATCACCTCCCTAGGTAACCCAGTCCTCTGTCGGCTAGCAGGTTAGCCTATCTCGTCAGGAAGATCAAGTTTGGGGGAGAGGCCCTGCCCCTGTCTTTGCTGTTGTGCAGCCCTGGCTCTGGAAGCCAGGGACTGTGTGGCCAGACGTGTAACCAGAGAAAATCACAGTGATGCTAAGGATCAAATCCTGGATTTTAGTATTTGCTTGCAGTATTTTCTGTAGAAGAGTGTCATGTTCAATATCTCCACTGCAGGGCTCCTTTTTCATCTATCCCGCTGAGGAGGCAGGTCCAGAGCACAAGATCTCTCAAGGGGTCCCCAGGAACAGACCCATCAAGGTGCTCGTCCGAGTGTACATTGTTAAGGTGAGTGACTGCAGTGAGTCA
Organism: Podocnemis expansa; assembly: GCA_007922195.1. Classification (NCBI taxonomy): domain Eukaryota; kingdom Metazoa; phylum Chordata; order Testudines; family Podocnemididae; genus Podocnemis; species Podocnemis expansa. The sequence continues at coordinate 2,223,825 of ML682044.1, forward strand.
TGAAGGCCTTGTCCAGATCTCCAGCTGAGGAGGTCCTGGCCATCCCACATCCTGTAGGGTCCAGCTAATCACTCCATTTCTTGCCATCCATTTCGTCCAATGCAGGATTGGTCCCCATGGGGTATTTTCTGTCCAGTCTAATGGCTACAGTGCTGGGGTTTCTACCACCTTCCCTGGGGAGACAACTCCTTATTGGCCTCTCCACACCTGTGTCCCCATGGAGCACGGGAACTGCCGATGGGCATTGCTCAGGGACGATGCCTGGGAACTGAACTGGCCGTTGGCTGAGGGCTCCATGTTTACACCTGGCTAACATGTCTTCTAGAGACTCATCTGCTGCCGGTGACTGATGTGATTGGAGGCTCAGTTCAGAACCTCCTCTGCTGGCCTGTGCCCTGCAACATGCTCCTGCTTGGCCTGGCCTTCACATTCGTGGCTACTGAATGGCAGCCTCGTAACCTCCTATCTTGTGTATCGTAGGCAACGAACCTGTCTCCGGCAGACCCAAATGGGAAGGCAGATCCCTATGTGGTGGTAACACTTGGGCAAGAGCAGAAGGACACAAAGGAACGCTACATCCCAAAGCAGCTCAATCCCGTGTTTGGAGAGTATGGAGCAAGCTTTACCTTGTGTCAGCTTTTATGTGAACAGCCTCATCCCTGGGGCATGCTTAAAAGGCTGATGACTGGATCTCTGAACAGAGCCAGCACTTTGGGCATCGTGTGACTTTGGGGCTCCTTTCTCCTTTCACAGAGGCTCCAAGACATTGGTGCTTTGGGCCCACGCACCAGCAGGGCTGATAGGTTGGCCAGGGACACTTGTAGATGCATGGGTCTGATGGGCCCTTCCTCATCGGGGCAGAATGTCTGGGGTGCTGATTACAGAAGCCCCCCTCAGTAGCAGCAAACAGCTCAGGAGCCTGGTCCCATCAGAACCTACCCGCAAAGGGAACAGAGAGCAGGGGACCCCCTCTTCTTGGGGATGAAAGGAGAACCCCGGCCTCTTCTCTGACACCAAAAATGGTTGGAGAAAGGAGACCACTCTCTCCCCTGCAGCCAAAATCAGAGGAGCATTGCATGCAGTGATGATGCATCAGGGCCCTGTCCCTTCCTGTGCTGTGACTCCACTGAAATGCACTCACTGTGCTGCTCAGCCCTAGGACCACAGGGTTTGGAGCTGGGCCACATGGATTATACAAAACGTGCAAGGAGTCCTGTGGCACTTAAAGACTAACACATTTATTTATCACATGAGCTTGTGTGGGAGAAAATCCCACTTTGCCAGATGCTTTGAAGATGGAAGAACTTACAGAATGGCAGGAAAATAATTGCAGGGAAGTGGAAGTCATGGGATCAGGTCACACTGAAACAGCAAATCAAAGCAGTTGTTAAGATTCAAACACTGGGAAACAGCACATAGAGGAAGGTGAGGTCATATCACCTGTTGAATGGGAAAAGAATCCATGGTCGTGATTTAATCCTGCTTTCACACAATTGAACTTGCCTATCAGTTCCAATTCTGCTGTTTCTCTTTGAAGTCTTCCGGTCCTGCTGACTTGCTTGAGCACAGTTGTTAACAAACAATCAACAGAGAGATCAGGAAGATTGACATGCTCAGCAGCTGGTTTTTGAGTGTTGTGAATTCTGATGTCAATTTTGTGCCCATTTATTCTTGTGTGCAGAGACTGTTCTGTTTGTCCAATATATAAGGCAGAGTGACATTTCTGACACATGATGGCATAAATCACATTGTTGGATGAGCAGGTGAGTCTGTACTGGGTGCCAAGTCTGTTGTTTTCTTTCTTGGGCTTCTCCTGTAGTAGTTGACTTCAGAGTACCCTCCTGCCTCTGTCAATCTGTTTTCTTACTTCCACGGGTGGGTACTGTAGTTTTAAGAATGCTTGATAGAAATCCTGAAAGTGTCTGTCTCTGTCAGAGGGATCAGAGCAAATGCGGTTATATCTTAGGGCTTGGCTGTAGACAGTGGATTGTGTGATGTGTTTTGAATGAAGGCTTGAGGGATGCAGGTAAGCCCAAGAAAGAAAACAACAAAACACCACTGGTCATCACATACAAACCCCAAGTCAGACCTGTACAGCACATCATCAAGAATCTAAAGCCTATTCTACAAGATAATCCCTCACTCTCCCAAGCCGTGGGAGACAGACCCCTCCTCACCTACAGACAGCCCCCCCCAACCTTAAACAGATACTCACCAGCAACTACAGACCTAACAACAGAAACATTAAAGCAGGCACATATCCCTGCACCAAACCACATTGCCAACTTTGCCCACATATCTGCACAAAAGACACTATTACAGGACCTAATAATACTAGCTGTTCCATCAAAAGCTCATTCACCTGCTCATCCACCAATGTGATTTATGCCATCATGCGCAAGAGATGCCCCTCTGCCTTATATTGGACAAATAGGACAGCCTCTGTGCAAAAGAATAAATGGGCAGAAAACTGACATCAGAAATCACAACACTCAAAAACCAGTTGCTGAGCACTTCTATCTTCCTGATCACTCTGTTGATAGATTGTTAACAACTGTGCTCAAGCAAGTCAGTAGGACTTCATGACTTCAAAGAGAAACAGCAGAATTGGAACTGACAGGCAAATTTAATTGTGCAAAAGCAGGATTAAATTGTGGCTGTGGATTCGTCTCCCGTTACAACAGGTGATTTGACCTCACTCTCTTCTGTGCTGTTTTCAAGTGTTTGAATCTGAACAACTGCTTTGATTTGCTGTTTCCATGTGACCTGATGCCATGACTTACACTTCCCTGCAATTATCTTCCTGCCATTCTGTAAGCTCCCCCATCTTCAAAGCATCTGACAAAGTGGGATTTTCTCCTACGAAAGATCATGTGATAAATAAATGTGTTTCGTCTTTAAGTGCCACAGGACTCCTTGTTTGTTTTGCTGAACTAGGCTGTGTTCACACAGCACTTTTGTTTCGAAACAACCTCGTTGTTTCGAAACAAAAAAAAACATGTTCACACGACACACAGTTGTTTCGAAACAAGTTAAACCCCATTTGGGGACGAAACAAACTTGTTTCGAAACCCTTGTTTCGAAACAAGGCGTGTGAACATGTTGTTTCGGAACAAAGTGTTCCGAAACAACAGTGGATCCTCAGCACCCTGGCCAGGGAACCCTCAGGACCTTGGCCAGGGTGCTGAGGGCTGTCCCTCAGCCCCAGAAAGGGGG
>ML682044.1:2227440-2304888 GCA_007922195.1 Podocnemis expansa
GGGGCAGCTCTGGCGGGGGGGCTGAGCCGCCCCGCAGCGGCTCACCCCCTGCTGGTGCCTGCAGCCCCCTTTCTGGGGCTGCAGGGTGAGCCAGCAGCGGCTCACACCCAGGGGTAACGAAATAGCATGTTCACACTGTGAACTTGCTATTTCGTTTCCTGCTTTTTTTCTTATTTCGAATTAACATTTTGTTAAGTCGAAATAAGATATTTCGAAATAAGGTGTTGTTTCGAAACAAGTTGTTTCGATACAACTTGTTTCGAAATAACCCTGTGTGTGTGAACACAGCCCTAGACTAACACGGCTACCCCTTTGGAACATGTTTTATACCAGGGGTCTCAAACTCAAATCTCCATCAGGGCCGCATGAGGACCAGTATGGTAGCCAGAGGCCTGCATCGCTGAAACCTTTCCATACAATGATATTGCAAATATCAGTAATGATCATATCATTGCAGGCTGCAAAAAATAGCTGTAGGGACCACATGTGGCTCCTGGGCTGCATGTTTGAGACCCCTGGTTTGTACAGTGTCTGAGCTCCAAGGTAGTCCTTGTGACCAACAGCTAGACATGGAAGGCAGAGCTCCACGCACACAAATGTGCTGCTGGATGTGCTCCATGTTTGCACATGCTTGTCCAAAGAGGAGTGTCCCAAGTGGGGAAGTAATGGGAGACCATTGTGGCCTACCAGCCTCATATGTCACTGAGTCTTGGCTGAGGTGTTGCATGAGCTGTTTGAACTAAAAAAGCCCACTGATCGGGAATGCTCCCAGTTCCTGCTGAGGTCACACACCCATTGTAGCAGAGCTGGGGGGGGGTGTTAATGTGAGGAGAGTGTCCAGACCTGTGCACTGGAAATGTGTGTTGAGCTCAGCTGGGAGTTAGACAGGAGAAGGTACTACCCCTTCTGGCTCTTTCCTTCCTGGGGAGCACAAGGGACTGGTGAGTTGTGTGTGGCAGGAAGATTGGAGCACAGACCAGGGGCTCTACCATCATTCTTGGAACAGGAAGGACATGGTCTTCAGTTTCATTCTCTCTGCTAATTGAGTGTCTCTGTTTGTGTTCAGGGTTCTGGAACTAAGCATATCCTTTCCTATGGAGTCTGAGCTCACTGTGTCCATATTTGACCATGATTTGGTTGGGTCTGATGACCTGATTGGAGAGACCAAGATTGACCTGGAGAACCGGTTTTACAGCAAACACAGAGCTAACTGCGGAGTGGCCTTCCAATATGACACGTAGGTTCCAGAGCAGGCAGCTGGCTTATATGACTTTGTTATTAACTCATCAATGTTAAAGCTGGAGGGAACCATTATGTCCACTTAGCCTGTCCTCCTGTATTACACCTGCCAGCGGGGGCGTTGCTGATGCTGGACATGAGGGGCTGCAGGCCCCCCACGTCTCTGGCCCAGACCTGGCAGTCACAGGAGTCGGATCTGGGGAGGAACTGGAGCCGCTTGCTGCTGGCTGGCAGTAACTAGGGCTGCATCTGGGCTGGAGCCGCCTGCCACCAGTCAGCAGCTACCAGCTCCTGCTGGCCCAGGCCCTGACCCTTTTTTCCAGGCAGTGACACCCCTGCCAGCCAGAGAATTTCACCAGGGATTCCTGCGTCGATCTCATGAAATGGTGGTTGAACAAAAGCACCTCTAGTTTCATAATATGGAGCTCTGCCAATGTTAAGGTGGAAAGTGCTAATGGCTGCCATCAGTCACAGACTTCAGCACATTTCATTCAGATCAAATAGAGGGAGCAATTAAATTGCCCCCTTGTGCGGTGACAGCTGAAACCGTGAAACAATGAGTCGCTGCAAGGCCTGAGAAATCTTGGTTATGTGAGCTGTGGGGTTTCCCTTGGGACTGACTGCAAATGCCGGGCTGGGGCACTGATTGGTTGCAGCTGCATCCATGACGGGAGAGAGGCAGTAAACTGGGAGAGAACAAGAGAAGCAGTGTTGAGCGTGGCTCTGGGAGGTGGGTACAGAGCCCTGGAAATGCAGCTTTGGTTCTTCGAGTAGATGCAGCTGTGAATTCCCCCTTGGTGTGTGCACCCAGCACACCAAAGCTGGAGGATTTTGCCTGGCAGCATCTGTAGGAGGTGGTGCTCACACCTCAAGCTCAGAGCCCCTCTCCTGGCTGTATGAGGCAGTAGCACCCTGCTCCCAACTCTCCCAGTTCTTTCTGAATGCCCAGAGCTGGAGTTGAGCTCTGTGGTTCTTAACCTCACAATTCCTACCCCTTTTGTGGTCTTAATGTTGCATGGCATTAGTTTGCAGGATCCCATCCTTAGTAAAGTCACGTTCATTGTAGATACATTTCCCAGTCCATCAGGTGGAGGAGTGATTGCTATCAGTGACCCTTGTGAGGTACTGTGCTAGGTGACACACATGTCGAGAAGTGGCATTTAGTCCTAAATGAGCTGTTGGGCTCAGAGGTTGCCCATGGATCCAGAACATGATGCCAAGCTGGCACCACACTGAAGAAATGGAGAAGTTGATGTCTGTCAGATGCACTGAGGACACGGTCTCCTAGGAGCCCACTCCAGGCCTCCTTGCCTGTTTGTGTCACATGCACGTCAGGCAAAGGGTTAGGTGGTCTCGTCCCAGAGGGAGTGGGTGACAGGCTGCCAGCTCACTCCACGACAGTGTAATCGATGTCAATCATGTTCCTGAGTAACATCCCCATAGTGGACATTTGCAGGGTTGATAGGTGGTTGTCTATACATATGTTTACAAACCATTGCACCATTACCACATCTTCCAGAGTGGATGCAAACTTTGGAAGTGTGGCCCTGCGATCCTGGTGTAGGTAGCCTCTGAGTCCTATCTCTTGGGAGGGTTGCTAACCAGAATGCATCATGGCTGCATCTATTTGAAGAAGAAGAACAAAGGGTCACCTTCTGTAACTGTGGCTCTTTGAGATGTGATGCAGACATGTTCCACAACCCCTCCTCCATCCCCTCTGCTTTGGAATCCAGTCTTTTGACTGAGGCTGCACCATTTTATGTAGCCCGGGGAGGGGAAGGGAACTATGGCCACTACATGGGAGTGCCGCCCTCTGTGGGTGCTGCTAGGCAAAATTCTCCAGCTCCAGCATTCTGGGTGCACACCACACCCCTAAGTGGAACACAGATTAGCATCACTCCTCTGAAAGCCAGAGTCACAGGAAGTAACAATTTCATTTCTGGACAAGGAAACAGCCTCCTCTTTGTTTCTGTTGCATCAGGGAAGCAGGCATTGCTTTCAGATAAACTGGGCAGGACCAAGAAAGGCTTACCTCATCTCATCAGTTTCTCAGCCTAAGGAAAACAGCTTGCAAGACCCAGATTCTTGACTAACTGGTGGGCCAAGAAGGGGCAATGCCCATAATGCCCTAGTTCAGGCTGCAGTGCCCTTCTTGGTTAAGACCTATTTTCAGTCCCTTAAAAGTATGGCCTGAGATGTCTCCTGCCTAGTCTTTGTGCAGTGATGGGTTTCTGGAAGGCAGATAGCCCAGGCTGTTTCTGACTGGGGGGTGGTGGAGGATGGAGCATGATCAACTAATGGCAGGTCATAGCTCAAACCTGGCTGCTTTGACTAGTTGTAAGGCTGGACCCCACTTCCAGTGGGAGTTTCACCTTTGGTTTTAATGAGAACTTGATGGGTCCATCCTGAATTTAGTCCTTCTAAAGCACTAACGCAGGCCACGTTTGAACAAACAGGCTCTACAGTTTAAAAAAAAAAGAGAGACCTCAGCTTTGAGTGCAAGCTGACTAATTAAGTGATGCTGGTGACAGAGCAAATGAAAATCAGCAGTGCAGAGAACTGGATGTATCCCAGCAAAATCACCATGTACTGGTGGGTGTGCAGAGACCTGTCGGAGAGGGCTCCAGCTGTGATCTGCAGGGTTGTCACTTTGGTTCCTAAGAGCAACTGGAGAATTGTTACATTTTGCAGGTGATATCAAAGAATTATTGTAGCCTGGAGTATAGACACATCCAGATCTGTTAGTTGTGAGTGTAGTAACGGTCTGTTGACTTCACGATAATCCCTGGAACAAGCTCGAGTAAATCCCCAACAAAGAATTCAGTTCCATTTACAGTAAGGCTTCTGGGGTGCACTCCACCTGCTCCAGTGGAGAGTTGGCTGGAGGAGGCAGCTTTCATGTCCCATTATAAACAGGATCCATCATGTCCACAGCAGGGAAAACTCAATGCCTGAATCTCCTTTCCCCTGCCCCCAGAGATGGCTATAACAAGTGGCGAGATGCTTTCAAACCCACGCAGATCTTGGAAAGTCTGTGCAAGAAGAGCAATCTCCCCTCTGCAGAGTACAGACGGGAGGAGGTCAAAGTGAACAACAAGATCTTCAAAATCCCCCCTGAGGCTTTCCCTGAAGGTACCGTGTGTGTCTAGCTGAGTTAATTCAGTGTGTTTCCAACCCAAGGGGGTCTGGTTCTTCACTGCTTATTTGTCGCTCCTTCTGTCAGCCTTCCAGCTGTGCTAGGTCATGTAGTGGGCACCTCTGCCTGCACCTCCCCTCCCCAATCACTGTTAGCACATAGTGCTGAGTGCCAGCAGCACATAGGGAGTTGCACAGACCACACGCAACAATTTGGTCCCTGTCCCAAGGCATTTCCAATCTACAGGCCCAATTGTGATTCCTGCGCTCACCTGTGTGAGTTCACCCAATGAGTGTGAGTAATTGCTCACTAGCGTGTAGGGCTCCTGACGGAGCCCTGGCTCAAACAGAGGATGAAGTTATACAGACTCTCCAATCCAGACATGAATTCCCATGTGCGCTTCATGTAGGCAGGGTGTACGAGGTTTGGCAGGAATGTGTCTTTTAATGCTAACCATAAGGAGCAACGTCTACTTTTCATTGAAGCCACAGTGGGCAGTCCCAGTGTTGCTGGTTGTGGCTAGCAAAGTCCTTTCCTGGGTTTCTTTATGATTGTACTGTCCACTCCCCTTCATCTCATTCAGCCTGTGCCTGAGCCACGTGGGTCCCATGTGGACTGAGGCCGGAAACCGTTTAGCTGGATTGGATGAGTTGAAGGTACAGTGGTGTGTATTATTGGCATATGGAAAACACCATGGCCTACCTCTCCCCAGCTGCACTGGAGCATGTCTTCCATGAGGATGTCCCGCTGGTCAGGAGAGATCTGGGCAGTTGAATTCCCCAGATGGGCCTGGATTCCGCTTGGGGAGTCTGGTTCCCCCACCTTTCCTGTTCTGGGGGTGCAGTAGCTCACTCTTATGTTCCCTTGTTTCTCATTAATCCACCACACTCTGCCTTGTTCAGAGTCAGCTCTGTGGGCCTGCAAACCACTTCTCTGCATGGCTCTTCCCTACCTCCTCCTCTTCCCAGTCAGTTGTTCAGTGCAGATGTCTGGCATGCTAGGATGCTCTCACCTTCTCCCTTATAGCTCCTAATAATTACTGGTAATCTTGCTGGACACATGTCCTTGGATCCTCTTGATGGGCTATCTTGTGTTCTAGAGGCCTTTGTGAAAGACAAGCGAGAAATGGAGGATGAGACATGGTCGGCATATGATGAACAAAAGGCTTTGTATGTCCTGCAGCACTGGGATGAGATGCCAGAGTATGGCTACAAATTGGTCCCGGAGCATGTGGAGATTCGGTCCCTTTACAACCCTGAGAGCCCTGGACTTGTGCAGGTGAGACTGTTTGCTCGCACCAGGGCAGTGCTGTGTTCTAAGCCTAGAAACAGTAGAAGGAAAAGCTCTTGAGGTCAGTTGGTCACACCCTGAGCCAGAGCCCAACTGTTTCTCACCATCTCCTCCCTAGGGCTTGGTTCATGGAGCAGGGACTGTCCAAGGAAGGGGGCTCCTCCCTGTGCCCTTAACAAATGGTTCCACACTGGAGTAGAGCTCATCAACTAGGGAAAGGTTTCCTGATGGGCAGCTTCAGTTTCTCCTCCACACCTTTTCCCATCATTCCTAAGTGTCCCTTTGCTCAGATTTTTCCAGTGACACCTAGTATACCCCAGCAGCACCATGGTCAGTTCCCCATCATAGCGCGGGATGGGCTCAGAGCCATCTCTTTTTTTTTTTTTTTCTTTTTTCTGATAGCAAGTCATTGCCATCTCCTCAAAGTGCAAGACTTTTCATCCTGATGAACTGCTGCACTCTGTGCTAGGAGAATGGTGTGACCTAGTGAATAAGGCTTGGGGCTGGGGCTCAGAAGCTGTGCATTTTATTCCTGGCCCTGTCACTGACTGCTGTATGACCTTGGGCAAATCACACCCCTGCTCTGTGTCTCAGTTTCCCTTCCTAGTCTTTGCCTGTCTTGTGTCCTTAGTTTACAAACTTTTCTGGGCAGGGACAGCATGAGACAATGGGCCCCTGAACTTGACTAAGTCCAGCACTACCATAGTGCAAATAATAATAGAAAATGATGGACCCAGGGACCAGCTGATAACATATCAGTAAAGTGCAGTCACTTCAGAGGAAGAACCTGGCAGTGGTTTAAAGTGAACAGCGGCACTGCTCAGTGGCTTCAGGTAAGAAACCGAAGAGAGAATATAAGAGAGAGAGGCAGAAAACACAGATTTTAAGGCTGGAAGCACGTTGGCTGATGCCATTTCTACAATATAAAATGAACCGGGCCTAGCTTATGTTGGTACAGCCTCTGCAGTAATCACATCACATGTGCATGTCTACATATGGCTCTGTGAGCCGGTGCTGCACGTCACTGTGAGGAGCCCGTGTACTGACTTGCTGTTAGGGGCATTGTAGGACACTCCAGAAGCAGTCCGTGTGAACTGTGCAGCATCTGCCCTGACACTGCGTCAAGCTAACTGTGTTGACGCTGACGATACACCTATCCTGGGGGCATAGTTATTAGTGCAGCATAACGAGGCAGTGATGGGCTGGAGTGACATGTTAGGGTGGAAGCTGACACTGCATTGACTTAACTCTCTAGAGTAGCCAGGCCTCACTCATGGTTCATCCAAGCCTGCAGGGAGCAGAGCAGCATAAACCATAGACAGTCAGCGAGTACCAGTCAGGGGATGTCACATTACCACTGACTACTCAGTCAAAGGAGGGCCAAAGCTAAGTGGCTGGGCAGGATGACTGACATGGAAGCTGAGCCCAATGCAGGGAAGCTGAGCCCAGGACCTGGCAGGATGTCTGAGCCCAGTGGAGAGAAGCTGAGACCAGGGCCCGGCAGGATGTCTAAGCCCAGCTCAGGGAAGCTGAGACCAGGACCCAGCAGAACGTCCAAGCCCAGCATGGGGAAGCTGAGACCAGGGCTCAGAAGGATGCCTGAGCCCAGCACAGGGAAGCTGAGCCCAGGGCCTGGCAGGATGTCTGAGTCCAGCACAGGGAAGCTGAGACCAGGACCAGCAGGATGTCCAAGCCCAGTGCAGGGAAGCTGAGCCCAGGGCCCAGCAGTGTCTGAGCCCAGCACAGGGAAGCTGAGCTGGGCCTGAGATGTTTCAGTAGAGAACAAATGAAGGTTGCCACAACAAGTATTAAAAGTCCTGATGAAGTGATGTGCTTGGCAGGGGGAACTCATCATGGATTTCAGTGTTACACACAGAATAATTGAACAGAAGTTGCTCTGTAAGGAGGCTGATGGCCATCATGAAAGCAGTGTCCTTACCAGAGGCGATTTCTTGCAACAGAGGCAGCCTTAGGCAACTGGGGGCCCTAGGGAAAGGCCCTTTATGGAGTACCCTATAGGCCCCCACTACCACCCTCATCGGGGCCCTGGTTGCCTCTGCAGCCCTAACCACCCCTCCACAGTCCCAATTCCCTGCCACTGCCTCCTCCATGGCTTTGGCTCCCCCCCATAGCTGCCCCTCATGGCCCCAACTTTCCTCTGCCCCCTGTCTGAAGGAGAGTGCTGAGGAACCTAGCACTCACAGGTGGGGGGAGGGGAGCTGCAGATTACCAGGGCCAGAAGCTGTGCCTTCTGCTTGCCTGCCTGGCCTCTCTGCAGCAGGGGCGGAGCAGTGCTCCCTGCCTACCCCCAGCTAGCTGTGCCTCCCCATGGGGACGGAGGAGTGCGGCTGGTGCGGAGCTGTGTCTTGCAGGGTTGGGGCCCTGGAGACGCCCACTCCAAAGAGTTTAGACCACTTCACCTCCAGCCAGCCCAGGCCTGATTAGGCCCAATTCAGGGCCTGGGGGTGAAGCAGCCTCTGTTCAGCTCCAGGGTGGCTGGGGGCAAAGTGGCCTGAGCTTTTCGGAGTGGGGCCCCATCCTTGCAAGCCACAGCTCCACGCCGGCAGCTCTGCTCCCTCCCTCTGGGGAGGCATGGCCAGCTTGGAGTAGACAGGGAGTGCTGCTCCACCTCTGCTGCAGAGGGGCTGGGCAGGCAGGAGGCCGGTGCAGCTTCTGGCCCTGGGGGCTGTGGTCCCCACACCCCCACCACCCTGCAAGTGCTTGGTTAGGCAAAGCAGGCAACCACTACAGGACCCCTTACTGTTCGGGGTTCTAAGCAGGCACCTGCTTCACTTACCCCAAAAGCTGCCTCTGCCTTGCAACACACCTGCCAGAACACATTTTGAAATACAAGTGGACCTGTGAAACGTGGGCAGGCCTTTCCCAGCCAATGACACCTACTCTCTGTCCACCGACATGTGAGGCTTACTTTGGGTGTGGACGTTTCCCACGAGGCTCAGTAAGGCTGGCCTAGGTGGTATCAGAGCATCTGCAGCAGGATGCGTGTCTGCTCTGGGGAGGTGAAGGTAAATCTGCTGTGAATTCAGTTCAGCTCTTTCCTTTCCTCAGGGCTCCCTCCACATGTGGATTGACATGTTTCCAAATGATGTCCCAGCCCCACCCCCAGTCAATATCAAGCCGCGACTGCCAGTAAGGTAAAGGCCTCTTGGAGACAGGGATGGAGACATTACAGACCCAGTGTATGACTGCAGCCTGTGGTCCAGCTTTGCATGACTCCAACACAGTCTGTACCCACGAAGGGCTGACTGACTGCAGGCTCACAGCTACCCTACAGCCTTTTCTTCAGCTCTGGGTCCCAGGACATCTCCAGGGGTTCCTGTCTGAGTGGGCTCAGGGGGCTGTAGGACATCATGTTCTAGTAGCAGGAAATGAGGCCAAGTCTTGCTTTCCAAGGGATGCTCTGTCCCAGCATGTGGCCTGAGGGAAGGGAACACTGCTTTGGGGCCTGCACACCAACATGGCTGGGAGGAGAGTTGTCCCCTATATGCCTGCCCCAGGCAGAGAGCTAGCCCTCCAGACAGTGAGTCAGAGCTGAAGCAAAGCTGTGGTTATTACACAGCTCAGCACAGGTGCCTGGAAAATAGTCTGGGCCATGATTCTTGTCATTGCTGCTGTTTTCTGCCTGCCCTGTGCTGGGCAGGGTGCCATGCATGGGAGCTGGAGTTGATTCAGACACCTCTTGGTATTGTGAAGCCGGGCCAGAGGGCCATGAGAAGGGCCTCTGTGAGTGTCCTGGGCCCTGCTCAACCTTGGCTGGGCTGCAGTAGCGCTGGGTGGCCCTGGGGTGGCCAGGCTGAGTTTGGGGACTAGTTTTCTGGGGCCTGGGGTTACTTTCCCTGTTGACTGGTCAATGCTGAACTGAATCTCTAACCCAACCCTGGGATTTGCCCTCTGGCAGTTATGAACTGCGCGTCATCATCTGGAACACAGACGACGTGGTGCTTGATGACGTTAACCCAATAACAGGAGAAACCTCCAGCGACATCTACGTGAAAAGGTGCCAGAGCTGACAGGGAAACCAACAAGCAGAGACAGCCTCTGGGCCAGAGACTGCCTGCCTGTTTAGTCTGACTCTGCCTAGTCCCCAAGCTCCACTCACTGGTGGGATTCCACCAGTGTCTCCAGCCTCCCTTCCTATGTTGCCAGCCACAGAGCCTCTACCTCCTGGGGAATTTACCTCACCATCCGTCTAGTCCTCCCAAACTTGTTCTTCAGAACATATTAGTCATCACCCATGTGGCCACTCAGCTGTCTGAACCAGTGTCTTATGTGATAAAATCCACGCACAGTCTCCCTTAACACGATAGGCAGATTCTAAATGTCTTGGACCAGGTCACAAGAAGGTATGGTTTGCACCTGCAAAGGAAGAGAGGCTGGAGAGACACCTCCTTAGAGCCCTGCCCTCAAAACGGTGCACCCCTGACAGGCTCCTATCTGCCTTTCAAAGCAGCAGGGTGACATCTTGTACCTCATTGGCCAACCCCATTACTATTATCAATAAGAATTTATTGCTAGGGGCCCTGCTGAGCAGTGGCTGAGCACTATTCTACTCTGTTAGCCTGGGGCACTGTCAAGCAGTGGCAGACACTATTCTCCCCCCACCCTCCAGCCTCAGGGCCCCTGTTGAGCAGTGATCACTGATGCCCCCCCTGTGGAGCTTGTTCCCTCCACCCTTGCAGTTAGCCAGCCTGGCACAAGGCTGCTTTGCCATGTTGATTGATGTTAATTGATGTTCTGCAGCTGGATCAAAGGGCTGGACCACGACAAGCAAGAAACAGATGTTCACTTTAACTCCCTGACTGGGGAAGGCAACTTCAACTGGAGGTTTGTGTTCCGTTTTGACTACCTCCCAACCGAGAAGGAGATCTCCTACAAAAAGAAGGAGTCCATCTTCTCCCTGGAGGAATCTGAGTTCCGGGAGCCAGCTGTCCTGGTCCTTCAGGTGTGGGATTACGACAGGATTTCAGCAAATGACTTCCTAGGTACAGTATCTGCCTGCTCGGAGCAGGGCTGTTTCTCTGCTGCACCTGCTTGGCCCACCCTGAGCTTCCCAGAAGGCAGCTCCTAGTGCAGAGAAGCTGGGGCAGCTCATGTGCCCTCTGTTGTGTTGACAGGCTGCTTCCTGGCCCACTAGTAGAACCACTGCCTACAGTCCCAGGGTCCTAGCCAGGCTCCCAGCATTTAGATGTATTATTCCCAATAAGTCCCATTCACACCCATTGTTCCTGTTCTCCCCATCCCTGGGCCGTTCCCACTGCGGAATGGCAGGCAAATTGAGCAGCTTCCCACTGGTGTTTTGCTCCTGTATAACCGCCTTCATGCCAGCAGCCAGTCAGTGCGTGAGCCTTTGACTGAAGGTGGAGGCCACCAGAATGGGGGAGTGACTGGTGATGCTGAAGGCACTGAGATGCCAGGGTGGCAGATTGCCGACAAGTCTTCTCTCATGCCCCGATGTTTCTTTTGATCTCAGGCCACGCAAAAAATACTCTCTGGTTCTCTTCTGCTAGAGTTATCCAAAACTTTTAACCTCACAACTGAAAACTGGGCCCTCTCGGGAACATGACCCTATAGGCGTGCTGTATTGTGAGCCTAATCAGAGAGATGGCTGGGAATTTTCTGCTGAAACAGTTTGGTTGGAAAATGCCAGTTTCAAACAGCTCGGGTTCCACTAATTCTCCATGTGTCCCTGGGACACCTGCCACCTTGCCAGGCGACAAAGGAGCCACTTCCTCACCATGCACATGGACCCCAGTTGGCCTAAGTCTAAGGCTCCAGGTCACATAAGCCAGGGTTTCCCAGGTCTCTGCCATGGAGCTCTGTTCTTGGTTCCAAGCTGGGAGCCTGGAAGACCTGAGATCTCCAGCTGCCAGACTCCCTACTGCAGAGTCAGGAGCATAGACCCCTGGTTCTTGCCCCTACGGTGAGGATGCCACAGCACTACAGACTGTGGGAGTCCTGGTGCTGTGGGGGGGAAACTGGCATTGCTGTGGTAGCAGAGGTTTGGCTCAAAGCGGAGAGACACTGACAAGAGTGGCAGGTGCTGTAGCAGTGTCCCAGGATATTAGAGACGAACTTGTCTCTTTCCCTGGCAGAAGGTGATCCAATGCAAGATATGACCTTCCCTACCTTGGCTATTTAGGGGCATGTCTATACTGCATACATTATGTCGACTTTCAGTGACATCCATGCTGCTCTCCTTGGGTCAGTGGAGTGCATCCCTACCAGGACCACTTCCTCCAGCCACAGGGGCATTATGTGGGAGCTGAGTGAGCTCCCTGCAAGGAGCCCGCAAGCTCCCGGTTGTGCCCTCCCCCCACCCCAAGATCCTAGCCTGGGTGTGGGAACTTCCTCAGGGCATAAGGCCAGGCTATTAGTGGACCTGTAGGTGCTCAGCTGTGTGCCTGGATGGCTGCATTCCCACTGGCCCTCAGAGTGCTGGCAAGCCCAAGACAGAGCTGGGCCCCTATCCCACTCTTGTCAATTTGATTTTTCTAGCAGGGTAACAGCGCCTCCACTGGTTAAAGGGACACAGGGTCACCCTCCCTCTGCCAGCAGAAGCACTATGCTCTTTGTTGGAGTGGCTTTATTTTGTCAACACAACAAGGCAGTTTTGTTGACAGAAGGATGGTTGCAGTGTGTATACCAGGGGTCACCAACCCCTGGCACCCATGCCAAGAATGGCATGGGGGCCGAGCCTGAGTGGCACACAGTGCTGCTCAGGCTCCCACACTGGCCCTGCTCCCCCAGCACTGTGCGGCCAGGTGGCAAGAGATCCATGCCATGGCTGGGCTTCTCTGTTGGGGAGCGTGGCCAGCAGGGAAAAATGAGCTGCAGCGTGCGTTGCTCCTGATCCCTGCTGGCCCTTCCCCTTGCTGGTCAGGGCCACAGGGGAGCAAGGCAAGTTGGCCTGCCTGCTTCTGGCTCTGACCCTCAAGCCAGAAACCTGCTGCTGGCAGGGGCGAGAGTTGGCCCTGGCCAGGACTCCAGGGGCCACCCATTGGTGGGGTGGTAGCTGGCCACAGCCAGGACCCCAGAGGCTGCCTGCTGTTGTGGGCGGGAGCTGGCCACGGCTGGGACCGCAGAGGCTGCCCGCCGGCAGGGGCAGCTCCAAATTGGAGGCCTGTCACTGCCCCCTTTTGGCCACACCCCTGGCACCCACTGAGCTTGCGGTGGGCAGGGCTGGCACAGGGGCCAACCCCTGGTGTACGCCAACATTGTTTTATTGACACAGGGTGACGTGTCAACAAAACTTTCTAGTGTAGACCAAGCCTCAGAAGGTCAGTGTCTCAGCTTCTGTTGGAATCCTGGAAGCAGATTGTATTTGGGAAACAGCAAGAATCAGTGTTTCAGAAACTTTTTTTTTCTGTTTTTAACTTCTGGTTTTCAGAAGATTTCTAAAAAATTTGGATTTTTATGACTTGGAATAAAACCAAATTTCTAACAGTGAGATTTCCCATGAGCTGGAAGTCCTGTGTTTTCACAGCTATATGGAACAACTTGAATCATTACAAAAGCTCCTTTTATTCATTAATCTATTGCAAATCAGTTCAAAAGGCTTGAAAAGGTACATAAATCAAACCAACTCATGAAAAGAACATTAGACCCACTTTCCAGAACATCATGGTGCCTCTGGGAGGTGAGCTGCTTCTGTTTGTGACAGAAACGCAAATTGAGGGAAACTGAACATAACAGGATGAGGGAAATGACGTGGGGAGGGCATCATGGCTGTAGCCTGAACAAAGGGTTCTCACACCCATCTCAGGATTTCATACTGCTGTGCTAAACATGAGGTGCAAACTGACATGTGGGAAGAGAGTAGATTTAGACCCAAGGTACTGATAAGCAACCTAATGTGGCACTGCTCAGGTGTGAGTCTAGAGGAGACTGTGAGCAGATGGCTAGGCCAGAAAAGTGATACCCAGAGATCTGGCTCCTGTTCCAAGCTCTGCCACCAACTCCGCATGTGAGGCAAGTCACTTCCCCTCTCCTACACTCAGTTACTCCACCCCCAAGTGATGATAATGTTGTTGATGGGCATTTGCTTTGAGAGAGACAGACAGAAATCACTGACTGGTGGGACTGTGGCTGATTCTCCAGAGATTGAGATGGATGTAGACCAAGCAGCACATTGATCATAAATGATCAGCCTGAGGGTTTCACTTCCTGCCTGTATTTGAAGGGTCCATTGAACTGAAGCTGAATGATATGGTGCGGGCAGCCAAAAGTTCTGAGCAGTGCACCATTAAGATGGCCAAGGAAAAAGCCACCCCCCGCTTCTCCATCTTCCGGAACAAGCGGATGAGGGGCTGGTGGCCCTTCATCAAACTGAAAGATCAAGAAGATGAGGAAAGAGAGGAGAGAGAGGCCAAGGAGAAGAAAAAGAAGAAGAAGAAGAAAAGGAGTTCACTTAAACCAGAAGATATTGAGTTTACAGACCCCAGTGGGAACACATACATCTTGACGGTAAGGAGGGGAGTGAGATCTGTCACTGGGAACTGCCCAGGCCATTGCTAACTGCAAAAGCTGGGAGTGGGTTGGGGTTGTGTCCCAGAACAGGTGGGCGTGACAGAGCCTAGCACTGGCCATTCAAGGTAGGGCGTGGCCACACGTCAGCCTCGCATCTTCATCACCTGCATTGTGTGATCAAGAACCAAACCACAGGTCAGTGCTTGATATATGGCTGTTGGCTGAGCTGAGCAGTCTGCTGTGGTGAGTGGTGTCTGCTGGCAACTTTCCCGACAGTGTGGCGCTCAAGAGGGCTGGTGCAAAGGTTGTGTCATGGGGGGGGAAACAGTGACCTTTTGAGTGCCATTTTCCTGCTTTCTGCTAGCTAGAGAGGCCTGGTTCCCCAGACTTTTCACCCATTCCTGCCTGGTCAGGCACAGGGGAGGGGAGGGAGTTGGCCACTCCAGGGTCTCCCTGGGAGGCAATGTATTTATCAAAACTGTTAGCGAACCTGCCACAGTGGTGAGACTTGGACTGAGAGCTTGCAGGTATTTCTTCTGAACACAACATGCCAACTCCTGAGCTTTGACTGAGGATGCTCCCCACCAGAGCTGTAAGGTTTGGTAAAGGGAGGTGGACTATAAGCCGAAACATCCCGACTATGGCAATGACTAGCTTGTTTCCCAACATTCATAGTTAGCTTTGCTCTACTGAGGAATGTGATTATTCCTTTCTATTCAGTATGGGTGAGGCCACATCTGGAGTACTGTGTCCAGTTTTGAGCCCCACATTACAGAAAGGATGTGGACAAATTGGGGAGTCCAGTGGAGGGCAACAAAAATGATGAGGGGGCTGGGACACATGACTTATGAGGAGTGGTAGAGGAAACTGGGCTTGTTTCATCTGCAGAAGGGAAGAGTGAGGTGGGATTTGATAGCAGACTTCAACTAGCTGACAGGGGTTCCAGGGAGGATGGAGTTAGGCTGTTCTCAGTGGTGGCAGATGACAGAACAAGGATCAATGGTTTCAAGATGCAACAGGGGAGGCCTGGGTTGGATATTAGAAAAAAAGCTTTCCCTGGGTGGTGGTGAAGCACTGGAACGGGTTAAATAGGGAGGTGGTGGAATCTCCATCCCTAGAGGTTTTTAAGGGCTGGCTTTGGAGAGCCCTGGCTAGGATGATTTAGCAGGGGTTGGTCCTTCTTTAAGCAGTATGTTGGACTAGATACCTCCTGAGGTCCCTTCCAACCCTCATTTTCTATGATTTTATAGTGGATCTCTGTCAGAGAGGTGGGTTTCCCAAAAGGCTTCCTGGCCACAGAGGAGAGGCCCCAGAGGACAGAAGGGTCAAGGAAAAGCTCACCAGGAACTGGGCAGCCCTGGGAAAAAGGAGGACTCTCTGAACAGAGCAGCCCTGTATAGTGAGCCTAACCCTTGGCACAGTGCTCAGGGTCCAGTGCTGGGTAGCACCTGCCCTAGATGTGAATGCCTGGGCAGGGCAGCCTGCTGAGGTGAGGCTGGCAAGTGTGGGCTGAATGCTTTCATTGAATCGTTGCTTGTGGCACCAGGGAGAAGGCAGTGTCTGGTGTGGGAGGCTCATGAGGCACTCTGGGCACCAGGGGGTCAGAAAGGCACTAAGGGGGAGATTTCCCAAGGCAGTAGGGTGCCTGCAGATACAGGCAGGTGCCTAGTCAGATTTTCCAAGTGCCTGAGTGCCATGAAAACCTGCCCTGTGTCACTAGATAGGACGGTGCCAGCCAGCTTGTCCTGAAGGCATGAGTGGATCTTAGTGCATTTCCCCACAGGGTAAAGTGGAAGCTGAGTTCCAGCTGCTGACTGTGGAGGAGGCTGAGAAGAGCCCTGTTGGCCTGGGCCGAAAAGAGCCGGAACCACTGGAGAAGCCCAAGTGAGTCACTCTGTGCTGTGCAGAAATGCACTCAGATGGTCAGGCTGAGGCTGGTACTGGTATCATGCCTGCTCCCAGGTGGCATCTGCCTGCATGAGGAGCTTTCAGCCTCCTTGGAACCAAGACCAGAATCCAGACCCACAGAGCTGCTGGAGTCCCCTGGGGCAGACTGTGGACGGAGTCCTGGGGTGGAGCTGCCCCACTGAGGTGATGGGCAGAGACTCTGGGGCAGAACTGTTCCACTGAGGTTGGCAGATTCTCTGGGGCAGAGCTGCCTCACTGAGGCAGTGGCTGGAGTCCCTGGAGCAGAGCTGTTGTGAGATATTCACTGAAACAAGTTTTAGGCCAGAGCTTGGGGCTCACTGTAGTTGGCCTGCACTAGGGGGATGCCCTGAGGTAACAACATTGGCTGCAGTGAGCTAGTTAATCTGGTACAGAAATAGTGGCCAGCTTGCCCAGTGGCTCAGCTCCCAGTGCAGGCACCCTCTGCTGCTCTGCAGGCTATGCCTATTTGCTATGCTCAGGTTCCTCCCTCATCCCCTAGGCATGCCCTGGGTGTCACTTACCTCGAGGCCCTAGACTAGTGCAGGCATTCCATTTTTTTCTGTCAAGGCCCAAATTTCTGGGTTAAGGGCCAGATTTCAAAGAGAATAATCAAAAAATAACAATAATTATAGTAAGTAAATAAGAAGATTTCAGGGTCTGTGTGAGCGTCTGGCAGTCTGAATCTGGTCATGGCTGTGCATGAATCTCTGCAATGCCCTTTTCCTATGAAGTCTCCAGCTTGTGCTGACAGTGAAATGAATGCAGGCAATGAGGTCCTGTTTTGAAGGAAGGTGTTGCAGGTGCTATTGTGTATTGGTGAATTATAATCCCGTAATGAGAGGCAGTGTACTCAGAGCTCCATATTCAATCTTTATTGGAAAAGAACTGAGAGGAGAGGGAACCATACAGACAGGTTTCCCTGGCACCAGAGCCCTAACACTATGTTTTGCCGCCCGGGTGCACTCTGATCAGAATGTGCCCCTTGCCATTAGTGGAGCTTGGAGCTAGTGCTGCGAAAACCACCCTTTAATAGAACAGCTCCAATGAGCCGCTCCAGCATGCCCAGGTCAATGGCCTGTTGGCCCTGCTGTAGTTACAGCTCTGCCTGGTACAAAAGCAACCTGCCCATCTCTCACTATGGCAACTCCCATGACTAAGGTATTCCAAAACACCACAGGCACCAATTAAAGTTGGGGGCTCAAGGATACAGGCTGATCTACCCTCATCAGGGACCTAGTTACTTGCAGCCTGTGAGTAGCAGCAGTTTACCGTGCACTGCAGATTTCAGTGGCAGATTAGGGAACTTGGGGTCCCACCCAACCCTGCCTGGGGCCACAGTCCCTCTCCAGTCTAGGGCCCTGCCCTATGTGTGAGAGTTGGTGCTTGGGGGATGGGATGGTTGGGGCCATACTGGCACCAGCTGGGCTGATTGTCTCCCTGGAGCAGCAGGGCTGACTGGCTCAGTGGTGGGGCAGGAGAGCAATGCAGAGCCCTGCCTTTGGCCCAGGGTGGCTTTGTTCCCCCCAGTGCTGCCCCCCACAGTGTGGGCCCCCCCCAGAGGCCCATGAGTTAATCCACCCCTGGTGGATTTCCAGGGCACTAAACTGGACTTTGCTTTGCCTTCTCTGAGCTCAACAGCCTCTTCCTTTGTGTTATAGCCGGCCGAAAACATCTTTCAACTGGTTTGTGAATCCCATGAAAACCTTCATCTTTTTTATCTGGAAACGGTACAAGAAATACATCATCGCTTTGGTCTTTATTGCTGTGGTGACCATCTTCCTGGTACTTTTAATCTACACAATGCCTGGATACATCAGTCAGAAGATCATCAATGGATAAGTGCTCTCAGCAGCTGGGCTCCCCCCAGTTGCTCCGGAAACTGACACCTTATACCAAAGATTTTAAGGAAAGTTTTCATGTGTCTGATAAAGCCAAGGCTCCTTGCAAGTGCTGCATTGGGAGGAAGAGGAGTGGAGAAGCTGCCCTTTAGGAGTACTTGTATTTCATGCCCAGAACTTGTGATACCATATGATTGTGGAGCACAGCAAGAATTACTTGGATAAATCATGTGCTGGGGGACTCCATCCCACCTGGGGTTGGCTGTGAGAGTATTTGTACATTTCTCACTTGAGCTAAGCAAAGGAGCTTGCCTTTCAATAGTAGTTCCACTTTCCCTGCATTGTTTCAGCCACTTGAGAACAGACAACAGCACAAAGTTTGGGGTATGTCAGGCGGAGTGCTAGAGCATGTTACTGAACATAGCTGGGGTGAGTGTGGTTATTTTATGGAGCAGATCAGGCCTAAGAGTCAGGTTATGTCTGCTCTGCAGCAATGATGCTGGTATGGCTACACTGCTGTGGCTGAACAGGCCCAACCTATGCCCAGAGAAGGGGGGTTCCATGGGTGTGGTAACACCACTGCCCTGAACAACAGTGCTGTATGTACCTCAGGAGTTAGGTGTGGTTTCGCTCAGCTCTGACTGATGTAGCCGTCAGCCTAGCTGTCAGTGTAGCCTAGGCTTTGGTGCTAGAGTGACAAATGGCAGCACTAGAAAGGAGCTGGAGCAGGCCAGAAGAGCAAAGAACAGCAAAAAGTTCAATGAGTTTGGCTCATTCATTCTTCAGAGATTTGGGTAGGGCAAGGGACAGTCTTCAGAATTCCAGGGCCCAGGGCAAAATTCAAAGATAAGGCCCCCCACACCATGTGGGAGGCCACATCCTTGACTTTTGCTCCCACCCTTTCTTCACTGGGGCTGCCAAGCTTCCCTTCCCCAGCCACTGGTTCCCCCCATGGCCGGCCCCCTTCAGCCTCCCTGCTGCTCTCCCCCCCCCCCCCCATAGCCTCACCTAGGTCCCTCTCTTCTCCCACCATCCCCTGCAGATTCCCGCCTGGAGGCTCCTCACAGCCCTACAGCCTCACAGCTGCTTCCCCAGCCCACTTAAAAGTCCCCATTCATCTACTGCCCACTCCAGCTCTCCAGTGCTCCCCTGGCAGGTGCACATGTGGAATGTGCAAACATCTGGGATACTTAAAGGTGCTATACTTAAAGCAGCAGTGGAGGGCTTCCACTGCCCACCTGCTAAGACTGCAAATGGGATAGCTCACAAGTCAACTCAGACTGTGCCTGGCAAAGCTGTCCTTGGAATTGCCCAGCAAGCTGCCCCTCCATGCTGTAATAAGGCTGGATTTGGAGCTCTCTTTAAACCTCTCATTAGACCTTTTCCTCCCACTAGAGTGGAAAACCCCAAGGCCCATTACCTGCTGCTTCTCACCCAGTCAGCATTTCCTAGGGTTTTCCAGCTGGTACAGAGGCTGATCTGTACCCAGAACTTCATTCAGTCAAGCTACATTGCTCAGGGGTATAAGAAACATCACGCCCTGTGTGATATCCGTGGTGCCCTAATCCCCACAGTAGATGCAAGAATTCTCCCACTGACCCTGCAGCTGCTTTTCAAGGACTGTTAACTACAGCCATGGAAACCCCCTTGTGATACCTTGCTGAGCTGGAGACCTGGAGCATGATCAGGCCCATTTTCTGTCCAAGGCACTGAATCTGCAGAGTGGGCCCAGCCACCAGCAGCTTCCACACACATGACTGGAAGCTGCCCAAGAGGCTCCAGTTGCTAGGTAACCAGTGGAGCTGTGGAGAGGGAGTGTTGGCATAATGAAGCTTGCCCACTGCAGTGTCTGGCAGCAGTGCAAGCTTCACTGCCATAGCCGCAGGCCAGCCAGCAGCTGTTGGCTGTGGCACCAGAGTTCACACTACTGCTGGGTACTGTGGTGGGTGGGACTCATGTCCAAGTGGATGGGCCCCAGCCCACATGGGTCCACCTACAACTACACCTCTAGTGGAGATGTACCTATGGAGCTACTGATTCTATGGTAAGGCTTCCTTGTACCTCACACTAACTGCTTGGTGCAAACACTGCTCTGGATTGGTAGATATTCCTAGAGATGCTATTTATATGAACAGTGCAAGTGGCATCAGCCTGAGATAAATCAAGAACAATTCTCTAGGCAGTTTGCACCTCTGCTGCATTCTTTGTACTCTGTGTCTTGGTGTTTATTGATACAGACCAGTATAGGAAGGATTTGCCATGATAAAAATTAAGTAAAACTTCACTGAATAGTCATAAAAAGGTACAAAAATCAAAGACTGGTTGAGGGCCCAAGAACTGAAGCCTGAGCCCTAGGAATGGAATGTATGACCCAGGCCTCCCAGGATAATCTCAGTGTACCAAAAGCAGGGCAAGCTGTACAACTAGGGGCTAAACCCCTAAGCCACTGATGAGTGGTACTTAAACCACTCTCCCAGTCAGTAACAAGATATGACTCTGATTCCCCACTCTGGTCATCACCAAGCATAACACAATAGAAGCAACACCCTTTATGCACATCAGCTCCTATGGTCCCCCCTAGCTACTAGGTTTCAAAGAAATGGGTTCTACTGACCTCAGAGGGCCAGCCACACCACCCAGAATAATATAGGCTTGGATCTTACTCAAAATACCATACTATCAGCCAATCCTTTACTAACAAAAACTAAAGGTTTAATATAAAAGGAAAACAAACAAAACATGAGATGTTAAAGGGTCAAAGTGAAACACATACATACAAATGATTTAGAGTCCATAGAAAGCTAGTCCTGTAGCTTATAGATTTATCTAATGCCTCTAATATACATCCAGTACAGAAGTGGGTCCAAATACTTTGTTCAGCCCCAGAAGAATAGTTCCAGAGAAGAATATTGTTTGTAGACAGACTAAAGACAAGATAGAGATGGGGCTCCAGCCTTTTATCACTCTTTGGCCCTCCTCAGGCTTTCAGGGTCCTTGCCAAATCAAAATGGAATTGAGTCACATGGTCAGCTTGGGTGGCTCATCAAACAGGTTTCACCTTTGGCCAACAGCAGCTGGGATCTCCTAATGGGCAATTAGGATGACAATAGTTTTGCAGACACCCAGTCTAGGATTACTTGGAGTACAAATAAAAACAAATAGATTTCTAATACAGGCATGATACCACCATATAAACCATACAATCACTCTTAGCAGATTACACCCTTTCTATTGATACCAAACATGGGATATCACATATGGATTATTACAAATATGAAATAGTAATATGAAAAATAATCATAACCAGTCCTCTTGACCCAGACAGCAACACAGGCTGAAACACCAAGTTCTGCCACTTGGGGTTGATGCTGGGGCCTGAGCCCTGCTATTGCGGTGTGCACAGCTGAAGAAACTGGGAGCCTACTAAAGGCAGGAATCTGTGCCCTCCATAGTAAAATTGTATCCTTACAAATCAGGGCTAATTAATAGTCATGTGTTTGCTAGGGAAGTTCATGTGGGCTGGATACAGCAACCAGGTGTGTACAACAACAAAACTGACTAGTTACTCACATCTGCAGCTGTGTTCCTAGACACCACTCCCTGGGATCATTCTCCTCAGTTTGTGTATGGAAATAGATGGCCAGGGGAAGGAGGCTTGTCATCGTTATTACAAGAAAAGACTAGCAGGATCTTCTTCGCAGGGACAAGGCAACATGCCTCATTTCTTGGAAATGTAACAGCAGAAAGCACACACATTCTTTCTCTGTCACCAGGGGTCTAGTGGCCACAATCTGACACTGGAAATAACAGCATTCAAAAACCAGTAAGGGGACTATTTCAATCTTCCTGATCACTCCATTAATGATCTGTTAACAGCCATTCTTAGGCACATGGATTATAAATCAAAGCTTCAAAGAGAAACTGCTGAATTGGAATTCATATGCAGAATTGACACCATCAGTTTAGGTTTAAGTAGGAACTATGGGTTCTTTACTAATTACAAGAGGTGATTTTGATTTCCTTTTCCCTCACCTCCCATGCTGTTCTCCAGTGTTTGAATCTAAACAACTGCTTTGATTTGCTGTAACAGTCTGACCTGATCCTATGATTTTACACTTCCTTGCATTTATTTGCCTCCTATTCATTTTTGGTTTTCCATCTTCAAGCATCTTGTGACCTAGGCTTCCTGGGATAACGTCCTGAATGTACAAAAATCAGGGCAAGCTGCAAAAACCAGGGGCCAAACCCTCAAACCACTGATGGGTGGTACTTCTGATTCCCCACAACAATCATGAAGCATAACAAAATAGAAACAGCTCCCTTTATCGCATATTGGTCCCTGACTAGTCACTGTGTCTCGTAAAGAAATAGGTTCTCCTGCCCCTGAAGTGCCAACCACATTACACAGAACAACATAGGCTTGGATCTTACCCCAAATACCACTCTGCCAAACAATCCTTCAGTAACTAAAACTGAAGGTTTAATATAAAAGAAAAGAAACAAAATATATGAGATGTTGAAGTAAGGGGGAACATATCAGAATACTGTTCCAGGGCCCATAAATTTGAGGGGCCATGTTTCAAGGCCCTTAAAAATAGAAAAATCTGATGGAATATAGTATTCTACTGTGTTCTGCACTGCCCTGGCAAGCTAGCAGGTCCTAAGCCACATCATCCAATCTGGCCAGCAGGGCACCTGGCAGCTGGGTGGGGCCTTTTATTTAAATCTCCCTGAGGTTTGCTCTGAGTATGTATTACTTAGAGGTGTGGTAGCTTCTAGGAGAGACCTAGCTAGAGGGACTCCAAGTCTCCCTGCAGCTCTGGACAGGTAAGTAGGGGGTGGGTCTTGGAACTAGTTGTGGGGTGGGAAGCTCAGGAAGCTGGTAGTGGGGGAAGTGCACTAGCTCTGCACCCCATCCTAGCTGCTCCTCAGTACTTGGTTGAACAGCTGTGGGGTGATGGTGGGCTGAGGACCTGTTGAGCTGAACAGCCCTGGGCCAAAGAGGAGGAGGAGGAGGAGGAGTAGGCCAGTACTGACAGGAGCAGCAGAAGTGGGTTGTGCAATCCCCTGGGCAATCCCCCCCTCAGACTGCTTCCCTGGATTGCTGCAGGGTGTGTGGGAAGGGGCACTTTGACCCCCTGTCCCCCTTCCTGGACTATTGCAATGCTCCCTGCCTGTTGTGCTGGCCTGCTCTAGTTGGATGGGGAGGGTGCCCCTGGTGCAGGTCTAGGTATGGCTGGGGTTAGCAGGAGGAGAAGCAGGGCTGGGGCTTTTTCTAACTTTCAGCTTTCTGGCCACCCCCCTTCTTTAATGGTTCTCAGTCAGGGGTAACCCTGTCCCTGGAGGTGGCACTAGATTAGTGTAGGGGCTAAAGGGCTCTGGGTCCAGGCCCTGGCCTGAAGTGGGGGGGGGGGGGCCTGGACTGCAACCCCTAAACCCCTGCTTATCGGGCCCTGCTGGAACAGCATTCCTGCCCCACCAGCATGCCAGCTAGCCTGCCCAAAGGGGTGGTGCTGGATTGTGCTTGAGCCATGGCCACTGCGCTCTGGGTTGGGTGTGGGGGCTGGCCAGCACGCAGAGCAGCTGCTGGTTTGGGTCTCCTGACCCTGCAGTGTTGTTGGGCTGCACCAGGGCCCCCAGGGTACTGAGAAGTAGTTGCAAATGCCTACCTGGGCTGGGGTCCTCATATGCCTGAGGGGGGCCTGGACAATATGGGAAGGGGGCCCTGAGATTGAGAGGGTTTTGAGGCCTGTCAAATCATACTTTGACTGGTTCACCAGTGGTTAAAGTGAATCACATACATACAAATGACTTCGAGTGGTGGTTCCAAACCTTTTCCAGGCTGGGGACCCTCCCCTTTTTTTTTTTTTTTTTTTTTTTTTTTTTTTTTTTTTAAAAAACTCTGCAGCCCCCCAGCTGCAGGGCCACACTGCCATGGAGCACAATGTCACCCTCGCTGGCAGAATCCAGCCCCTGCTGCTCCAGGGGAGCCTCTGCTGGTGGGATCCAGCCTGCCACCCCAGGGGAGCCTCCATCAGCAGGATCCAGCCCCTGCTGGCAGAATGTGGCCCCTGCTGCTCTGGGGAAGCCTCCCTGTCCCTGCCCCTCCCCCTAAATCTTCCCCACTGCTGGCTCCTTCCCTCGCTTCCATTACTTGGCTGGAGGTGTGGCTCCTGACCCCCCCTCCCCCACTCTCCTGAGCATAGCCTAAGCAACTCAGGAGGTGGAAGTTTTTAAAAACTCCCTGCCAGCCAGAAGCTGGGGTCGCCATAGGAAGCTCCCAGATTGTCTGTCTGCAGATCCTCTGGAAGAATTCTGCAGGCAATTGGGGTCCACAGGCTGGAAACCACTAATTCAGAGTCCATGTAAAGCAAGTCCTTGAAGAACTTGGAGTTTGCAGGCTTGTTCCTCTAGACACACAGCACCTGGGTGGGCCTCAGTCCTTGCCCACTTGTAGTGGGACTGTTCCAGAGATGGGTGTTGGTTATACACCAAAGACTGAAGACCAAATGGAGCTGATGCTGCTACCTTTTCTCACTTCTGACTGTAGACCTAACTAGGACCCAAAGTAAAATGTAGAGCTTGGATCTGAGCAAATAGGTAACCCCTTTTCAACCTTGAAAGAAACATTCCACTGACTACGTTATCTAAAGAGGCATCCTGTGACCCTAAGCAATGTTACACACTGAAGCACCAAACGCACACAAACAGACAATGTTTCAGCTTAATAGTGAGAAACAAAGAAAGAAACAGAGTGATAAGATGCTTATTGAAACAGAAATGTAGACTCAAAGAATTGTAACAAGATGTCTTATGATGATTATGCAACACTCCTATAAAAGTTTTTTGTGATGAAATTTTCTTTTTAAGCAAAGTAGCAATAGATTGGACATACTTGAAAAGTACCACACACAGGTTTTAAATTGAAAGAATACTGGTTATTCCAATTTGAAAAAGCTTTGGTTCACATGACACTTTCTTGTTTCAAAAAACTTGAAACAAGAAAAGTTAGTGAGTCAATAAAACCTAGCTTAAAATCTAAATGTTGCTTAGATTACAACCATTATATCTAAATAACTGTGGATGTGGGGGAGCATGGCCCTTCTAGGGGGCCATCTTGTCACACCGCCCCAGTGCCTTTCTCCTAAACTGAACTAGCAAGTCCTGTCCCTGGATGTGCTAGTTCAATTTGACTTTCTCAATGGGCCTATTAAATCAATTTAGCTTAAATTGATTCAATGATTTTTATAGCAATTTTATTAAATTGATTTAACTGCCTGTGTATAGACACAGCCTTAAACTTTTAAGAAGGGGTGATTTAAAAAGAGCGATTGGAGTGGTATTTACAAATGGCTTGTAGAGGTGAGACATACCAGACCTCTGACAAGGAGGATCCAGAGGGCCAAAGAATGTTATCAGGAGATGGCACCTATCAAGGACCCTAAAACATCAACATGACAAAGCTGTCATGTTCATTGTCACTTCCATTGTTGACAACATGACACAACTAACTATGCAGTTCTAGCCCTATGATGACAAATTTGCCACTGTCACATTGAACTTCTTGATCAATTGACTGGGTCTGTGATGACTTGCTCAATCAATTGGCAAGTCAGTCCCTGAAAATCACCCCCACAAGTGAGGTAGCACAGTGTCAATGGAAGATCATTTCCCACTGACTCAATGCACTGAAGACACCATGGTGAGTAGTGTGATGCAGTCTGGGTCTAGGGGAGTGCTTATAGTTATCTTTCATATTAATATTTTGTATTTGCAATAATCCATGTGATACCATGTTTGGTGTTGTCAAAGGCTGTAATCTAAGAATAGACATATGGTTTATATGTAGGTATCATGCCTGTATTAGAAATTAGACATCTATTTGTTTTTATGTATGTTCCAAGTGACTTGTTCTTAAGGCAATCTCAGATTGGGTGTCTGCAAAACTACTGTGCCTCTTGATGGCCCCTGTAGTAACCCTTGGGGAGGAAGGGTTTAACACTCTGGTCAGTGAGTCCTAGGACAGCCAATAGGAACAAAGTGCAGGTTTTTGAATTGGAACAGCAGCCTTACCTGTACCTGTTTGGATACAGCAGAGCTCCTGGAAGGATCAGGAGGAGGCCAGAGGGGCATGAAGAAGAATCCAGCAACATCCTTACCACAGACAAGGTGTTTTCTACTTACCAGGTGTGAGTAGAACAGGGAATGTTTGTTTAGATGCAGTCAGGGTATCCTTATTTTTTTTTTTTTTTGGTTTGTTTTTTGGATTTCTCTGTGCTGAGCATATGTACTACCCCCACTCCCCTCACTACACTGGAACTATCTAAGTTAATTCCCAGAGAAGCAACTCTGTTTTTATCTGTTCTTCTTAATTAAAGATTTTACCTTTTTAAGCTCTGGTTCTGTGTCCTGAAAAGCAAGATGCTTGTGTGCATGTGCCTCAGACTGCACAGACAGCTACTAGAGGGAACTCTGTTCCAGTTCCAGCTCATATTGCAGCTGGGGTTCAGTCATTTTCCTGAGGGAGGAATAAAAGTGATTGCAAGTACCTCACAGGAGGGGATTCCCAAGTGCACCCTCCTGGGGTTTCAAGAGGTTGGTTTTGCATTTGGGTGGTGGCAGTGATACCACTCCAAGGCCAGGAATTGGAAGCCTTGGAGAGTTTTAAGATCAGGCTTTAAGGCCTTTTGCAGGCCCCCACCTTCTGCACTCAGTGCCAGAGTAGGGAAACAGCCTTGACAGCCCCCATCTGCAGTGGGCCCAGGAAGAAACCTGTTTGACCAGTTACCCAGACTGACCATGTGGCCCAACTCATTTGATCTGGCAAGGACTCTGAGATAAAAGGCAGGGGACCAATCTCCATTTTGTCTTTAGTCTTCAGTCTGCACCTGCAATCAACACTCTCCTCTGGAACTGAACAAAGGACTAAGACCCACCCAAGTGCTGGGCTCACACTAGAGGAGTTGGACTAACCTGCAAACTACAGATACCTCTAGGACTTGCTTTCTATGGACTCTAAATCACTTGTATGTATGTGATTCACTTTGACCCTCCAACATCTGTTTTTTGTTTTTCCTTTTATGTTAAACCTTTAGTTGTAGTTTCTAAAGGATTGGCTGGCAGTGGTGGTATTTTGGATAAGACCCAAGCCTGTATTGTTCTGGGTGATGTGGCTGACCCTTTGGGGTCAGGAGAACCCCTTTCTTTGAGACCCACTGGCTCAGGGGGGCTATAGGAGCTGCTGTGCACAAAGCATGCTGTTTCTAGTTTGTTATGCTGGGCAATGACTGGAGTGAGGAATCAGAAGCATGTTTTGTTACTGACTGGGAGACTAGTTTTAAGTACCACCTGTCAGTGGTTTGGTGGTTTGCCCTGTGGTTTTGTGGCTTGCCCTGATTTTGGCACATTCAGAAGGATATCACAGGAGGCCTGGGTCACAAGTAGGCATTAGGCAGTCAAAAGGAGATACCTTGTGTATCTCCTGTTGACAGCCACCAGAAGTGACAGTACATGTAGACTGGGGCCTAGTCTTTGGAGACGTGAGAGTAAGAAGATTGCAACTAATACGTGATTTGCAAATGTAATGCCTTCCAGGAGCACAGTTTTTTTTTTTTTTGACTCAAGGTGCAGTGGAAAGGACACATAAAGGGAGGGCCCTGTGGAGCCAACAAAACCATGTTTAGGTCCAACCAGAGGACCTGTTCTCGTGCGGGACCGTATAAATGGAGAAGTCCTCTTAGAATCTCATCACTATAGTTTTGGTAAAGACCACTTGTCCTTGAATAGAGGGATGAAATGCTGACATTGCAGTCAGATGCACCCTCAGTGAACTGAACACAAGTCCAGATTTCTGAAGCTATAATATGGGTATTGTAAGATGACCTGGATAGACTTCTGTGTCAGCTGGATCCCTTACGCCAAGGATCACACCAAAAATCTTTCACTTCATTAAGCATGCCATCCCCAGCAGAAGACTTCCTTTGAGTAAGACTTGTTGGACAGCTGCCAAGTATTGGTCTTCCTTTTCACTTAGCTTTGCAGCTGTCAGGCTGTAGGTACAGGTAACTGGGTGCAGGATGGCAGGTGCAGCCATGGGTCTGAATGAGCTATTTTAGTAGAGGCAGAAATGGTATGTGAGGCTCAATTGATAGTTTATCCTCATAGCTCCAGCATAGCCAGACAGTGCTGGTTCTCCAACCTTTTCACACTATCTTGAACTAGAAGGTAATCTGAGGGATAAGTGGGATTGAGGGGAAAGGCATAAAGGAGAGTCAACTTGCCAGCTACAATCATGGCTTTGGAGAGGGGGCTCGGCATTTGCTCTGCTCAAGAATCTATTTCCTGGTTTCTCCTGTAGCAAACACTTCTACTGTGGGTCTGGCCCATGCTGTGAAGACAACCAGAGGACGCTTGTCTTCAGAAACTGTGTGTGCCTCAGAGGAAAAATACGTGCTGAGAGTCTGCAAGATGACTTTGTACCCTGAGCAAATGGACAAGCTTGTGGAGTAATGTCCTTCTTGATGCAAAGCTGCCACAAACTGATTTTGATTATGCACTGGTTTTGTTCACATATTACACTGTAGTGGTGTTATCAGTGAGTATGTGAACCATTAAGTTGCTGATATGGTCTAGGAAGGCACAGTGGCTATGTCTACAGTGGTGGGGGGGACCTTGGAAGTCAACTTTAAGTTGACTTCAGGGTATGTCTGCACTGGATGCAGTATAGACATGCCTGGACACCCCCCCCCTGCCTTGCCCTGGGTCCCAATAGGGCTTCTGGAGCCTGATCCAGCTTCAGGGACCTAATTAGGCCCCAGTTGACTTCCAAGGGCCTCCCCAGTGTAGACATAGGCCAGGAGCCATATCCTTGCACTAACCACAAGACCCCATTTCCATCAAGAACCAGATTGCAAGTCATCCCTCCCCTGTCCTGCTCTAACCATTAACCCTAGCCCCTCCACATAGGAGCCAGGAATTTTGTCGCTGCCCTGCCCAAACCCAGTGTGATTAGGATCAGGCAGGGCACTGAACCAAGCCATGCAGTAGGGGAGCAGGGAGCCAATGAACCTGATGGAAGCCACTTCAGCGTCACCCGCCCGATCCCTTGCACTCTCATCCCACCACCCCTGGGCCCAGGAGGGAGGATGATAACCTTCACGTGGGGGTGCAGAGATGACCTGTGTCCACCAATACTTGGACCAGTGGGGCAAGGGAGGGTGGGGATGCAAATTAGGGCAATGGCTTCAGCAGCTGTTACTGAGCCTGCTCAGTACAAGCAAAGCAGTTAAGGGTGGGGGCACATGACCCTCTGTGCTGCTTCTCCTGTCCATGATTGTCTACACTTTACAATTTAAATTGAGAATTAGTTAGAATTAAATTAATGCATGGCTACAGTGGCTTTCATTAATTCAGACTAAGGAATTCCTAAATTTGAATTAATGAAAGCTTACTTCAAAGTAAAGGTTAATTTGAACTTATTAGTTTGAATTAACCCAATGTAGCTGTGTTAATTTGAATGAACACTTCAACCTTCCTCCTAGGGTGCCTTCCTTTTTCTGTATATTGGGTGGGGGCATTGCCCTTTTTGGGAGTCATCTTGCCACACCTCCCATGGTGCTCTTCTCTTACGTCAAACTAGCAAGTCCTGTCCATGGACATGCTAGTTTGAATTGGTTTTTCTAGTGTGGATATGCTAATTTGAATTAACTTAAATAGTTAATTCATTAGTTTGAATTAAATTTAATTCAACTTAATATTCTAAGTATAGACATAGCCCATGGCATGGTCTCTGCATGTGAATAGCTAGCGTGACAAATCGGATGGGTGGGGTAATGGGTGCCTATAGAAGATGAAGCCCCAAATAAAATCAAGATGGCTGGTCACCCTAGCTGCACACTCAATCGTGATATGTGGCAAACCACAACTATCAGCAGCCAGCCGGTGCTTGACCAGCCACAGTTTCCGCTCCTGGTCAAAGGGCAGTATTAGCCAAGCAGCCAGGACTGGCTCAAGGGTTTTTGAACCCCAGCTGAAATGTGACTTTGGTGCCCCCTGCCCTGAACATGTTCTAAGAGAGAATCTATTAATACATATTTTTAAATAGAGGAAAATTTATTTCTATCTAATGCCCCTTAAAGCCTCCTGCACTAGGCAACCGCATACTTCCCCCCATATGCTTAGGCTAGCCTTGTTCTCAGGCCAGTGAAGGGATGTACTTACTTGAGAGTAGGGAAGTGCCTGTTTAAGGCCTTTACCAGTTGTCAAGGCTTTTTCCCCACTCTGGCACTCTGAGTGCAGAAGGTGGGGGCCTGCAACGGGCCTTAAAAGCCACTGGCCTTAAAGCCTGCTCTTAAAAGTCTCCAAGGCCTCCAATTCCTGGCCTTGGAGTGGTATCGCTGCCACCACCCAAATGCAAAAAACCACTTGAGACCCAGGAGGGCGCACTTGGGAATTCCTCCCTGTGAGGTACTTGCAATCCTGTTTATTCCTCTCTCAGAAAAGTGACTGGACCCCAGCTGCAATATGAGCTGGAACTGGAACAGGGTTCCCTTTAGTAGCTGCCTGTGCAGTCTAAGGCATGTGCACACAAACCTCTTGTCCCTCCAGGACACAGAACCAGAACTTAAAAGGTAAACTCTTTAATCAAAAAGAACAGATAATAAACACAGAAAGTTGCTTCTCTGGGAATTAACTTAGGTAGTTCCAGTGTAGTGGGGGGGTGGGGGTGGTACATATGCTCAGCACAGAGAAATCCAAAAAACAAGCCAAAAACAAAGAAAATACCCTGACTGCGTCTAAATAAACATTCCCTGTTCTACTCATGCCTGGTCAGTACCAAACTTAACTTATCTCTGGTAAGGATGTTGCTGGATTCTTCCTCAGGCCCCTCTGGCCTCTTCCTGATCCTTCCAGGAGCTCTGCTACATCCAAACAGGCCCAGGCCAGGCTGCTGTTCCAATTCAAAAACCTGCACTTCGTTCCTATTGGCTGTGCTGGGACTCACTGACCAGAGTGTTAACCCCTTCCTCCCCAAGGTTTACTACACCAGTAATCTGAGAAAGGAGTTGAACCCACCTCACCCACATGCTGGATAAAAACCCCAACCACTAGGCTGCAAGAGGGATTCTCAGGCTGTGCTCTCTTTCATGACTGTATAATGAAAGCGGCAGAGGCTGAAGAAACTACAAAGACCAGCCTGCCTCAGACAACCACCAGCATCACGGAGCAGGGTTCACGCTTGACTGTAGAACCCTGCTCAATGCCCCCAGCTTGGGCAAGACGATGGAGTAAGGAAACCGAGCTAGAGTTTACCAACTCCCAGCTGACATCCTCTGCTTGCGATTCCTGGCCAGGGATCTCCTCAGGCCCCGACTAGTTTTGTTAGGCACCTGCTGAAGGTCCTGCAGATGTTCAGAGAAAGCAAAAGGTAGCAGGGCTTCCCAAGCAACCTCAAGCCAGTGAGTTAAGGCCATTACCTCTGATGGGTGAAGAGGATGGGGGTGTCACTGCTTCTGAGTCAGTTTGGGCATGCCATGCCTTGGGTAGGAGATGCATGAGGTCTGTAAAACCATAAATGGTGTGCAGAGGGGGAGTAAGGATGTGTAGTTTACCCCTGCATGTACCACAAGAACTGGGACAGGGTGCTTGAAGGCATTCAAACAAAAGTCAGCAGTTTTTTCCCATACCACCCAGTTGCCCTTTGGATCTGGCTGCCAGTTGATATCATGAGGGCCAAAACTATAAGTATTGAAAAAAAGGATGAGAAAGATGATGGTAGATAGGGCCAGCAGTGGCTACTAGCCAAGATGGTCTGATGTAGCCCCCTTGATCTTGGCACATCCAATGCCAGGTGTGGCTGCCAGGGGATGGATTCCTTGATAATGGCCCTCGGCTGCATGGTGCCTTTGCAGCAAGTGGCTTTGGGTGCCTTTAGAAGACAAGAGGTGTGACACTGTCTGGGTCAGGAGGACTGTTTATGGTTATCTTTCATATTAATATTTCATATTTGCAATAATCCGTATGTGTGTAAGGCAGGCTTAGAAGCTGTGCCTAACAGCTTCTGAAGGGGGCAACTAATCTGCATGGGTTCTGCATTAGCATGAACACAAAAAAGCACAATTAGGTATTAGCATACTGGGTACAGGGCATAGTGGGTAATGGTATTTGGAGTTAATCTGCTCACAAATCTGCCAATATCTGTAATTCTACTAAAAAGAAATATGAAATACTGTCTGTGATATGCTATTTTCTGCTTGTTCCAAATCTGTCTGGGTTAGTTAAAGAGTAAAAGCAACCCTTAGTTAAAAAAAGGCCACTGACTATCTCAGCCTGAAAGAGTAAGAGGGGTGGGGTTTCATATTGGCTCCTTTTGGAGCAAAATGCTGGAGGCATTCCTGTCTCACCCCAGGCCCCCCATCAAATGATAGATCTGGCTGGGCTTCTTTGAGGCCCCCTTTTGTTATGTTAAGGACAGTAGGTGTTTGCAGCTACTTAATGTTTGAGCTGATATCA
Organism: Podocnemis expansa; assembly: GCA_007922195.1. Classification (NCBI taxonomy): domain Eukaryota; kingdom Metazoa; phylum Chordata; order Testudines; family Podocnemididae; genus Podocnemis; species Podocnemis expansa. The sequence goes on from ML682044.1 coordinate 2,259,871, forward strand.
CTAGAGAGAGGCAAACTCTCTGAACTAAGGTTACTAGAGAGAGGATGCTCCCCCAAGCTGAAATTACTGAAGAGGAGCAGCAGATGGAGTTACCAGTGGACAGTGAGTGTGCCCAGCGGTGAGCTGGGTGGCATGAGAGACCAGTGGGCAGAGCCTATGGACAGCAGGCAGAGCCAGAGGATGGTGAGAGTGGCTAGTGGTGAACTGGGTGGCACGAGAGACTGGTGGGTGGAGCTGGCAGACAGTGGGCAGAGCCCGTGGACGGTGGGAGTGGGCCAGTGGCAAGCTGGGCAGTGTGAGCAACCGGTGAGCGGAGCCAGCGGACAGAGCCAAGGGACGGTGCTATTGGATGGAGTTGAGTGGCCAATAGGTGGCGTTGGCAGACAGGTGGCATGAAAGATGCTCCCTACAGAGCCTAGTTAGCACTGATTCTCCAGATCAGTGCTGGTTTTGCCGTTTAGTCTTGTATGTTGTGTTATGTGTTGTGGGTTGTTGGGAACTTTGCTCTGTACTGATTAGCTAGATCAGTGCTGATTTCTGTTATGTGGCTTTTACACTCTTTTACTACCACTAAAAGTTCTGTTTACTAAACTCAGTTTCGTGCTTGCAAGTGGGGAAGCATTACCTCTTGGGTGCCCAGGAAACAGTGCAGGATTAGAAATCTGGGTGGGGGGCTCAAGCCAGTTGGTGGTGCTACATTATTGGGAAAACCCTAGGTATAGAACCCATCCCTTGTTCTGCCAGCCTGCTCTGGCAGAAGGGTTACATGTGATATACAATATTTGGTGTCAATAGAAAATCTGTAATCTGCTAAGAATGAGTATATGGTTTATATGTAGGTATCATGCCTGTATTAGAAATTAGAAATCTATTTGTTTTTATGTGTGTTCCAAGCGATTTGTTCTTAAGGCAATCCCAGACTGGCTGTCTGCAGAACTGTTGTTCCTCTTGATGGCCCCCAAGGCGGGGGTGCTCCCATCTGCAGTGGGCCCAGGAAGAAATCTGTTTTACCAGTTACGCAGACTGACCATGTGACCCAACTCCCTTTTGATCTGGCAAGGACTCTGAGATAAAAGGCAGGGGACCCATCTCCATTTTGTCTCTAGTCTTCAGCCTGTCTGCAACCAACACCCTCCTCTGGAACTAGTCTCCTGAGACTGAACCCCACTCAGATGCAAGGTGCATATCAAGGGAATGGGACCAGCCTGCAAACTACATATTCTTCAAGGACTTGTTTTCTAGGGACTCTAAACCATTTGTATGTATGTGTTTCAGTTTGACCCTTTAACATCTCTTATGTTTTGTTTTTAGTTGAAGTTACTAAAGGATTGGCTGGCAATGTGGTATTTTGGGTAAGATCCAAGCCTATACTGTTCTGGGTAATGTGGCTGGCCCTTTGGAGTCAGAAGAACCTATTTCTTAAAGAGACCCAGTGGCTAGAGGGGACCATAGGAACTGATATGCAGTAAGGGGGCTGTTCCTGTTTTGTTACGCTTGGTAATAACCAGAGTGGGGAATCAGAAGCATGTTTTGTTACTGACTGGGAGACTGGTTTAAGTACCACCCGTCCGTGGTTTGGGGGTTTGGCCCATGGTTTTGCAGCTTGCCCCTGATTTTGGCACATTCAGAAGGTTATCCCAGGTGGCCCGGGTCACAAGCAGTTGGACTCGCTGGATACCTGCTGTGACCCAGTCTGGCCATTCTTATGGTATGAATGCCCCCACCCACCTGAGGAGCAGAAGAATTTTGTAAAGGGCTCACTGGCAGCATTGGTGAGTGCCCCAGACACTGGGCTGTGGGCTAGGTGATGGGGACTCCCTCAGATTTGCCTGTTGAAGTTGGTCCACTAAAGTGTGAGTTGAGACAGGCAAAGGCTGTGGCTCCCTCTTGCCTAGTGGGCTGTGAGTGCTGCTGGATCAAGTTCCCTTGCCACAGGACCTGGGGGTCATGGTGGATGGGAAGCTGGATATGAATCAGCAGTGTGCTCTTGCTGCCAAAAAGGCTAATGGCATACCGGGCTGTATCAAAAGAAGTATTACCAGCAGATCAAGGGATGTGATCATTCCCCTCTATTCTGCACTGGTAAAGCCACATCTAGAATACTGTGTTCAGTTTTGGGTTCACCACTACCAAAAACAGGGACATGCTAGAGAGAGTTCAGCAGAGGGCAACCAAAATGATTAAAGGGCTGGAGCATAAGCCCTATGAGGAAAGACTGAAAGCATTAGGCTTATTTAGTCTGCAGAAGAGAAGATTGAGGGGGGATTTGATAGCAACCTTCAACTACTTGAAGGGATGCTCCAGGGAGGATGGAGTTTGACTATTCTCGGTAGTAACGGAAGACAGAACGAGGATCAATGGTCTCAAGTTGTGGTTAGGGAGGTCGAGGCTGGATATTGGGAAAATTTTTTTTTACTAGGCGAGTGGTGAAGCATTGGAATGAGCTGCCTAGGGAGGTAGTGGAGTTTCCATCTTTGGAGGTGTTTAAGGCCCAGCTAGACAAAACCATGACTGGGATGGTTTAGTGGGAGTGGTCCTGCCTCTGGCAGGGGGTTGGACTAGATAACCTCATGAGGTCCCTTCCAACCCTATGATTCTATGAATCTAGGGGTGAGGTGAAGGGATTGAAAAGGGCTCTCCTGCACTGGGTGAGCCATGTGATCAGGCAGCCCCTCCCTGCAGCAGTTGTTCCTTTTCAATTAATAAAAACAGTTGAGCATTTCCTCCCTCACATCACCCTTGCAGTAGGGCCAGATTAAGACATGCTGAGGCCCTATGCTATGTCAAGATTCAGAGGCCCCATACCCTAAAAAATAAAGAGAAAAAAATGTATTGCATTATAACAGAAAGGGTAATGAAAAAATAAATGATAAACTGTTCTGTTTGCGTGTGTGTGTGTGTGTGTGTGTGTGTGTGTGTGTGTGTGTGTATATATATATATATATATATATATATATATATATATCACAATAACAGCAGAGCCACCAAGAGCAGAAACTGAACAGTACTGGAAGAACATCTGGGAGAAAGAGAAGACTCATAACACCAGTGCAAAGTGGCTGCAGGACCTGAGAACAGACCACAGCAATCTCCCAGAACAGGAACCAGTCACCATCACAATAGCTGACATCCAACAGTGGGTCAAGAACATGAAGAGCTGGACAGCACCTGGCCTGGACATGATCCACACCTACTGGCTAAAGAAACTAACAGCAGTGCATGAACGCCTAGCAGTACAGATGAACCAGCTGGTAGCAGCAGGCTCCCACCCAGACTGGCTAACACAAGGAAGGACAGTGCTGATCATGAAAGACCCCCACAAGGGAACAGCACCATCCAACTACCGGCCAATAACCTGCCTCCCCACAACATGGAAAGTCCTATCAGGCATCATAGCCGCCAAGCTACAGGACCACGTGGGCCAGTACCTGAGCACAGCTCAGAAGGGCATTGGGAACAACACCAGAGGCTCAAAACACCAGGTGCTCATAGATAGAGCAGTCGCCCAAGACTCAAGGTCTAGACAGACCAATCTGAGCACAGCCTGGATTGACTACAGGAAAGCCTACGACTCAATGCCGCACACATGGATCTGTGAATGTCTGGCGCTATACAAAGTCAACAGGACACTAAGGACCTTCCTCAAGAACTCAATGGGACTGTGGAAGACAACACTGGAAGTCAACTCAACACAGCTTGCACAAGTGGCCATCAAGTGCAGCATATACCAAGGTGATGCGCTGTCCCCGCTGCTGTTCTGCATCGGCTTGAACCCCCTCAGCCAGATAATCACAAGGACTGGATATGGATACAAGTTCAAGAGTGGAACTACCATCAGCCACCTCCTCTACATGGATGACATCAAGCTGTATGCTAAGAATGAACGAGACATCGACTCGCTAATCCACCTGACACGGATCTACAGTGAGGATATTGGGATGTCATTCGGACTGGAGAAGTGTGGCTGGATGGTAGTAAAGAGAGGGAAGGTAGTCAAGACTGATGGGGTGGAACTACCAGCAGGCCACATAGCAGACATACAGACCAGCTGCAAGTACCTTGGCATCCCACAGTCGCATGGGAACCACGATGAGGAGGCAAGGAAGACAGCAACATCCAAGTACCACCAGAGGATAAGACAGGTCCTGAAGAGCCAGCTCAATGGGAAGAACAAGATCCACGCCATCAACAGGTATGCCCTGCCAGTCATCAGATACCCTGCCGGTATAGCGAGCTGGCCAAAGGAGGACATGGAGGCTGCCGATGTGAAGACCCGGAAGCTCCTCACAATGTACGGAGGTTTCCACCCCAAGTCCAACACCCAGAGACTGTATGCCAGCTGGAAAGAAGGCGGGCGGGGTTTGGTGAGTGTCAAAGCCACTGTCCTGGATGAAGCCCAGAGTATCCAGGAGTACATCAGTAAGATGGCACCCAAAGATGAGCTGCTGAGAGAATGCCTGAGGCAGCAGCAGACATGGGAGGAAGATCAAGCAGAAGAAGTGCCATGGCAAGACAAGACCCTGCATGGGATGTACCATCGACAGATAGCTGAGGTGGCTGACATTGGGAAATCCTACCAGTGGCTGGAAAAGGCTGGACTAAAAGACAGCACTGAGGCACTGATCATAGCAGCACAAGAACAGGCACTGAGCACCAGATCCATTGAAGCAGGGGTCTACCACACTAGACAGGACCCAAGGTGCAGACTGTGCAGAGAGGCCTCAGAGACAGTCCAACACATAGTGGCAGGATGTAAGATGCAGGCAGGAACAGCATACACTGAACGGCACAACCAAGTAGCTGGCATTGTGTACAGGAACATCTGCACAGTGTATGGGCTAGACCCTCCCAAGTCCAGATGGGAGATTCCACAGAAGGTCGTGGAGAATAACAGGGTTAAGATTCTGTGGGACTTCCAGATCCAGATGGACAGGCAGGTACTGGCCAATCAACCAGACATTGTGGTAATAGACAAGGACCAGAAGACAGCGGTGGTGATAGATGTAGCAGTGCCAAGTGACAGCAACACCAGGAAGAAGGAGTATGAGAAGCTGGAGAAGTACCAGGGCCTGAAAGAGGAACTAGAATGGATGTGGAAAGTGAAGGCCAAAGTGGTCCCAGTGGTGGTAGGAGCACTCGGGGCTGTGACTCCTAAGCTGGGAGAGTGGCTCCAACAGATCCCAGGAACAACATCAGAGCTCTCTGTCCAGAAGAGTGCAGTACTAGGAACAGCTAAGATACTGCGCAGAACCCTCAAGCTCCCAGGCCTCTGGTAGAGGACCCAAGGTTGAGGAAGACACAAAGCACCCATAAGGGTGAGAAGGGAATTTTTTTTCTTTTTATATATATATATATATATATATATATATATAAATATAGGTAAAGATGCAATGAAAAATAACTAAATAAAATATACATTGTAAAAAGGCTTATTTGCATTATCCCTTTTAATTACAATACATCTGCTAAATTATCTGAAATATTTAGAAGTTCCACATAATGTGAAATCCAGGGGTATCAAACTCGTAGCTTATGGGCCCACCAACAGCACTGATCTGATCCATAGTGCTAGTGTCAGCAGCCAACAGTAAAGACATGCTGCTGACAAGAGCAGAGCAGGGTCAGGTGCATGCCTCTCCCCCCACAGGCACACCCACACAAACACACTCTGACTCACTCATGTGAGTGGACCACAGTACTGGAGAACAAAGAGAACACTCCAGCCAATCCCAGCTCAGCTCTGCTGTGGTCTGCCAACCAATCACAGTGCACCAACCACAAAGAAGAAAAGGAAAAAGTAAGTGGGTCCCATGTAGGGAATGAGCCAATCAAAGGCCAGCTAGGACTGAGCCCAACCAAAGGTCAGCATGCTGAAAGCAACAGGGAGCAGGGGAAGGGGATGGGGAGGTCTGATTGATTGTCTGCCTGCCAGTATGCTGTAGGGGACAGTGTTTCCCAACCAGTGTGCCATGAGAAGCAGGGCCGTCCCTAGGGGGGAGCAGGGCCCAGGGAGAATCAGTTTGTGCGGGCCCCCCCCCATTTAAAACTTTGCAGTGCAATGTTCCCTCTAAGCCAGTGGTTCCCAGCCTGTGGTCTGGGGACCCCCAGATGTTCACAGACACTTTGCAGGGGGTCTGCAGAGCCTCTCCCTACCTGGGGCCAGAATCCAGCAACAGCCCTGATGCTCCCTGCCAGGGCTGCCTTTCCTCATCTATGGCAGTATCCTGGCAGGGGAATAGGGCCACAGCAGCTCCCTGGCAAGGGCAGAGGACCACAGCTGCCATGGCTCAGCTCCCCAGTGGTGCAGGCAATGGTGGTGGCAGCGCTGCTCACCAGCTCTCCCATTGGTGCAGGCCAGAGTCTGCCTGTGCAGGCCAGAATACATAATCAGCTGGGGGGGGGGGTCCACAAAGATTATTTTTTTTGTTACAAAGGGGTCCCCAGCCTGAAAAAGATCAGGAACCACTGCTCTAAGCTGATGATGCAGCTGAGCAAGTTCCCTGCTGGTTCTCCAGGCCCCAACAGGCTTCTTCCCTGCTGCCTGCTGGCTCCCCAATAACTCCCCATAGCTGATGATGCAGCTGAACAAGTTGAGAGGGAACATTGGGCAGTGTCATAATTTTTCTTTAATAAAATCATAAATATCTAGCCCTCAGGCTAAAAAGTTGCAGAGAGAAGCAGAAAAACATGACCTGACTTTATCCTAAAGGCTCAAAACCCAGAAGTCAAAGAAAATAGCTCCTCCCCATTTATTATTTCTTTAAACATCTCTTTATTTTTAAGTGAGTTTTAATGATATATTTAAGCCAGGCTTGAGACTATTTTTGATGTTTAGGGTAAGGCAATACTGAATGTGTCATGGTGATGTTTCATCAACCTCACAGCCAAGTGGACAGGAGCATCTGGAGGTACTCTTCATTCTGGTTTTGGTTTTCTTTTCAAGATGGGCACACAATTTTACAAGTTTACGAATTTTTCTTAGATCAAGTTTTTGTTAAATTGAAAATTCAGAGAAGGAAGCTATTTTTGGATGACATCCAGGTCCTCTTTCACCTTAAAGCACTGGATTCCAATTGTCTAATGTATGTTATTTCCTTTATGCTGCCTGACTCTCTCCTTTTCCATCTTATTTTAATATATGTATTCATACATTCCTCATTGCTTTGCAGGTGATCTAAGTAATGAAACTCAGGTACTGTTTGAGGATGAGAGGAAGAAACAAGGGACTTTTGGCCTCCTCTCAGATACCCTGATGTAAAACAAACAAGGAGTCTTGTGGCACTTTTAAAAGCTAGCAAACAAATACATTTGGATTCCTTGTTTGTGTCGCTAAACCAGACCCACGTGGCCACAGTTGCTTTCCTCTTTTGCCATGCTTTGGAACTGGTGCTATGACTGCAATCAGTGACAATGGGGCTTATTTACAGTGCAGAAGGAAGGACAAAAAACTTCTTTAATGTGTTGATTGATGGCCATTAACCCTAAAAACCCAGTATTTCCATATGAGTGCTAGCCTGGGCTCTTCTCTCTCAGGTATAATAGATCATTATCTGCACAGAGAAGTTTGCTCAAAAAGACATCCCTGAAGACTGAAAACTCTTGTTAAGTGTAGAAGGAAAAAGTTCCTCAATATCTCAAATGCTTTCTAGAGATGCTGATGTAAATTCAAAGAGAAGGTCCTGTTTTGTAAAGGTGGGGGATGTGATATTCTCCTGCCTTTGTCCCCGTTTGCTTGACTGAGGCTGGCTTATGTTTTATCTCAACACTTGCCGTTCTCTTCCCCTCAGGGAGCAGTTGTGGGAAGGTGGCTACTTAAGAGTTCCTGTAAACAAACGTGGCCTGTCTGAATTCCTTTCCCCCTTCCCTGACCAGCTGGATCTGCTCCCTAGTCCCACAGCCTGAAAAAGCTCCCTGCTTCCTTACGCCAGCTGGCTGCATGGGATCCCCCAAAAGCACAAGGCCCCCCAAAGCATGGAGACCAAGGTGGTTGCCCTTCCTGCCCCCCCCCCTTAAGGATGACCCTGATGAGGAGTGAGCAGGTGTGCCAGAAATTTTTTTGAAAAACTACTCAAAGAGCTCTGATGGGGCATTGGTTCATGAATATTCATGAGTTTGTTTGGAAACTACATGGCCGTGTGCCTCAAATTAATTAAAAGTAGCAAGGGCTGCCATGGCAGAGAAAGTGTTGGGAACCACTGGTAGGGGAAGTAGAAAGGGAAGGGGGTCTGGGAGCTGCACAGCAGGGGAAGGGGGCCAGAGAGCCAGTATGGGAAGGGGAGCCAATAGTGCAGGGAAAAGGGAAGGTGTCAGGGAGGCTGTGGGGCTGAGGAGGGGAAAGGGGAGCCCATGCCACTCTGAACATGGCAGGGGAAAGGGTTGTGGAGCCTGTGTGTCAGGTGTCCTGTCTGCCAGTGTGCCACCCTATATTGAATGAGTTTGCACCTCTGCCCTAAGCTATGGCTTACTTGACTCGTGTCTAAACGAGCACCACTTAGCAGCCCATTTCCTTCATGGGACAGTAGTTGGCTTGTGCACTTAGCATGTGGTTGCTGTAGGACAGTGGTTCCCAATCTTTTTCAGGCTGGGGCCCCCTTTTTATTAAAAAAAAAAAACAAAAACCAAACCAAAACAAAAAAACCCTGTGGCCCCCCGGCTGTATTTTTATCCTAGCAGCTGTGCTGCTGCAGGGCATAGTGTGGCCCCTGCTGGCAGAATGTGGCCCCGCTGCTCTGGGGGAGTCTCCACTGGTAGAATGAGGCCCTTGCTGTTCCAGAGGAGCCTGCCTGTCCATGCTCCTCCCCCTGAATCTTTCCCCCCCTTCCCCCTCAACCTGCTGGCCCATTCTCCAACCCCCTCCCTGGTTCTCCCCCACCGCTCCCCAGGGCCCCTTCCTCCACTACCTGTATCTGGCTGGAGCTGCTGCCCCTGCCCCTGCCCCTGCCCCTGCCATCCTCCAGGCTACTCTCCTGAGCATGGTCTAAGCATGCTCAGTTGGTGGGAGTTTTAAAAGCTCCCTGCATGGGGGAAGCTCCCTGCCAGGAACCGGCAACCCCAGCAGCATCTGGCCGCAGCTCCCAGCCTGTCCACAGACCACAGGTTGGGAACCAGTTCTGTAGCATGAAGCCCTGCTGTGGGCTGTTGTGAAGGCCTGCCCCTCCTGAAGTAGTGCATGAGGGGGGCCCGCACTGGCACGAGGGATGCCTGGATCGGTGTGAGGAGGGGACCAGACTGGTGTGGGGAGGGCCTGCCAGTAGCTGGGGTGGGGAGATAGGTGTGTGGGGAGCAGTAGCTGGGGTGGGGGACAGGTGTTTGGGGATTAGTAGCTGGGGTGCATGAGCGGGGCCTGCACTGGTATGAGGGAGGTCTGGACTGTTGTGGGGAGGGGGCTGCCAATTTAGGAGGGTTCCAGGGCCTGCCAAATTGTACTTTAACCCCTGCCTGGACAACATGGTGGTTAGGCATTAGAGGAGCTATGAGCCAGCATGCCTGGGGGGCTGTTCTGGCTATGCAAACAGAGCATGTGAAGCCTATCCTGGTCTTTCCTTTGTGAGTTGGGGAGTTGTGTGTTGCAGAGCAGAGCCTGAGGAAGCCCAGATCATACCCTGAGCCCAGTCCCAGGGATCTATGTCCCAGTCAGGGGCTCCTGCTCCAGGCCAATGTCAGAAGTGGGTAGGGTCATTAAAGTCTCCATTGTCACCAGCCAATCTGATGTGGGGACTTTGACTGGGGCTCCCCTTGTACTGGGTGCAGCACCATCCCCAAGAGATGGAGCACCACAGAGCCCCTCTGACTGAGCTGGGCCTCAGTGAGCCAGGCACTGCACAGACACCCCCTAGCCAGCCGAACTCAGATGCTCATCACAGGGCGGATGCCGTATAGACCTGCCATGGCAGGCTGGGCACAGCACAGACAGTGAGACAAAATCCCAGACCTACAGAGCCGGGGGCGGCGGGGCAAAGAGAGCTGCATAAGGTGAAGGGATGTCAACAGTCAAGCCAGCAGGATAGTGGCATAGAACTGGAATAGACCATGGGAGCTTCCCATCTCCCCCCATTCTAATTGATTAGCCTGTTCTCTGATACCCCAAACCAGGGCTGGGGCCAAGGAGTCCGCCGCCTCCAGCCTGGAGCAGCTCTGCCCCCTCCCCCTGCCTTTATCTTGTCTCCAAGGCCATGGAGCTCCCCTCCGGCCTGCTTTCCAGCCAGTCACCACCCAGCCCAGCAAATCACCTGCTAGCCCTGCCAAGGAGCAGATGTGAGCAGCATCTCTACAAAGCTAGCTCCCTGCAGAATACTGGCTGTTCTGCAGCTGGTGCTGGGGTGTGTGACATTGCACAGCTGAGTTAAAGATTCCCCAGGCAGCCGGCATGACCACCAGGCTCCTTCTGGGGTGAGTGGGGGGGGGGGCAATTGTGAGAGGCCTGCTCCAGCAGTGAGTGCAGACCCTGGTTGGGGAAAGCTGGGTTGGGCTCTTCCTGGGAGAGGAGGGGGCTTGAAGATGGAGGGTTGGGTGTCTGTTAAGCAGATTGCCTTCCCCTCATCTCCAGCTAGTTGGGGGGTGGGCAGTATCTATAAGCAGTCTGTCCCCCCTTTTATTGGCCTATTTGGGGATGCTGTGTAAACAGGCTGTGGGCTCCCCCTCCATCACTGGTCTGTTTAGGGTTGGGCACTCCTCCCATCTCTGGTGTGGTAGGCAGGCTACTCAGCATCTCCAGTGTAGAAGGTGGCAGGGGTCTCAGTCAAGGCATCACATATCACAGTGCTCCCAGCACCCTAGGAATGCCCTATGCTGGCTGTCCACCCTGCCTGCTTGTGGAAGGCATGAGACTGAATGAAGACATTGCTGTCCCACAGATGGGTGGGGGGAGAATGTCTGGCTCATCTCTGTGTCATAGGTGCTGCACTACTGGTGGTGAGTCTCTGTCAGTCCAGCTCAGAGGGTCCAGTGGGAGCTGTGGAGTGCATGTCTGAGCACTGGCTTAGCTGTGATAGCAGGAACTGTGCAGAGCCTGGCACTGTCTGTGTGTGGGGAGGGGGCTGGGCCTATCAGAGGTGGTTAGTACAGCAGTGCTAAGCAGGCATGGACTCTGAGCACAGTGGGGCATTGTCTCACCATCTCACAGCCCTCAGCTCCAGCTCAGATGTGACAGAGGGTGGCATGGTCACAGCACAAGCTCCCATAACTGCTCGCTCATGAGGCACAGCCATTTTGTCTGGCTGAGCTGCAGGTGGCTGCACTGCAGGTGTCCCACCCCAAATGTCACCTAGGGCACTGGGGCCCAAAACACCCCATGTTATGAAGATGCAAGACCCTGTTGTGGGGTGGGTGCGCCACTGGCGTGCTGACTCAAGCCCATCTTCTGGCCAGCATGTATCCTTCTTGTACTGATGGGGAAGCTGAGCAAAGGGTAATGGACTTGGTCATGGGACACCTGCCTAAGTTGGGTTTGAACCTGCCCTCTCCATTTGGAAGCTCAAGTGCTGTGTGAGAGCATCTGGAGTGAGGGCAAAATCCACCTGTGCCCAAAGAGCACCTGCAAGGAGTTGAGGTTGAGGGACTGTGTGTGGCGGGGGCAGGCTGGGGAGGCTGCCCTGCACTACCCCGTAGCCCCCTCCTCGGCCCACAACTGGGGCTAGAGCCCAGGTGGGAGGGGCAGTCCCTGCATTCTGTGTGACCCTGTCCCATTCTTCTTTGTAGGTTATGGCTGCTCTGGATGGTGATTCCCTGGCATGCAGGCTCCGTGCCCTTTCCTGATGGTGAGTGTCTGGTGTGGGGAGCGGGGGGCACTGATGCTACCTGCTGGGGGTGGATCCTGGATACAGGGGGTCTTAGAATGGCTAAGCCAGGTTTAGGGCGTAGGGCACCAAGACACAGACAACCACCTCGAGGCTCAGGGAGGTGGAGATGGGGGTCCCCAAGGGCAGCTGTAAGTATGGTGGAACTATGGGGGCCATTGTGGCAGGGGGGCAGGCAGAACCTGGCTGACTGGGACCCCACTGCTCTGAACACAGCTCACCTGTGATCTGGAACATCCTCAAGTAGGAAGCTGGGGCTCCCTGCCTGTGCCCAGCTCACCAAGGGACCCAGCTGGATCAGGTGTGCTGGCATCCCGGGGCTGTGCTCCAAGCATGGCCAGGGCTGGGGCTGCCCCCACTAACCATGCCAATCTCCTCAGGAGCCGCTCGCACTGAGTGCCGGGACCGTTTCTTCTGGATCTGGCTGGACAAGGTGTTCCTGGGGCAGAGCCAGTGGCACTACGGGGTCTCCAGTGAGTAGAGAGTGGTGCAGGGGGCTTTGCTCGTTTGGGGGTCTGGGCACTTCCTGGCCTGTCCAAGCAGCGGGCCTGTGGTTGGGGGCCTGGGATGGTACACTGGACGGGGAGGGGGCCATTAGGTGGGATGCTGATGGCGCTGCCTGGGCTCCTGTGGAGCAGGTACTGGTGGAGGTCTCAGCTGCTCTCTCCCCACAGCTGAGGCAGGACAGTACATAGAGGTGACAAGGCAGCTAGCTTCGCAGTGCGGATTCATGGCCAGCACCGACCTCCACGGGAACCCCCAGCTCCGCATCTCTTTCCTGGCTTGTTCCATCCGCAACATGGTGAGTGCCCTGCACTGAGTCCTGCCCACTGGGCGGCCCGTGTGTGAGTGTTGGAGTCCAACTCTGGCCTCTCAGTGCCTCCTCTAGACTGCTAGACTTTCCTCCCTTTCCAGAACTAGAGCTAGGGCCCTGGAGTTGCATGAGATCTGGGCACCCAGTTCTGCCACCTAGACCACAGGCTGAGCAGGGTCCTTGGCTTGGAGGGTCCCAGCCAACAGCAGGGTATAGCCTGTACTGTCTTTTCCCCTGGGACCCCAGTTTGACCAGGAATTCAGTCTGAAGTTTTGGGTGGAAGTGACGGATGCCGTGGGGCCCAGCATCCGCTATGACGTGACCATCAGCTGTCCCCTGGGACGCCCTTGGAGCCCCCGCGAAGTCGTCTGTGAGGAGAACTACATGGAGGTGAGTGGAGGGTGAGGGTGAATGACCTGTAGCAGGAAGGGGGGGGGCGCCCCCCCGCCCCCACGGGGGGGGGGCGAATCCAGGTAGGGATCCCTACTAGAGAGACCTGAGCTCGGTGGTGGGTACTCCCCACAGGCTCCTGTGTGAAGTGACATCACCATAGGAGGGGTACCATAGCAGGGTTTCTTTCCGTGGCCTGCCCAGGTCTTTCTCCTGTTGCAGGTGTCGGTTCGGCGGGCTGTGCCAGGCATCACCAGTGAAGCACTGAATGAGGACTGGATCGCGGCCTGGCCTGTGGTGAGTGTGGCTGCTGCAGCTGTGATGCTCACATCATGGTCCTGCAGGGCACGGGGCCCCCTTGCAGCCACAGCCGATGCCATGGGTTTGGTCTGGGCACCTGGGGAAAGTATTGCCCTAGTGCAACCTACCCCCGGAGCAGCTTGGACCCAATGCATTTGGCTGGCCTGCTGCCCCATGGCCAGGGACTTCCTTGAGTGCAGTAGAGGCCAGAGCACCTTGTGGAGCTGGCCAGATTGTTCCCACCACAGGCCCTAGGAACCAGAACATGGTGAGCTGGGCTGATGCCCCTTAGAGCAGTGGTTTTCAAACATTTTTCCTTGGGACCTAGTTGAAAAAAATAATTTATACCTGTGACCCAACAATTTCATGTTTCAGCAATGCATTCCAGTCTTTTGGTGGCAGCAGCAGGGGATGCTGTGACCCAGTGCCTGAGGGTCTGTGATCCAGTACTGGGTCCTGACCCTAAGTTTGAAAACCACTGCCTTAGAGGGCTGGCGCTCTGCCCCTGGGGGAGAGTCTCTGGAGGGGGAAGGGCATACTAACAAAGCTGTGACCTGGAACAGACACCTGCTTCCTTCCCACATGAGTAGACAAGTCCCTCCCTGGCATAGGAAGGCACACCCCATGTCTCTACCCTCTGCAGGCCCAGGGGGCACTGAACCAGGTATGGCAGGTTGTCTTCCACTTCCGGAATGGCTCCCTGCTCAGCATGCCAGCCACGCGGGCCCATAGCCTGGGTTACGGGGTCAACACTACAGCCAGCCGTGTCCTCTTCCGCGCACCCTATGGCACACCCCAGAGCGAGATAGCCATGGTGAGGGACAATGGTGGGGGGAATCACAGCAAGGTTGCCACACTGAGGTGTGACTGGGGGGGGGGGTTGGGGGGCTCTACCGGGCCAAGTGGGATATGTGGGGCCCAGTGAGGTGTTTGGGAACTAGGTGCCCAGTGGGGTGGTTTTCTGTTGGGCCCAGTGAGGTGTATAGAGCCAAGTGGGGTATGTGGGGCCCAGTGGAGAGGTGTGGGAGCTATGCGCACAGTGGGGTGGTTTGCTGTGCGGACCAGTGGGGTGCGTGGAGTCCAGTGGGGTGGATGTGAGAGCTAGGTGAGGAATGGGGTGGTTTGCTGGGGGACACTGTAGGGCCCAGTGAGATGTGTTGGGCACAGTGGGGTATGTGGGAGCTAGGTGCAGAGTGGGGTTATTTGCTGTGGGGTCAAGTGGGATGTGTGGCGTGTGGGGCAGTTGAGAGGGACTCTGTGGGGCTCATAGGGTGTGTGGGAGTTATGCACATAGTGGGACAGTTTGCTGGGGGCACTGTGGGTCTCCTGGAGCCTGGGTCTCACTGGCATCCCATGCCCTCTGGCCGTACCATGGGGCTCATGCCCAGCCCTGGTGGGGCAGAGAGCAGCCATGTGCTGACTCAGCACTGGTCCATGCCACAGTGCCCTGCATTACTGCCAGGGAGTAGTGGAGCCATTCCCCCCCAGGCTAGGTGCGGAGGGAGCCAGGTGGCCCCCACCTGTGCCCCCCCACTGACCCACTCTCTGCAGGCGGAGGGGCTGGAGGTGGAGGTGGCCAGGGCGACAGTGTTCTACAAAGAGGCTTGGATGATCCTCATGGTGGATACGGCCGTGGCCTGCCCCATCAGTGAGTCACAGAGGGACCCAGGGCTGGGAGAGCAGGGATGGTGGGGGATTGCGGGGCCCTGGCAGAACTGTGAGGGGAGGAAGCTGGGCCTGGGATAGCTGGGCTCTGCTAGTCAGGATTAAGGGCATCACTGGAGCTGCAGAGGAGGAGCCCAGGTGGCTACCACGGGAGCTGTGGGTTGGGATTGAGGGAACTGGCTGGATGGGGAGCTGGGGGTTACTGGTGGCAAAAGGGGGGCTCATGGCCTGCTGCCCCCAGACTCCCCCACGGTCAGTGCCACGACCCTGAGCTGGGTGATGCCACGGATCCTGCCGACCCTGGTGCTCTGGCCAGAGAAGTACCAAGATGAGGACGCCCAGATGGGCCTGGATGGTCGCCTGATTGATGCAGCCACTGTTACGCGCAATGGGTACACCTTCTGGACAGACAGCAGGCTCATCAGCATCACGGTGCCCATTGGTGCCACTGGGGGGCTGCTGCAGGTAAGTGTGCATGTGCTGGGTGCAAGGCACCATGGCCTACCCAGACAAGGGGAACTGCCTGGGGCTCGAGGCTGCACCAAGATCCCTAGGACTGAAGTGGCTCTGAAGTGTTTGGTGTCTAAATCAGACAAGGGGGAAAGTGAGGCCCCTGTGGGGAGGTGTTCCCACTCACCAGGACAGTGGCAGAGATGGTAGAGAAGCAGGAGTCTCAGCCCCACTGCTCTGACCCACTAAACCCCACTATGACCGGGCCTCCTAGGATAACCAAAATGTGCCAAAATCAGAGCAAGCTGCAAAACCAGGGGCCAAACCCCATACAACTGAGGGGAGGTACTTAAACGAGTCCCCCAGTCAGTAACAAAACATGCTTCTGACTCCCCACTCTGGTCATCACCAGGCAACTGGGCTTTTAAAAGAAAGAGGTTTTCCTGATCCCAAGGGGCCAGCCCCATCACCCAGAACAATATAGGCTTGGATCTTACCCAAAATATCATGCTGCCAGCCAATCCTTTAGTGACTAGAACTAAAGTTTTAATATAAAAAGAAAAGAAACAAAATATGAGAGATGTCAAAGTTAATCACATACATACAAATGATTTAGAGTGCATAAAAAGCAAGTCCTTGAAGAATCTGCAGTTTAGTCCAATTCCTCTGATAGACACTCAGTACCTGGATGAGTCTTAGTCCTTTGTTCAGTCCCAGAAGAATAGTTCCAGAGGAGGATGCTGATTGCAGGTTGGAGACTGAAGACAAAATGGAGATGGAGCCACTGCCTTTTATCACCTTTGGCTTTCCCCGTGCTCTCAGGGTCCTTGCCAAATCAAAATGGAGTTGAGTCACATGGTCAGTCTGGGTGAATGGTCAAACAGGTTTCTTTCAAGGCCCAGCGTAGCTGGGAGTTCCTTTAATGGGCCATTAAGAGGACAATGGCTTAACAGAGACCAAGTCTGGGATTGCCTTAGAGTCAAATAACTTTGAACATAAAGGCTATGTTCACACATAAACTGTTATTTTGAAATGAGTTATTTCAAAATAAAGTCCTTATTTTGAAATAAGTTAATTTGAATTAAGAAAATGTTAATTCGAATTAAGGGAAAGCCTGCTATCGAAACAGCTGTTATTTCAAAATGGTTATTTTGAAATAAGGCCGTTCGGACATGTTGTTTCAAAACAGTGGTGTTGCTTTGAAACAATGTGTCCAAATGCTGTTGTTTCAAAACAAGTGTTTCAAAACAATGGCTATTTCAATTTCCTGCTAGGTTTTACTGTTTTGGAATAACGGGCGTTATTTCGAAATAACATCATGTGGACATAAGAATTTTTATTTCGAAACAACAGGTATTGTTTCAAAATAAAACTGTCGTCTGAACACAGCCAAGTAGAACAAACATATTCTTAATACAGATTTGACACCTATATATAAACCATATAATCATTCCTAGCAGACTACAATCTTTCTACTGGTACCAAACATGGCATATCACATATGGATTATTGCAAATATGAAATATTAATATGAAAAATAATTATAAACAGTCCCCTAGACCCAGACAGCATCACACCCACTCCCCTGGAACGCAGGAGTCCCAGCATGGCCTGGGTGGGCACTGGTCAGTGATAGCTGCTGCTGCCCGCACTCTGCCCATCGTTGAGAGAGGCTGTCAGTCTCCCTCCTTCAGCAGCGTCTCTTTCACAGTGCCCTGGCTCCCCGAGTGCGAGCAGCCATGTGCTGCCCCATCCCCTCTACCCCACAGGGCTGCAGGAGTGTGGGGGTGTTGATGGAAGAGCTGGTCCAGCTGTCCCAAATATTGTGCTGGTTCCTCCCACTAGGAGATGAGGGTCTCCCATAAGGGGTGTTACTGCTTCTCCTTCTCCCCCCAGAGTGCTGTGATGGGGAATCGCTATGGCACCAGGTACAGCATCAATCTGCTGCTGGATCGCCTCTGGCAAGGGGATGAAAGTGACCGGACCCGTCATCGCAGCTACCGTGCCATCCGTACCCCTTTCTCTCCACAGACACCCCTGCTCATTGATGGTAGGTGCATCCCTGGGTCCCTGCACCCTGGGTTAACCCCACTGCACATACCTCCAGTTCGACAGGAAGGTGGTGCTGGTGGCTCCGACTCTGGGCGCCTCTTTGCCCCATGTGAGGGAGTGCTGGAGATGGATTTGCATGGGAGCCTGCCTCACTCATGGCCTGCACCTCTGCCCACCCCACCTCTCACAGTTCACTATGCCCACTCTGTAGAAGAGCCTCTAACTCCTAGCAGTGGAAGGGTCCTTCCTTACCACCCCTTGATTCCAGGCCCAGCTCAAAAAGAAGCCCTCAAACTTCCATCTCCAAACACTTGGAGGCCCAGACTGACCCACAGGGGAACTGGGGTTAGAGTTTGGCTTGGGCTGGGGCATGGGAAGAAGACTAATGTTTACAGCATGCTGGATTTTTTTGGAGTTTCGCTTTTTCAGGGTAGAGAGAATGGAACTGAAACATCCCAGCTCAACACAGCTGACCTGCTAGCTAGCTCAAAATCCCCCTTTGGTTTTGCTTCCCCACCCTTCCCACTTTGTGTGGCTGAGCACAGACCCTGGAAGTAGAAAGTGGAGGGTGGGGCAGATGGGGATGGTTCTGGAGGAGGAAGCCCAAGCCATGGATTTTAATCTAAAAATGTCACTTCTTGTCCCCTGTCAGCTGCAGCTGGGGGATGGTTTTTAGCTATGAAATACTCCAGATTCCCTGTGCCTGGTTCCTCTCCCCTACTGACCCCATATGACAATTGCATTTTTTGGTGCCTTTGTTGGGAAAAGTCTTGTTTCCATAGTGCAGGGGTCAGCAACCCAAAAAACCAGAAGAGCCATTCCCTCCCCCGCCCCACCGCATGAGCCTGAGCTGGCTCAGCAGCTGCACCGCGGCCCTAACGCTGGTGTAGGGCGGTGTGTGGGTGGTGCGTGCACCCTCCATCCCTCCCTCCTCTGGTGGGGTAAAGCAGTGCTGCGCTGTCTACCCCCAACCCACTGTCCCTCCCAAGAGCAGCCGGTGGAGAGCTGCAGCCAGCGGAGGCAGGGAAGGAGGGAGCTTGCGCCGCCTGTACACTCGTCCACCAGCACGAGGGGCGCGGTGCGGCCGGTGGGCTGCTTCAGGCTCATGCGGTTCTGGTGGGAGGCTGGGGATGACCCTGATTTGGCCACAATGCTGGGGCCAGCCATGAGTCCCTGGGGCACACCTGGTTCCCTGGAAAAGGTTGCTAGGGAGTCAGAAGGGGACACTCAGGGAACCACAGGTGGGACTCACTGAGTCTACGTTGCTGATCCCCGACCTAGTGGGACTTTTAGTGCCTCAGTCTCTGGGGCACGCCCTGTGCATGCTGGGCCCTAGGCTTAGCTGATTTCTCTCCCAATGGCATGCCCCATGGCTCTGCTACTCCACATCCTGGCCTTCACACTGCAGCACTCTTCCATGTGCTGGCCACAGTGAGTCCTCTCCCAGAACCATGCAGTGGCAGGCAGCCATTGCTGAGCAAGCCCGTGCTGGTTAGGCACCTGCAAGGCAGGGTAGAGTTAGTGTGGGGCTAGGGAAGCAAGTGTAACTCCAAGTCCATGTGGCCAGTATGCCTTGCCCTGCTCTCCCCAGCTGCCTGCATTCTGGCTGTCTGATGCTGTATGTGTGTCTGCCTGGGCAGCTGAGGCCTGGAGCTCATCCTTACTCCTGTGGAGCCCAGAAAGGAACCCATGCAGTCTACAGAGTATTGAGCAGGGTGGAGGGGAGCAGGGGAGGTCAAGCTCCTGGGCACCAGACTGCAGGGAAGTCTTGGGCCGGCCCAGGGCCAAGGCTGGTTTAAGAGGCCTAGGGCCCCAGGCTGCCCACTTTTGCCTAAGCCCACTGCAACAGCCAACTCAGTCGGGGCACAGGGGGGCCTGGATGGTGCTGGGAGGCCTAAGGCCACAGGCTGTTATCTGCAGTGTGCCTGTCCCACCCTGGGCTGGCTGCTCTGCCCCGGAGGGTGAGGCAGGATGGACCGGCAAGTGGCAGCTGTGCTCCAGGGCCCAGAGCACTGGTGGGCCACTGTGGGTCTGTCCTGGCCAGTCCTTGCCCAACAGTGGTCCAGGGCACCAGCTGATCCTGCCTCTGGCCCTGGAGCACAGTGACCATGCACTAGCTTGCCCTGTGCCCTGGGGCAGAGCAGCCATCCTGAGGGTGGGGTAGGAACGCTGCAGACCACAGCCTCTGGCTCAGGGCCCTGGTTCCCCCAATGCCGGCTGGACCCCTTCCACACCCCACCGGTATTTTGCTGGCCTGAGGGGGGCTGGATCTCTGCAGGGCTGGGGGAGGCCTGGGCCCCTGCTCCTAAATCCCTGTGCTGATCTAGCTCTGGGAGAGGGGCCAGGCTGGCCCTTCATGGGGGCTGGGGAGGATGCAAGAAGCATTGAAGGGCACCCCTTAGCATTCTCCCACACATTCTGAGGGCAGACCTGGCCACACCATCCCCTCTCCTATCTAGGTGTGTGGGAAGGGTGAGGCTGCCCCCACCCAGCCAGGCCAGGCTCTGGGGCTGCTGCCCCAGGATGAGTAAATACAGGGGGGGGCATTTATGCCCCTTGTGCTGGTACAGACACAGGGCAGCTGGTGGGTGGGGCTGGGATCTTTCCTGCCTTGTGCAGAGGTGGTGAAATTTGCAGAGTGCAATGAGGCACCAGGGTGGGGCACAAATGTGGGCTTGGCCCTCAGATGCTGGCCACCCTCCATACACTGCTGCATAGATCCCTGCTGTGTTTTTTGATTCTTGTTCCTGAGCTGTGGGAGGTTCTGAGATCTGTGTTCTGACTCCATGGCTGGCCTGCTGGCTCTGCACGGCACTCGCTGTGTACCTGGGCTGGCCCAGACACAAACTTAGCCAAGCCTACCTGCAGCCATACGCCACTTATTCCTCTACCTGCCTGAGGGGAGCACTTAACTCCTTCCTGTCCAGTGGGTAGTGATGCAGACTGAAGAAAGAAACCAACTCAGGCATATTCCCGTAAAAGTATTACAAAAATTGCCACATTCTTCCGTGGAGGCTATTTTGGGTGCAAATTCCAGGATGAGCCCAATGCTGATTTCAGCTGGTGGGGAGAGGCATTGCTCTGGGGATGGGGTCTTCCAGAGGTGTCCACCTTGGAGTCAGGGCCCCTTGGGGTGAGGGCCTGGCTGCGTGGGGGAGGGTAGAAGCCCTTAGAGTGCTAAGTGAACTACACTACTGGTACATCCGCATCTCCTTCCTTCTGTAGACACCGTGGCAGCTCAGGGTTACTTCAAGGTGCGTCTGGGGCACTTCCTTCCTGATGTGGAGCTGGTGTCTGTCTCAGTTGGCAGACAGCCATTCAGCCCCACTGAGGCCAAGAACCGTGGCTTTGACCCCCACGATGCCCCCAACCCGAATGGCACCAGGGCCTTTGCGCTGAGAGTGCCTTTTGCTGACCCCCTGGTGGAACAGCAGGTAATGGGGGGATGACAGACACTGCAGAAACCATCACAATTTCTCACTCTGTTTTGGGGGCTGCCCAGGGCAGTGGGCTCCTGTGTACATGAAGGAGGGGTCAGCTGCTGTCAGACCCCAGGGCTCTCCCCATTTCCTGTGCTCTGCAGCTGCCCATACCATCAGGGGTAGAGGCTGACATAAGTTAGTGGCTTGGAGTGGGGCAGAAAAGGAGGGTGCCAGACCATGGCTGGGCCTATGCCATCAGGAAGCCTAACCAAGCAGTGCCTTTGGGTTGCCCATGTCACACAGTGCCCCCTTTGAGCTCCCCATGGGGTTGGTGTTACACTAGCCTGCCTGCTGGAGGGGTGGGGGGGGGGGGGGGAGACAGTGTCTGGCTCCTGAGCTCCATGCTGACTCATTCATTCCTCTGACAGTACCTGCATGGCCCCCTTCGGCGTTACATTCTACCCCTCAACTACACTCTGCGGCTGGTGCCCACAGGCGAGACCTTCACTCAGCCGGGTGTTGTCAGCTGTGATGTCCCAGATGTGGGTGAGCTGGAGGGGGCAGGCTGGTTGGTGCCTGGGGTGGCATAAGTGGGCAGTGGGTTACCTGAGGGGTGTGACCTGGGTGCTGTGAATGGAGCGAGGTGACGTGGGCAAGCTGGGCCCAGGGTGGGTGTCAGTGGGGAGGAAACATGGGAGCAGATGCAAGGGCCATGGCTGACGTGAGTGGGGGAGGCATGGTGGTCCTGGTGGTCAGTGGCTCAGTGTCCCCACCCCTCCTCACAGTGCCCTGGTCCTGGCCATGCCCTGCCACTTCCCACATCCCAGCACAGGGTCTGGCTGATCTCGTGATGTTTGACCCCTGTCTCCTCCTTCCAGTGCTCCCCACCTTCCAGGGCTCCTGTGAGCAGGGAGCATTGGCCCTGATGATGACCCACGGGACCCTGGACCAGTTCTGGGTTCCCTATATTGGGTGGCAGCCCCTAAGCCAGCTGGCAGCTGCCCACAGCTACAGAATCTCAGATGATGGCCACCATTTCCACCTGACTGTACCCCTTCTGGCTGCTGGGCTGGTGTATGAGGTAAGTGGGGGAGCCCCTAACAATGGGGCTGAGCAGGGGCATGGGGAGGGGCAAGAGCAGTGGGAGAGGAGAGAAGGCATTCCAGTTCTCCTGGGAGAAAACAAGAAGCCCTACTCTAAAATCTGGGATAGTCACATGTTCCCATCTCTCTCCAGAACAACTGGAGCCAGTCAGACTTTAATGGGCTGATTTTCAGACAAACTCAACATCCTTGAAACAGAGCTGGGTCTCAGGAATGTGTCAGTTTGGGTAGGGAAAGCTGAAACAAATCATTCCAGCTTTATCATTCTGAGCCATTTAGTTCTGGCTTCACCAGGCTGGTCCCATCACAGAAACATTTCCTAGAAATCAAAAAGATGTATTTTTCCTGACTTGAAACTTTTCTGGAAATTTTATTTTGTGAGAAATTCTCAAAATCTTGAACTTCCCTGTGGCCTGGCAAGCCGCGTTCTGCACATTCTTCTTGGAACACCATCCTTCAGCTGGGAACCCAGGGGCAGAGACACCCTTCCCCCTTTGCTGGCTTGAAAATGCAGTTAACAAAACTGGGGGAAATCAGCCTCATTTCTAAAGAGAACAGCCATTTAGGTTAAAACACTTCAGCTTGTCCACCATGTTTGGAAAACTTCATCCAAGATTCCCCAGAATGGATTCCGGTACCACTTGAGTTCGGGAGGAGGAGCTGTTGGGACAGCAGAAGCACCATCTGCCAACCCGCAATGGAACCACAGGAAATGAGGACGACTGCTGCGGGTCCTGTGGGTCAGTTCAGGCTGGCTGTTACTGCAGCCTCAGCAACAAAGAAACTCTCTGGCTCATCCTCTCTGGGCTCTGGTGTCCTTAACGTGCTCTGAGCAAGACTCATAGAAATGTAGGACTGGAAGAGATATCAATACTGGGACATAGTCAAAGGTGTGCTGGGGCAGCTGGCTGGGCCCTGCAGCTACAGTGGAGAAATTCACACTGCTGCTGGGGGCTGCAGTGGGTGGGCCTGATCTCAAGCCCAGCCTACCCTAAAGAGTCGGGGGTCCAGCCAGAAAACCCCACCTGACTATGCCCCCACATCAGTGTCTCTTCCATTCCTACATTCTATGAGTCTTGCCTAGAGCACAGGAGGTGGTGACATAGGACAGAACAAGGAGCAGTGGTTTCAAGCTGCAGCTGGGGTGGTCAAGGTTGGATATTAACAAAAACTCTCACTAGAAGGGTGGTCAAGCACTGAAATGGGTTACCCAGGGAGGAGGTGGAATCTCCATCTTTGAAAACTTTTAAGACTTGGTGGGACAAAACACTATCTGGGATGATTTAGTGGGAGAGGTCTTGCTTTTGCCAGGGAGTTGGACTAGATAAGTGGTTTTCAAACATTTTTCCTCAGGACCCAGTTGAAAAAAATCATTTATGCCCATGACTCAGCAGTTATTACATTTTTGAGCATTGCATTCAGTCTTTTGGGAGTGGCAGCAAGGGGTGTTGCATCCCAGTGCCTGAGGGTCTGTGACCCAGTACCTAAATTTAGTACCTAAATTTGACAACCACTAGACTAGATGACCTTATGAGGTCCCTTCCAGCCCTAATATTCTATGATTCTATGACACGTCATCTTGTTCAGTTCCCTGCACTGAGGGTTATATAGCCCACCCCTGACAGGTGTTTGTCTGAGCTGATTTTAAAAATCTCCAGTGATGGAGATTCCACAGCCTCCCTAACCAATTTGTTCCAGTGCTTAACTACCAATAGTTACATTTTTTCTTGATGACTAACCTAAATTGCTGTTGCTGCAATTTAAGCTATCCTTAGTACTCAAGTCAAGGGGAACAATTTATCACCCTCTATAACAACCTTTTATGTACTAAAAGACTCTCATGTCCTGCCTTTAGTCTTCTCCAGACAAAACAAACTTCTTTGGAGGTCATGTTTTAGACAGTTAGTCGTTTTTGTTCTCTGATTCGGCCACATCTTCCCTGAAATGTGGTGCCAAGAACTAGACACAATACTCAGTTGAGGCCTTATCAGCGCAGAGCCGAGCAGAATGACTTCTTGTCTCTTGCTTAGAAGAGTCCTGCTAATGCCTCCCAGAATGAGATTTGCTTTTTGTTTTTGTTTTTTTGCAACTGTATGACACTATTTACTCGTGTTTAGTTCATGATCCACTTTATGCCCCCTCTCTCTTCCTGCAGCACTCCTTCCTAGGCAGTCATTGCCCATTTTGTATATGTGCAGTTGATTGCTCCTTCCTAACTGTAGTACTTTGCATTTGTCCTTGCAACACTCCTGCCAGGCAGAGCCAGCAGCAGCAAGGGCTGGGCTCTATATCTAGGGGTTCTTCTCGATGTCACACTACCAAACCAGCTGGAGCCCCCACCCAGTCCCCTGGGAAACCACACACTGCCCTTGCACACCCCCAAAAGGCAATACTGCCCTTCTTGCAAGCACAGATGAGTGTAGAAAGTAAATAAAAAGCCATAACTCAGCACTGGCTTGGGAAAACAGTGCAAACAGAATTCCTTTTACAAGACACAAAACCCCCACCTCAGAGTATGTGGGATGTGTCCTGTATCTCTCCCTTCTCGCTTCCCTTGCCTTACTGACCGTCATACTTTCACTTGGTTGTTGGGCCTCACCAGTCCTCCCTGCTTGCTCTTGCTATTGGTGAAGCACAGCCTTGAGTGGTCCCCTCTGCTGCACTTGCTGTGTCCAACCACCTGCAGGCCTCTTTTGCCACCGGCTCTGGCCTCTGCTGGGTCCCACCATACTGGCTCTCAGAGCTGACTGCTGCTGGTTCCTAGAAATTCCAGGCCTCTCGGACGGCTTCTGTCGGACTCTCCAGGTTTCCCAGTTCCTCTAGTGATTTCAGCTCTTATCAAAAAAACAAACAAGCAGTCCTGTGGCACTTTAAAGCCTAACAGATTTATTTATTGCATGAGCTTTCGTGGCCTATAATGCACTTGTGCAGACGCAGCAAGTAAAAACTACAGAATGTTAGCTATATGTACACATGCAGAGAAGGGTGAGTCACAGTATCTGGAGGGTTAACAAGGTCAGTTCACCCTGGTTCTTGGTGGGGAGCTGTGCATGGAGCAGAGTGCTCATGTTGCCAGCTACCACACTGCCCTTCTTGAGTCAGTGGAAGCATTCCTGGTGACAGGGCCAGCTCAAGGGGCTGTGGTGTCCTGAGCCAGCTTTTGGTTTTTTGCCCCCTCCTGTTGGGGGGAGCGCAGAACCCAGCCTCCATTTTGGTCAGCTCACCCCACTGCCAGGGTAGAAAACCGCTGGCCCAGGGGCAGAGTGGGCCAGCCCAGAGGCAGGGCTCCCTTCTCCCCCCGGGTTGGCTGTTCCTCCCTAGGGGCACAAAGAGCCAGCCCGGAGGCAGGGCGAGAGAGTAGAGCTTGCCTCATGAACTGGGCTGCTCCGCCCCTGGGGCAGACTGGCTGGCTTGGGGGAGGGGCAACAGCGCAGTTCCGGCTCCTAAGCCAGCCTGCCCTGCATGGTGCCGTGGCTGCCCCTAAGGCACTGGCACCCCAAGCCATTGCCGTATTTGCTTATGGGTCAATCTGGCCCTCCTTGGTGAGGACGTGCACCACCAACAGAACAAGGGCAGTGTGGACATGAACTAGCGCAGTCATTACCGCAGTCAAAACTGTCTGGGGGGAGGGCAAGAGGGTCAACTGCCCTGGCCCTGCTGTTCCATGGGCCACACACTGCCCTGCTGTGAGCAGGACAGTGCAGGGCCCCTACTGCTTCCCCCCCCCCCCGCCACCCTGCTGCCTTTGGGAGGGAAGCCTAAGGTAGTGGCAGGGGTGTTGCCAGCACTGGACTTATGGGGCTCAAGCCCTGAGCCCCAACACCAGAGCCCTTGGTCTGCCAGCAGGCCAACTGCAGCGGCGGCTGCACCAGCGGCACATGAGCTCCAAGTCCCAGTGTGCCAACCCCCGGTCTTTTCCAGGGCCCACAGTGCTCCTGGGTAGCAGGGCAGAAGAGTAGAACACACCCTCTGGGCTGTGGAACAGCTGGCCCAAGGGTGGGGTGGGCCACCCTAGAGGCCAGGCTCTGCTCTCCTGCCCCACCTCTAGGCCAGCTGTCCTGCCTTGCGGGCGTGGAGAGTCAGCCTAGAGGTGGGTGGGAGAGCGGAGCCCAGCCTGTGGGCTGGCTCCCTCCCCCAGATTGGGAGGGGGTGAGGAGGTCCCTTCCAGGTCAATTGACTCTGAGCCACACCCTGCCCTAGGGACGGCCTGGACTGCAGTGGCTGTAAATCAACATAAAATCTTAAGTTTTTAGTGTAAGCATGCACTTAGTAACAGGCCTACCCTCTCCCAGTCTTGCTAGTTGCTCAGCCTGTATTCGTAAAATACTGCCTTGTTACTCTTTATGTCCTTAAATAGTTTAAGCTCATTTTGTGCCTTGGGCTTACTAATTTTGTCCCCACACGTTTGCGATGTTTTTATATTCATGCTTCGTAATTTGACCTAGTTTCCATGTGTGTGTGATTCTGCTTTGAGATTCATGTCATTGAAGATCTCCTGGTTAAGACAGGATGTCCTCTTGCCACACTTCCTATCTTTCCTACACAGTGAGATAGCAAATAGTGTAGTGGCTAGCCTCTCTGTTTAATATGTATAAGTCCTAGGTTCAAGCCCCAGGGGGTTGGACTTGATGATCTCATAAGGTCCCTTCCAACCCTATGATTCTATTCTATAGGTTGCTCTTGTCCCTTAACAGTGTCTCTTTAAAAACCAACCAACTCTCCTGAATGCTTACACTTAGACTTGTTTCCCATCAGATCTTATCTATGAGTTCTCTGAGTTTGTTACTCTGTCTTCTTGAAATCCACTGTCTTTATTCTGCTGCTTTCTCTCCTAGCATTCCTTGGAATTGTGAATGTTGTCATTTTATGACCACTTTCACCCAACTAGTTCCAGCTGTTACAGTGTGAACTGTTCACATGACTTCCACTTCCCTGCATTTATTTCCTCCCATTCTGTAAGTTTCCCCATCTTCATAGCATCTGATGAAGTGTTATTTTCTCCCATGAAAGCTCATGCAATAAATACATTTGTTAGTCTTTAAGTGCCACAGCACTCCTTGTTTGTTCTAAATTCTCAACCAGTTTCTCTATTTGTGAGAAACACACCCAGAATAGCCTCTGTCCCTCTTAGAAGGGAGTCATTGACCATCACCACCTTTCAATTCCTCTTGGGGGCAATGGCTGTTATTCCCTCAGCCTTGATGGTACGTGGCATCCCCTCCTCCACCTTTTGTGGGAGGTTCCTCATGCCTTTCTGACAGGGCAGCAAATTGGCCTGTTCATCTCTACAGGTGGTGGGTTGGGAGCAGAGGGGAGCACTGCATGTTTTCATGCTGTGACCTGGGCCTTCTGGGATAACCTTCTGAATGTGCCAGCATCAGGGCAAACTGCAAAACCAGGGGCCAAACCCTCAAATCACTGATGGGTGGTACTTAAACCAGTCACCCAGTCAGTAACAAAACATGCTTGATTCTCCAAACTGGTCATCACAAACCATAACAAAACAGAAACAGCCCCCTTTATTGCACATCAGCTCCTCTGGTCCCCACCTAGCCACTGGGTCTCAAAGAAATACATTCTCCTGATCCCAATGGGCCAGCCAAATTACCCAGCACAATATAGGTAGAGCCCTGCATGGATACAAATGAGTGGATCCATATCTAACCTGCATCCGCAAGAAATAGTATGCAGATAGCTGTGTTGTATCCATAGATGCGGATATAATGTACATATCCACAGATATACACATATTTGCAGGGCTCTAGCTCTGTGCAGATAAAAATATGTGGATCTGTATCTGATCTGCATCCACCAGAAATGGTCATCAGATATCTGTGATGTATCTGCAGATGTGGATATAAGTCAGATATCCACCAATATCTGCGGATTTGCAGGGCTCTAAATATAGGCTTGGATCTTACCCAAAATACCATGCTGTCAGCCAATCCTTTAGTAACTACAACTAAAGGTTTAATATAAAAGGAAAACAAACAAAACATGAGAGATGTTAAAGAGTCAAAGTGATTCCTTGAAGAATCTGTAGTTTGTCCTATTCTTCTGGTATACACCCAGCACCCAGCACCAGTGCAGCAGAATAGTTCCAGAGGAGGGTGCTGACTGCAGGTTGGAGACTGAAGACAAAATGGAGGTGGGGCCATTGCCTTTTATCAACTCTGGCTTTCCCCATGCTCTCTGAGTCCTTGCCAAATCAAAATGGAGTTGAGTCACATGGTCTGTCTGGGTGACTCATTGAACATGTTTCTTCCTAGTCCCACTGTAGCTGGGAGCTTCCTTAATGGGCCATTAAGAGGACAATGGTTTTACAACCGTCCAGTCTGGGAATGCCTTAGAATCCAATAACTTGGAACAAACATAAAAGAAATATATTCCTAATGCCTAATACAGACATGACACCTACGTATACACCATATCATCATTCCTTGCAGATTACAACCTTTCTATTCGTACCAGACATGGCATATCAAATATGGATTATTGAAAATATGAAATATTAATATGAAAGATAATCATAAACAGTCCCCTAGACCCTGACAAAGTCACACATGCTCAGCATGTTTTCATGCTCCGCATGCATGTTTTCAGTGAATCCCCTGAGCATGCATACTCCAAAGCCCAGCCACACCTCCTGTAGCTCTCCTCCTGCTTGCTGAGAGATCCCACCAGCAGAGGCCTCTTGCCAGACTGGCTTGCTGTGACAGGGAAATACAGGCCACAGCCATTGCAAATCCACACCAGGCATCTGCACTTGGGTTCTGTGTCTTGACACAGGAGCAGATGGAAGAGTCAGGAGCAGAGCTGCCCTGGCGATGCAGCCTTTCCAAACCATGGTGATATTATTCTTTCTTCCTCCTACAGACTCCCTTGAAATTTCCCTGTTTGCTGCTCCTGTTCCCTAGCTATCCTTGGTCACTCAGCATCTACCTTGTAAGCCCATCTCTGCCAGGGCAGCCTGCCCCCTGCATCAAGAGTTTCGTGAAGTGATATCTGCCCCTACCCCACTGTGCCACGTAGGATGGGAAGGATCCAACATGTAGACTCATTGCCTCTGGGTGGGGAGTGACTCCATGTTCCATGATGCTGCAGTCTGCCTACCACATGAATCTTCAGAGAACAGGGGTGAAGGGCGGTGCCCACAAGGAGGGTTGGAGGACTAGCACCTCAGTGAGTGGGCCCAGCCACTTGACCTTGCTCTCTTTGGAGTTCTGGACTGCTTTGGCTGGCTGTCTCCTGAGTCCCAGTGTGCCTTGTGTTATCCCCAGCAATGGCTGGTGCATAATCCCTGCTGCCCTCACACCAGGGAGAAGGACCCAGCTAATCACTAGTGATGCCTGACCTCCCCCAAGCCCTAGGCTCTCCTGGTACTTGGTGGGGAGGGTGCCAGGCTGATACTGTGGCCTAGGTCACCCTGTCCCTCTCACTGCTGTCACACCCCAGAGCATCTCCCTCCAAGGGCTGGTGGCACGGCTGGATTTCTCCTTGCGGGACAACAAGACTCATTCAGTCCTGGCTTCCTTCGCTGTGGTCTGCACCTTCCCCACAGGGAAGCTGCTGGGTAAGTGGCTGGGTGGAAGGGGCACTGAACACAGGATGACTCTGTGGGGGACCTCTGGGTTTTACCCCTGCCCCAGTGCAGTAATCAGCTGTGAAGCTTCCATCTCTAGACCTGGCTCAGGACTGAGATTCTTTAACACCCCTCACTTTGTGGCCATTGGCCACAAATCCTAATTCCAACCCTGCCCCATCGCGTGCCCCATCTGGGATTGGCGCATTGCACCAGCCACAGTGCCCACCTGACCTCACTGCACCATGTTGGCTTTGGGGGTAGCAGGAGGTCTGGGCACTTAGGCTGACCCAGTAGTTCCTGCTGGTGAGGGGGAGGGAGTGGGCAGCCTGTTCCTGACTCTTTCTTCCCCCACCCCTCCTGACACAGTGTGCCTGCCCAATGGCACCATGGTGGCCACAGTGCTGAGCCAGGACACCCAGCCCCACCTCGACCCCCGGCGGACCCACCTGAGGGACCCAGCCTGTGGACCAGTGGCCTCCAATTCCTCGCTGGCCCTCTTCTCCTTCCCATTGGCCTCCTGTGGGACCACACGGCAGGTGAGTCTCCCACAGGACATAGGCATCCGCTTCAGGTGTGGGGAGGGCCGGCAGCTGCTCTGAGGCTGGGGAGGAGTGCCTGGTGAGAGGGCAGCATCTGGTCAAGGGCTCTGGTGCTGTAGGGCATGGTAGTCTCTAACTTAGTTGTGGTCTCATGCTGGACCTGGAAGAGCTTCACTAGGGTAAAGCAGGGTGGCAGTGTGGGCTGTGGGTCTGGTGAGCAAGCCTGCAGGGTCCCTCCAGCCCCCCCCCCCCCTCCCCAAGACAGCGTGCAGCCCAGACAGCCAGATCCCCTCACCTCATCCCCTGTGTCATCACTGGGCTGAGTCCTGTCCCCCAGTGAGATGTGTTGGCACCTAAGGCCTGGCTGGTGGTGTTGACCTGGGACCATGGGCAGTGGGATTTCCACTGGGGTGGATAGGAATAGGATTTGGATGCTGCACTTCTGGGGTGGGGAATCCCAACGTCCTTTGGTGCTGCATCTGCCGCTGATCCCACCATCTGCCCACACAGTTCAAAGGAGGCTACCTGGTGTATGAGAATGAGGTGAGCTTCATGCCAGAGGGAGTTCCAGCCACGTCACCAGTCATCACCCGGGACTCCTGGTACAGGTGAGGCCAGCTCTGGGCTGTCCTTGAGGCCAGGTCAGGATCCTTGGGGGCTAATGGCAACTGGCCTGAGAGGTCAAAAGCTGCCACCATCCTGGCTAAGCCAACCTCTGTCTCCCCAGGCTGACGCTGCGCTGCCGTTATCCCTTGACAGAGACACTGTGGGTCTGGGCTCGACGGCAGCTGGAGGAGGACGTGGCATCAGTGCCTCACCAGCTTGTGGGTTGAAGTAAGCAATCTGCATGCCCTGGGCACTTTCTGGGATCCACCCACCCAACGGGTCTCACCTAGCCCTACACAGTCTGGGAAGGTGGCACCCAGCCTGGGAAGCCAGGGTCACATGGGGCAGGGTTTGTCTGCCTCTGCCACCCAAGGGATATCTTCACTGAAGCTGGGCACAAGCTAGCCAGCTCTGGCAGAGACTCAGTTCTGACAGAGACTCTCTGGGAGCTTGGAGAGCTGAGCTATTATTCATGCTGTGGTGCCCACACAGCTACTTTTAGACCCTGGCACACATGGATCTGTCTGCTCCCCTGGGAGGCTCAGTTTAGCTGCAGCGTAGTTGTGCCTCTGAGCCCCCAGAGGCTCTGTCCAGTTCAGGCAGAACTCCAGCTGGGTCTGGCCTGGAGAGGCAGATACACAGAGGGTCATACTGATGCCAGGCCTCAGGCCAAGGCTGCAGATCTCAGTGGCACCAGGTGAGGCCAGCCAGGGAGTGGGAAGCTTGACTGGCTGACTCGCTAGGCTGTGGCCTTGGGCAGGTGGTGGCCAGTCTCCTAGATGTGCCCTGCAGCAGGCCACTTCCTTCTCCCTCATGTCTACCAGCTCCCTGGCAGCCAGGGCCCCTCAGTGCTTCCTGTGGGCTCCCAGCATCCCCTGGGGCACAGATGCAAACTCTCTAACTTCCTGCACTCCACGGTGCTGTCATAAGCTTGCCCTGTGTCATGACCTTATCTCAGGTGGGTGCAGATGGCAGACCCCTGCGGTGGGTCCTGTGGCCCCCTCTAGCCTGGCAGCACCCATCACAGCTGCCCACAGACCTGGCATCACTTTTGATCTGTGTCTTCCCTTGCAGGTGGACAAGGATGGCAGGTGCTGGGCCTACCACACGGCCTGCAGGGTGGCAGTGCTGGCCCCCGGTTCCCAGTGCACTGAGCTGTTAGCAGAATAAACTGTCCTTGGCCCTCAGACCTGTGATTCTGGGACCCTTTTAGTGGGGGCGCAGGGTGGCAACTGACTACTGGGTACCTCTCAAAGCTACTAGGGCATCAGGAGTTGTGCTCCCTAGCTATGCAGCCAGGATAGCAACTGGATCTCCTGCTTCTAGGCCAGACTTGGGGGTAGTGAACCACTGGCCTCCACCACATTGCACTCACCTCACCCCATGTGTCAACTGGCTGAGTGGTTAGACTCCACCTGCATAGGGGTTAACAGCTAAAGCCAAGCCAGCCCAGAACCCATCCACATGGCTAAGCCCATGTCCCGGGGTCGATGGGCAGCCTCTGCCTTGGTTTGTCCTATACTAGGTCCAGAGGGGTCTTAGGGCACCTTCCCTACCTTCTGGCCTGATCCAACCAATGGGGAGGATGCAGAACACCCACCACTGCTGGCCTGGAGTAACAGCCCCACGCAGAGGCAGCTTCTGGGGTAAGCAAAGCAAGCCTAGGGCCCCGAAGTGGCCGCCTGCTTCACCTAACCTTGCTCTTGTGTGCTGGGGTGGTTGGGGGGGGGGCACTGGACCGCCAGAGCCAGAAGCTGTGCTACCCGCCTGCCAAGCCTCTCTCCAGCGGGGGCAGAGCAGCGCTCCCCACCTACTCCCATCCAGCTGCACCGCCCCAGGGGAGGGAGGAGAGTGGCCGGCGTGGAGCTGCAGCTTGCGGGGTTGCAGGGGGGGGGGTGGCCCTGGAGCAGCCCACTCTGAAGAGTTCAGGCTGCTTTGCCCCCAGCCACCCCGGGCCTGAACGGACCTGATCCAGGGTCTGGGGGTGAGGCAGCCTCTATTCAGGGCTGGGATGGCTGGAGGCGAAGTGGCCCGAACTATTCAGAGTGGGCTGCTTCTGGGCCCCACCCCCACAAGCCACAGTTCAATGCTAACTGCTCTCCTTCCTCCCCCTCTGGAGTCACGGCCAGCTGAGTGTAGGTGGGGATCACTGTTCCACACTCGCTGGAGAGATGCCAGGTGGGCAGGCGGCGTAGCTTCTGGCCCTGGTACTCCATGGACCCCCACTGCTCTCTGTGGGAGTTGGGAGGGCAGTAAGGGCTGCAGGTGGGACTGGGGCCCTGGGGAGGGTGGCAGTGGGGGCCTATTTGTGGTCCCATAAAGGAGCTTCACCTAGGGCCCCCAATTGCCAAAGGCCACCTCTGGCCCCACAAGTTGCTGACCCATACGCATGTAATAACTGGCAGGGGAGGGGGAGGCAATCAGAACAGACCAGTGCCATGTGGTGTAGGAAGAACCAAGCTGCCCCTGGCCAGTACCAAAGGCCAGGCCTCATGGATGGTGGGGGCTGGGACAGGGGGTCACTCCCACCTCTAGCTGGGAGTTGTGTGCTGCAAACAGAGGTCACAAACGGCATAGCTGCAGACTGCTAGGAAATAGCAGGACTTGGTGATGGTATGTTCAGTCTGCCTGACCACTTGTTCTCTGGATGCTGGCTGTGTTGCTGGGCTGTGGGTCCCTGAGGAAGCCCGGTACCTTGCCAGGGCTGTGAGGCTCTCAGCTGCCATGGAGCTTTGATCAGCCCACCTGTCTGATGTCTCTCCGAGATGACGTTTACACTGCACACCACTGATGGGAACATGTAGCGTGCATGTAGCTAGATACACAGTGAAACGCAAACTGCACGGTGGAACTTACACATGCAATGGACAGGCTGTGGCAGGAGACAGGCAGCAGGGAAAGACTTTGATAGGCCATCCCTGTTTCCCTCTTCTGCCTGCCCAGGCCTTTCCCTCCCTTCGCCCCCCTGCACAAGCTTTTCTACACAGGCAAGGAAAGCTCTCGCAGCCAGGATGCTCTCCAGCAATGGGGAGCTGGCTAAATGTTTCCCTGAGGCAGCCAAAGCCTTTTGCTCATATTCCTGTACCAGACACACCCCTGCTACAGAGCTTCTTTCTTAGGCAGGGACACCCCCTCCCAGCACAACAGTCTTTACTACTGTACCAGGTAGGGCTGAGATTCATTGAACCTGGGTATTTTATGCACAGAGTGTCATCTAGTGGCTGAACAGTATAACATGTTTTAACATACCATTACTTCTCCACCATCAATTATTCTACATTTGTTTAGTTTACAATGTGAACAGGTTCACACTGTCTCTGATATTCAGTATGGATCAAGCTGTGACGTATCTCTGGTTTTCTAAATACACAACCCAAAAAATGTAACAACTTGCTCATCTGGCTGTCCATTAGTCACAACAACTGGCTACAGTTGGTTTAGAGCCCTTGAGTCTGCTGCATCCACCAGCTATAGCAGTGGTTCTCAACCTTCTGTGGGTCACAAAAAAAATAAGTGTTGTGCCATGACTCTACAGGACACACCAGCCCACAAGTCCCAGACTGAATCCAGCTTGCTGCAACACTTACTACTGTGTGTAATGTGTCCCACCACAGTGATTGAGAACCACTGATCTATAGAGTTAGCTCTGCTAACTGTTCTTTCTGAGGAATGAACTGGAAATATTAATATCTCCACTGTCAGTCTCCCTCACTACCATTTATGTGCTGAATTCCTGTTTTGTGTAACAGCTGGAATTCACAAACCCTTTTTCTCCCTCCTATCCAATTTCCTGTCAGTCCAGTTTGGTACAGACAGTTACCAAGTTCTAAACCTGACAGCTCTCTAACTAAGTGACCTCTTTTATAAAAGTGTTCATAAGTGTTCTCTTTTTGACTTTTTATCTAGTTTGGCAGATCACTGTATCAGCTTCCCTTGCTGCAAAGTGCAGCCTCTGCTGCAGCTGCTCCTTACCTGGCTGAGGCTACTATGCCCATGTTCAGAAATGGTGGACAAGGCCCCTCTGGTCATCCTGGCTTCTGCACCCCTGCTGGCTCAACTAATCAGCTAATAATTATAGCAAAAGGGGAGGGAACAGGAGCAATAATATGAGCACTCAGCACAAAATCAAGATGTTGAGAACAACATTAGTGAAGGAACTGAAGGACATATAGAGAAGAAATTTCTGAAGTGCCCATACACCAGTGCTAGGACTCTGATAACAAACAAGAAGCATTGGGAATAGCTCATTTATGAACATAAATTTGATCTAGTGGGTGTTATTGAAACCTGAGGGGATAACTTGCAGATTGGAATGTTCCAATCTACGGTTTTCATCTACTGAAGAAGACTCAAGCGGGCAAAAGGAAAGGGGGAAGCAGTGCTCTGTGTAAAAAGTGACAGTACTTGTGTGTAAGTCACTGACCACTCAAAAGATAATGCCCTTGAATATATGTAGAGCAATGTCCTAACAGATAAAACACAGGATGGGGGGCATTAGTGGCAGACCCCAGATCACAACAGAGGGCAATATGACTAGCTGCTTTTGCACCTAGCTATAATGTGCACGGAAAGGACTATGTGACTGCAGTGTGTGACATATGCTGAAGGTCTTATGTTGCCAGTACTAAAATGTCCTTGGAATGTCTAAACATTCTAAATGTCAATTCCCTGAATCAAAAGTCTTACAGCCCACACAGGGGAGTTCTTTATTAGATCTCATCTTAATATGTAAGGAAGAGCTGAACTGAAAAATAATGGTAACTTAGGTTGACTTGATCACATTTATAAAGTGCAAACAGAATAAAAGCCCAGACCTGTAATCTCTATACTCTCTGCTTTAATAGGATGACTTTTACAAAGCTGTAAACAGTCAAATCAGCTACAAGGAAGAATTTAATCAGAAAAACATGAAAGGTAGTCTGGAATAATTTACAACTATCTTACTAGAGTCCCCGAAAGCACAACACCACACCTGAGGAAGAAGGTCATGCAGATTAAAAAACAAACATGCTCTAGAAGGGAAGTAAGAAGACATCTATAAAAATAAATTAAAAAAAAAATCTCAAATGCATGAAAGGAAAAATTGATAGTAGTGAGTACAAGGCAGATGTTAGCAACTGTAGAAAATTGATAAGGGAAGAAAAAGGGACATAAGAAATCCATGGCCAACAGAGTTAAGGGTAATAAAAAGGAGTTCTTTAACTACATTAGAAACAAAAAGAATCCTGACAATGTTATTGCACCATTACAATATGGAAATGGTAGAATTATCAATAATTATACAGAAAAGGCAGAACTGTTCAATCAAGATTGCTGTTCTGTATTTGGGTAAAAAAACAGATGATGTCTCAAAATGCTGACAATCATACTCATTCCATTCCACCTTTGGAGGATTTAAAAATAAAAGCTATGAAAGATATTTTCAAATGAGCAGGTTTGGATAACTTGCATCCAAGTGTTTTAAAAAAGGTGGCTAAAGAGTTCATAGGACCACTAATGCTGATTTTTATGAGTAAGTTTTGGAGCATGGGGGAAGTGCCAGAAGACTGAAAGGCTGTGTTCACACAGCCCTCTTATTCTGAAACAACAGAGGTTGTTTCAAAATAAGATTTAGGCTGTTCACACAACGCACGGTTGTTTCGAAACAATGGGTCCCTTTGTTTCGAAACAACGTTGTTTCGAAACAATGCCGTGCGAACATGTTGTTTCAAAACAACGGTGACTTGTTTTGAAATAACTGTTGCCTGAACCTGCTATTTCGCTTTGAGCTTTTTCCTTAATTCGAATTAACAAACTGTTAATTCGAATTAAGTTATTTCGAAATAAGGCATTATTTCGATACAAGTTGTTTCGAAACAACTGTATCGAAACAACCCCCTGTGTGTGTGAACACAGCCAAAGAAATTTAATGTTGTGCCAGTTTTCAAAAGGGTAAATGGAATGACTTGTGCAGCCTTTTCTGTTATTGAAAGTGACTTTAGTAAAGTGGTACGACACCACTGTGGGATCAGCTCTGATGGCTACAGTTTTTAAATGCCGAGTGAAAGTCAGCTTGGCTTCAACTTTAGAGTGACTAGGAACACATGAGGAGCAAGGGCAATGAGCACACAAGACACTCCCACATGCAAAGGCTAAGCTGGTTTATAAATGTTAGTAGAGTTATAGGTAAGGTTATGATTACTCAAGCATAAAAACAACTCTGTAATGAGCTATGCATAGGTTACAGATATAGTCACACTCTCAATCCTAGCAGCGTTTTAAGGGTCTGATGGATGCCTTGGCAATTGGTCATCAGTAAAGGCTGGCTCCTGCTTCAGGCTTCCAGTGTTTGACTCTTTTTTCCCAACCCAGAAACTCTCTTTTCTGATGACACCTAGCACACTGAATGTGCATGAAGGTGCCAGCCCTTCTTGTGTTTATCTGTACTGCATCTTCCCCAGAATATTGGAATGCCCCATTTTTCACAGGTTGTTAGTAGTTCAGTTTATTCTTATAAGCATTTACACACAACATACAAACAACAAGAGTCCTGTGGCGCCTTAAAAACTAACAGATTTCTTTGGGCATAAGCTTTCTTGGGTTCCAAACTATAGTTGAGAGGTTTATGCACACATGCCAGAGTGAAGAAGCAATACAATGGCAAGGGCAAGGGCTAGGAAAGTCAATTCAGTTAGGGTAGATGAGGCCCATTCACACTAGTTGATTAGAAGCTGAGAATTTGTGAACAAGGACAATTACTTCTGTAATGTGCTAAACATTCCAAGTCCCTATTCAGACCCAGTCTGGTTGTGTTAAGTTTGCAAATCACACAACAGATACCCTGCAGTCAGGCCACGTTAGAAAAAGATGCTAGAACAAGGTAGCTCATGTTCTTGAATACACTGTGGTCAGTTTTCACAATACCACCTAGCCACTGGGTCTCTTAAAAAAATAGGTTCTCCTGACCCCAAAGGGCCAGCCACATCACCCAGAGCAACATAGCATGGACTTTGCCCAAAATATCACGCTGCCAACCAATCCTGTAGTAGCTACAACTAAAGGTAGAATATACAAAAAAAAAAAAAAAAAGACGTTAAAGGATCAAAGTAAATCACATGCATACAAATGATTTAGAGTCCATAGAAAGCAAGTCCTCCACGAATTTGAAGTTTGCAGGTTAGTCCAATTCCTCTGGTAGACACCGAGTACCTGGGTGGGCCTCAGTCCTAGGGACAGTTCCAGAGATGGGTGTTGGTTATAGGCTAGAGACTGAAGACCAAATAGAGCTGCTGCCTTATCTCTGGCCTTCCCTATCCTGTGTGGAGTTTCTGCAAATCAAATCAGAGTTGAGTCACATGGGCAAGTTCTAGTGGCTCCTGGTTGAGAGTACAGAAGCTTAATCCAAGCAATAAATTGGTTATCAAATACAAATTTTGCTAACACAGGAGAAAAGATTATGCCCTTTTTTGGCATCTACAGACATGACAGCTAAAGATTCTTTAGACGTTCTCAAAACAGCAATAATGTCAATCAGTTGACAAGTTATCTTAGCCATGTCTATTAGAAAAGAAGGGTTCCTAAATTACATGCATAATATATGAGAGAACTTTGTCCAGCCTGATAGCAAGAACTTCACTTAAATCTTAGTATCACAATTGATCAAAGAAACTGGCCTGAGATTACTATGTTCAAGATCTTTCCCAGGTTTAGGAATACCCGAATTTACAACTTTTCTTAAAGTAGGTAGGAGAGTTAATTGGATATGTTCA
Source organism: Podocnemis expansa (assembly GCA_007922195.1). Taxonomy (NCBI): domain Eukaryota; kingdom Metazoa; phylum Chordata; order Testudines; family Podocnemididae; genus Podocnemis; species Podocnemis expansa. The sequence goes on from ML682044.1 coordinate 2,298,340, forward strand.
GTGAGGCCAAGAATGAACAATCTAAGTGCTAAAGTTCCAGAGAACGTTCTGTAAAATTTCATTTGGGAACCATGGGTGCCAGGAGTCTTTCCAACGTTCATTCCTTTTGTACCAGGGGCATCTAATTTATTTGGATGAGGAGCACATCACACTTCTTTTCTTATCAGGGGCAGTGAGCAAGTTTTGGATAGATAAGGCTGAGTAGAAATTGATCTTACTATTAATAAAATTTAAACAGGCAAAAATTAAACACTGCTTTACAAACTCAGTTTGGTCCTGTATAAGTGGAAACTTAACATTTCATACCTGAACACAGTTCTGAAATAACATCCATCCTTCCTACAACCACCTTTAGAGAAGGGCCACATTCACAAGTGTATATACAACAACTTTTCACTTGTTAATTAAACCACTTCCTGTGAAAACTTGAAAAGGCCTTCCCTTCATTTTTTTTCAGGAAGCATTAGTGTGTACAAGTGGCAGGGGGGCACAGGTGGCCGTGAGGAGTGGCAGGGGAAAGTGTGGAGAACAGGGGCAGGCTGGACCATCCGGGGGGGTGTGGAGAGGGTGAATGGGGTGATCGCCCTGGGCCCTGCGGTTAGGTGGGCCCTGCACTGTCCCCCTCCCAGCAAGGCAGTGTGGGGCCTGCACTGTGGCTCTCCCCCACTGCAGCACTTCAGCCAGCTTCCCGCCGCCTTTGGCAGCAAGCCAAAGGTGGAAAGGTAGGACAGGAGCACTTTGCCAGCCCTCCCCGCCCTCAGGGTAGAGCAGGCAGACCCAGGGGCAGGACAGGTGCTCAAGGCCCTGTGGCCTCTCTGGGCCAGTCCGCTGCAGTCTTCCCCACACATGGCTGCATGTGGTTGGGGCCCTGGCCATGGCTGGCCTCGGCCAGGGCTGGCACCCAGCGGTGGCCTCAGGTTCCTGGCTAGGCAGCTGGCAGCAGCAGCCTGGGGTCCTGGCCAGGGCGGCGGTGGCCTCGACTGGGGCCAGCTCACAGCAGCAGCTGGGGCCGGCTCCCCACTGGCAGGTGGCCTCAGGTTCCTGGCCGGGGATGGCTCTCAGTCCTTGTGGGAGCGACCAGGATGACCCGCAACACTCACCTCCAACGTGGGGATGGGGCCTCACTCCCCCTAAGGGATGGCCCTGGGAGCAGGGTAGGGTGACAGGAGAGGACACAGGTAGGTGGCAGGGGATCTTGGCAGCAGAGGGTAGGGAGGGTGGCAGGGGAGCCTGGCAGCAGAGGGCAAGGTGGGGTGGCAGGCAGGGGAACAAGAAAAGCATTGCTGATGGGTGATGGGGCCCCTGCTACTTCCCTTTCTCCCCACATGCCAATGGCTCCGCAACCACTTCCCTCAGCCCTGGGACGCAGGTTCCCAAACCCTTCCTCTTCTCTAGCCCCATGGGCTCCCCAACCTCTTTCCCTTCCCCTCTCCACTTGGACTCCCTGACCCCTTCCGCATCCCCAGCCCAATGCAGGTTCCCTTGCCCTGCACCTGTTCTCTGACACCCTGTAATTTGTTAAGTCCTCAGGCCAAACCTCCTCAGGATCAGTTGCCTCTCAGCCCACAGGCAGGGGGAGGCAGATCAGTTGCTCTCAGCTCTCAGGCAGGGCGAGGCCATGTCCTTCAGTTAGGCAGTATCAGCAATGAGGTTTGAGAGAGGAGGGAGTGAGTGGAGGTCAACACAGGTCCACCCACTCCACTGCATCTCAGCCCAGGGCCCTATCCAGTGGCAACATGGGCCACTGTTGGGTCAGGAGTGCTCCTGCTGAAACACACTCACTCTCTGCTTAGTGGCCTAGGCCATACACTCCCTGGGCTACTTCCTCCGCTCCCCTGACCCACCTCCACTACCCCAGAGTCCCCTTGCAAGGCCTCTAGGTATACAGCAAGGGGGATCCCAGTCAAACCTTCCATATCCAGGGGGGACAAGTCCAGGAGTCCTTCCAGGCTGTCAGCTAGGGGTAGCTCCTCAAGGTCACAGGGGCCAGACATCACCAGCCCACTGGTATCTTTCACAGATGGCAGCTCCTCTAAGTCCTCATGGCCATCTTCCTCTCTCCCTTCATCTAGTTCTTTGACCTAGGGCAGTTCCTCAAGGTCCTCACCTGGGGGCACAGAGTACTGAGGGAAATCCAGCCAGCAGTCATCCTTGGGGCCCCCTGAAGGAGATCCCCCACCTCAACCACACACCACCACCTCTAGCTCCCCCTCGACTACCCAGGCCGTCTCCTTATATGGGCCTCCCTTCCCCCTGGCCTGCCTCTTTGGTTCTGGGTTGGGTCCTCGGCAATGGCCTCCTTGGGCCAGCAGGGGGGACGCAGGCATCTGGCAGCACTCTGTCCAACGGGCAGCCACTCCATCCTGCTGCACACCCCCACCCACACTGCTCAAAGGGCCTGAATCCAGCCACTGGAATCAATTCCCTGGCCAGGCCATCCCTCCCCTGGGCCACATGCCTAGGTGTGCACAGAGTGGGAGATTTAAAAAGGCCTCAGCCTCCAGGCACGTGTGATGACTCAGGGCACTCTGCGGGCCAGACAAGAAGCCTTGTCTGGCCAGAATCTGGCCTGTGGAACATAGGCTGACCAAACCATTTTATTCCCTCAGTCAGTTCCACAATTTTCAGAGGGGCATGTAAGCATTCCTTGGGAGAGTCAGCCATCTGCAGCAGTCATTCATTAGCAAGTATTCATGGCATCTTTACTGAGGCCATCAGCTAACTAGAGCTTTGAATGAAACTCTTGAAGACATTTATTAACATCTGACTTTGCTGTATGTAATTGGCTGCTACTGTTGTGACTAGAAGCAACCCTAATTCTGTTAGGCTTTTAGTTACCTCCATATGGCGACAGCTTGCTCGCTCCCTTCCCATAATCGCAGTAGTGTTCCTTCACACAGAATAAAACAAGCTTAGGCTTTCGGACGAGCCGTTTGCTGATTTCATATCTTAGATTGATGAAGGTTCTCAGTTCCTCTGGAGTGGGAATATTATACTTAGAAAATGAAACGCAGCAGGATCTTCTGCAGGGGGTAAGGCAATATGCCCCATTTATTGTGAATGCACAGAGACAGAGATGCCAAAAGACAAAATAATTAGCACTAAAAGCAAGAGAATCAGTTTAAAGGGACAGAGCAATTTCCTGTTCAATCACATTCCCACACACACGTACAAACAGACAGGCAAAGGCAATGAGTTCTACAGATGTTATAACCAACAGCCTCATTGCTCATGCTCATCCACTGGCCAGGTAGTGAAAACACAAAGCACTGGGGAGCAGGGTCCCACTGGTGCGCCACTGCTGCTCCTGGAGTATGGCTGTAGAACCAACTCCAAAGTTTCCATCTTGCTGACCCTCCTTATCAGGGCCAACCCAAGGTATTCTGGTGCCCTAGGAGCCTGTGATTTTGGCTCCCTCCTCCCTTTGGCACCTCCCCCTTGGTGTCCCCGAAGCTTAAGCAAGTGGGAGGTGGGCACTGCAAGGGCTGACAGACCAAACTGTGGTGGCGGCGCTGCTCCCCTGGCTGGGGCCAGTTCCCTGCCAGCAGCCTGATGCCGGCTGCAGCACCACCGCTCCCCTGGCTGGGGTCAGCTCCTCACCTGCGGCCAGATACCAGAAGCACCACTCCCCCAGCCAGGGCTGTCACTCCACCCACGGCCTGAAGCCAGCGGAGCAGGGCAGGAGGTTTGCTGGCCCCAAATCCAACCCAGCCCTTGGCGCCCCCTGCCAGTTGGTGCCCTAGGTGACCGCCTAGGTTGCCTCTATGGACAGACTGGCCCTGCTTCTTATAGAACTCTGTTCCCATTTGAACTTATGGGTTCTGCTTAGTCATATTGCTGCTGTTTGATATGACTGTTTCTAATCTCTCAAGTTTATAGCAAATATGACATCTGTTTGTTGTCCTTTCATCTCTGCCTTTGGGTGTTAATTAATTTTATTTAAGCTCTTTGGTCATTTAGATTTCAAAACTTTGTTATTTTCTTCCCCCTTTGTTTTATAATAGTTCTAGGTGGGATCTGTCGGAGGGATGTGCCCGGTCTCTGTCACTCAACTATCTCACACCCCTACACCCATCTCTCATACAGTTAACGCTTGTCTTTTCCTTATTTTACATAACTTATGGGTGAAAAGCACAGCTGTTCCCTTTATAATCAAAGATATTTTTCTTCCTTTAACAATTTACTATAGCTGACTACATGAAATATTCAACTACTTGATTAGGTGAAAATACAAAGAATTACGGTATCAGGGGGTCTTCAGAGAGTGTCACACCATGTAGGTTAGATCACATAGGTGAAATCTGATGCTTGACTGCAGGCCTTAAAATCAAACATCTTTTTAATACCACAGGCTTAGGGCCTACAGGAGCAGAAGCTAATTCATAGCCAAGGCCTTAATCTTCTTGGCATGAAGGGTGTCATATCTATGGCACACAGGGCCAGCTGCAGGCTGCTGCCATGGCCCGCCCCCAGCCCCACAGTGGGCCCTTTGGACCCATGGCCAGATCCCCGGCCCCACTGTCAATCCACTGGATTCCCCAGCCGCTCCCCAGCCCTGCCGTGGGCTGCCACCACAGAACCCCCAACCCTGCCACTGGCCTGCTGCAGGCTCCCGCAGGTATCTACTAGGCTCCTGGCCCTTGCCAGCCCCCAGCCAGCTCCCCCTGGAGTGGTGTGGGGTCCTCCCCCTGCAGGGCCCTGGACAGCTGCCTACACTGCCCACCAGCTAAGACCACCTATGCCTTTCTCCCAGACAGGTCAGTAGCAGCAAGGACTGGGTTCTGTATCTAGGGGATCTTGTCAATGATGCAACCCTAGCCTAACCAAAATATACACTATTCCCTGGGTGCCCTCAAAAGGCAATAGTTCCCCTCTCACAAGTGTAACCTTGAGGTGAGCTAGAGTTCATTCACTTGCCCATCTCCAGTGCCTCAAAAATAAATAAATAAAGCCCCAACTCTTATGGAGAAGCAACTGGAGACCCAGGATCCAGTCTGTAAAGGGACTCACAGCAAAGATTGCTCAGTTACCCTCCCACATTAAAATATTACACAGAATAAACAAAACAATGAACTTTATTAACTACTAACTTAATAAATCTTATCTTAAGGAAACCATATGAATCTAAATAGAACAATTCCAATAGCAACAATGTGGGAAAGAAACCCAAGAGTCCCAGGTTATGTCTGCATTGCAGAGCACTTTCAAATATTTCGAAATAAACTTGGAATAATTATCTTGAGATAATTTTTTTCAAAAATGCTAGATCAGGGAAAGAGTCCGGGGACGGCCAAAAACGGCAAAAAAACAGCAAGGAGTTGTGTGGCACTTTGAGACTAACAGATTTATTTTTTGCATGAGCTTTCATGGGAGAAGATCCCACTTCCTCAGATGCTTCGAAGATGGGTGAACTTACAGAAAGGAATGAAAATAAATGCAAGGGGGTGTAAAACATAGGATCAGGTCATACAGTAACAGAAAATCAGAGCAGTTGTTAGGTTCAAACCATGAGAAGCCTCAAGTCAAATTACCTTTTGTAATGGAAAAAGAACCCATAGTCTTGATTAAGTCCTGCTTTCACAGAATTTAGCTTGCATATTAATTCGAGTTCAGCTGTTTCTCTTTGAAGTCTCGGTGTCCCAGCCACATCCCTGATGACAGTCATTAACAAATCATTCATCGAGTGATTAGAAAGATGGAAGTGCTCAGCAACTGGTTTCTTTGTTCTATATTTCTGATATCAGCTCTGTGTTCATTCATCCTTTTACACAGGGATCTTCCTGTTTGTCCAATATATAAGGTGTTGGGGCATTGCTTGTCCATGATGGCATAGACCACATTAGTAGATGAGCAGATAAATGAGCCTTTGATGGAGTAGCAGGCTTGATTAGGGCCTATGATGGTCTCTGTTGTGCAGATATGTGGGCAGACTTGGCAGTGTGGTTTGTTGCAGGGGTGTGTGCCTGCTTCAATGCTTGTGTTGTTAAATCTGTAGTTGCTGGTGAGTATCTGTTTAAGATTGGGTGGCTGCCTATAAGCAAGGAGAGGTCTATCTCCCAAGGCTTGAGAGAGAGAGAGGGATCATCTTTTAGAATAGTCTATAGGTCCCTAATGATCTGTTGCAGAGGTCTGACTTGGGGGTTGTATGTGGTGACTAGTGGTGTTCTGTTGCATTCTTTCTTGGGCCTCTCCTGTAGCAGATGACTTCGGGGAACCCGTCTAGCTCTGTCAATTTGTTTTCTTACTTCCCCAGTTGGATACTGTAGTTTCAAGAATGCTTGATAGAGATCCTCAAGATGTCTGTCTCTGTCTGAGGGATCAGAGCAGATGCGGTTATATCTTAGGGCTTGGCTGTAGACAATGGAACGTGTGGTGTGTTTAGGATGGAAGCTCGAGGGATGTAGGTAACTATACCGATCAGTAGGTTTTCGGTATAGGGTGGTGGTGATTGTGGGGGACAAATTAATCAGGGCTCTCAACCTGGAAAGAGAGACCACCGATTCTCCCCAGTGATGAAGGCCCGTTCCCAGCTGAGACTTAAATTAGCAG
>ML682044.1:2304898-2414490 GCA_007922195.1 Podocnemis expansa
ATTAACATTATTAAATACATATTAATGATTAAAGAATGCATATAATTATCCCCGCCTCTGTTTACTGTTGACATCATTTGCATTATCCTGGGCAGCTGCAGTACCTGCAAACTCATTAATTTCTGCCTAGAGATGCTGACCTTACATTCTTGTGAGGCTATGGTGCCAAGAAGGGTGAGCAGGAGATAGGAGGTAGTACTCCCTTTTCAGTTAGAACAAAGACGGACTGTCTAGCTTACATTCCTTGTCCAGATGGTCAGGAGAAAAAGCATGAGAAAGGGGAGATAACACACTTTAACTATCAACTCTAGGCCGCTTGTTAAAGAAACTTAGATACATGACTTGCCAGAGAAACGACCCCACGACCATAGCAACCCACGGCTCCAACGAGGCCTACACTTCAGCACCTTTCTCACTGTCCTACAGAAGAGATTATATATAATTTTTCTTACATGATGAATCTATCCCTGATTTGTACTGTAGTGTCCAGAAAGTGGATCTTCTGTGTGGAGTGTTCCAGGCTCAATTTGATGGTGTCGTGGAAATTATTGAAGTCTCTATGAAAATGTTCAAGAGCATGCCTGCCATGTGTCCAGATGATGAAGATGTCATCAATGTAGCGTAGGTAAAGAAGAGGTGTTTTGGGATGAGACTTAAGGAAACGTTGTTCTAAGTCACCCATAAAGATGTTGGCATATTGTGGGGCCATGTGGGTGACCATAACAGTGCCACTGATTTGGAGATATAAATTATCCTCAAATCTGAAGTGGTTGTGGGTGAGTACAAAGTCACAAAGTCCAGTCACAAGCTGTGCTGTGGCATCATCTGGGATGGTTCTTCTAATAGCTAGTAATCCATCCTTGTGTGGGATGTTGGTGTAAAGAGCTTCTACATCCATAGTGGCCAGAATGGTGTTTTCTGGAAGTTCTCCAATGGACTGTAGTTTCCTCAGGAAGTCTGTGGTGTCTTGAAGATAGCTGGTGATGTTGATAACATAGGGTCTAAGGAGGGAAATCCACATAGCCAGAGAGGCCGGCAGTAAGAGTGCCAATGGTGTCCAGGGTTTCCTTTTTTATGGATTTTAGGTAGTAGATAGAACATCCCTGGCCGGGGTTCTGGTGGTGTTTCTGTCCCTATATGTTACTGTGCTGTTTTAGGGAGTTTCTTGAGTAGGCGCTGTAATTCCTTTTGGTATTCCTCAGTGGGGTCAGAGGAAAGTGGTCTGTAGAATGTTGTGTTGGAGAGTTGTTTATAAGCCTCCTGGTCATAATCCAATTTATTCATGATGACAACTGCACTTCCTTTGTGAGCCTCCTTAATGATAATGTCAGAGTTGTTTTTTAGGCTGTGGATGGCATTGCATTCTTCAGGGGTGAGGTTATGATGTAAAGGATGTTGGTAGTCCACTATTTCAGCCTTGGCACGGTGGTGGAAACAATCAATGTAGAAGTCAAGTCTCCTGCTTCGACCCTCCAGAGGAGTCCATGAAAAGTATTTCTTCTTGTAGTTTGGAGGAAGGTATCTGTGTGTCAGTGTGTTGATCTGTGGTGTTATAGAAATATTCTTTGTGTCTTAGATGACGAAAGTAGGCCTCTAGGTCACCGCAGAATTTTATCTTATGTGTGGCAGTTGTGAGGCAGAAGGAAAGTCCCCGAGATAGCACAGATTCCTCTGCTGGAGTAAGTGTGTAGCTTGAGAGATTAACAATGTTGCTGGCTGGGTTGTAGGTGTCACTTTTGTTTTCTGTAGTGGTGTATAGTAGTCTATACAGTTTGGTATCTTTTTTCTTCTTTTTGCCTGAAAAAGAAAGTCCACACCAGACTTTCTTTTTCAAAAAAAAACCAAAGTCAACAGAAGAGATAAGCAGGCTTTATGAAAAAAGCCCTTGCTGCACCTGGCAATGGCTTTTTTTTGAAAAAGCTCTCTCGAAAAAGGCTTTTTCTCAAATTTTAACCAGGTTTAGCATTTTCGAAAAAGCGTTTTGGTATTTTTCAAAAAAGCTAAACCCAGCCTTTTCTTTTGGAAAAAAACCTCTTTTTCAAGAGACCTTTTTCAAAAAAAGCCATCGCCGGATGCAGCAATGGATTTTTTTCAAAAAAGCCTGCATATCTCTTCCATTGGCTTTCTTTTTTTATGAAAAAAAAAGTCCTGTGTGGACTTGCTTTTTTTGAAAAAAAAAAAAAAAGCCACTTTTTTTGGCACAAAGAGCCATCCCCGGACTCTCTTCTCAATCTAGCATTTTTGAAAAAAGTTATCTCATGATAATTATTCTGAATTTATTGAAATACTCTTTCCAAAAAAAGTTTTTTCAAAAATGCTCTGCAATCTAGACATAGCTCCAAAGTTTAGGTGGAGTCACCCATATCTCAACTGCAGTCTCTGTTCAAGTCCTGAGGCTTAAATGGAAAGAAGCAGCAATCCTCTTCTTCTTTGTCTGCAGGAATCTTCAGTAGGAATCCATTTCTTTCTCCTCTGAAACCAGCACCACGCAGTCACGTTACTGGCTAACCAGCTCTCAGTCACATAAAAGAGAACTCTGCAGCAAAATGCTCCACAGCAAGGAAAAAACATTTTGCTGTCCACTCCTGGCTCAGCTTTTGTCTCAATCACACACCCTGAGCCAGAGCCATAACATAGCAATCTGGCGCCCGGGCGTGTTCTGATCGGAACGTGCTCCTTGTCACTAGTAGCACTTGGGGCCAGCACTGTGAAATGTGCCCTTTAATAGAGCAGGTCCATTGAACCGCTCCAGTGCACCTGGGGCAAAGCCCCATCGGCCACACTGTAGTTACAGCCCTGCCCTGAGCAAATAGATGCTTCTCAATTGCCGCTCTCTGTAGTTGCTCCTCTCAGGGCTGCTGCTCTCAGACTTCTGACCACAGCAACAATAGAAACTTTGTGGAGCATGCTCAGAATGCCACCACTCCGTATTTCCAGAAACTTCTGGATCTGGACAGCCAAATCTGCCCAACAACATAACCCAGGCTAAGGAGATCCCTAAAACACATTGTTCCCTTTTAGGCATATGGGTTACACAAGCACAGATTCTGATTGTAGAAAGTAAACTTTGTAATAAAAGGAAGGCTGTAACACACCACTTGTTTGGGGAAACAGTATAAACAGAATTCCTGAACTAAACCCTTCCACCCCAGAGGACGTGGAATGTGTCCTCCTCTCCTTTCTCACTCTTCCCCACCCTACTGAACATAGTTGCACTGTGCACCCGTTGGTAGCAGAGCTCAACCAGCCTCCTTTTACTGGCTCCCACTGCCTGCTGGGCATGGACTTTGACCTGGACCTCCTCTGCTGGCTCCTGCAACACTCAATCTGGCACCCACTGCCTGCGGGACACAGGCCTTGAAAGCCCCCTCTGCTGGTTATCAGTATCTCAAGGTTTTCCAGTCCCTTCAATGATTTCAGCTCTCAGTTTGTGGGAAACCCTCCACTGATACAGGAGCAATGTTCTTGCTTTTAACAAAACAGACAACTCCAGATGAGATCACTATTTCCACCTTTTAACAGTGGGAGGAGAGAGTCAATCCATGCCTGAGAGAAGCCTTTGGTGATAGCCAGAAGCCTCAGCAGAAGCTTCCTACCCCACCCCCCAGTGGTCTAGCATCCAAACGCCATCTTTGTTGGGTTTTTAGAGTGAATCTTTCATCAAAAGAGGTATGCACAGATCTGCTGCCATTTGTTTTCCCAATAGGAGGACAACATTTCATTACCCCTGCAGTGAACACTCCATTGACTTGTAACCCAACACCAGTCAGACTAACCATTTCCCATCATGCTCAGCATCTAGTTGTGCTTGTAACATTTCTTGCCATAATGTGCTCCACTGACCTTTGACTAATCACCTTTGACTAACAAATGCCATTTGAGCCTGGTTATTTCACAGCATTTATTATTATTATTATTACTAAAATTACAACCTGCAACACTGGATTTCCTAGGCTCCATGCAGTGAAAGCCCTGGGCTTCCTGTGTGATGGAGGTAATCCAGAGTGGAAGAAGCTGGAACTCCAGAGTCACAGCTCACCATGCCACACAGTCCTGGGTTTCTCCACATGTCCCTAAACACTTCTCCTTTGCTGTCTGCTGTGTCCAGCTACCTCAGCTTCCATCATCTGGATCCCCCACCTCCCCTCTGCACCACATGCCCTCAACAACCTACTCAAACTCCTTCTAGACTCCACACTCTCTCACAGCAATCGGATTCTCTTCTGAGCCCACAGTTACATCCCTTTAGCAATCAGATCAATGTCTACCCTAACTACAAGTTGTGTGGAACACTGTCTTAACTACCATGTCCTGCTATGCTGCTGCTTCCTAAGTATGTCTTTTTTGCTCACTGGTTCACTAATGCAATAGACAACACATTGGCCTTCCAGAGATGGGAAAACAGAAGTTTTTGGAGAGTTTTGGGGACAAATTCCTGGTGCAAATGCTGTAGGGCACTGTTCCCTCTAAGGTGCGCGGCTGCGCGGCCACGCACATAAGAAACCCCTCCCCGCGCAGGGGTTTCCAGTCCCCGCGCACGGGGAGGGGCAGGACTGGCCGGGACAGCCCGACAGAGCGGCTGAGGCTCAGCCAAGAAGCGGAGGAGTGGTGTATCGCTTTAAGACTGCTCCTCTTTGCCCTGCCCTCCTCCCTGCTCCAGGCATGCTGCAGTGCTACAGGTGGTTTCGCTTTGCTTTGTTGCTTCCGCTCCTCAACCCCAGCTTCTTTCCAGGCTCCAGCTCAGGTCCTCTCCCCTTTCCCTGCACTTGATTTTGGGGGAGGTTTGATCTTATTTTTTGGTGGGGTTGGGGCTTTTCTTCACCTTGATGGGATCTCTGAAGTGCCCAGAGAGAAACCTGTGACTCCTTCTTTGCTTCCTGCTTTGCTGTCCTGCTTGGCTTAGTTTCTGGGGAGGTTTCTTTCTCTAAGGGCTAGGCTAAGCGAGATCTTTATTCCTGCTAATGAACTTTGGCTTTTGACAACAAATCTTTTGTTTAGAGGGCCAACAAAGTTCACTTTTGGTTGTGAGGAGCTTTGAATCTGTAAGATTTTCCTTTTCCCAGTGTGATTTTTTTTCAGTTTGTTTCTCCTTTCCAAGAAGAGATTAGTCCACTATAGATGTGTCCTTAAATTTTAGTAAGATACACAGATATGAAAGTATTATCCATTCTAAAGTAGCTGCTGGGCTGGGCCTGATCCTATGCTTTAAATGAAGTCAGTGGGAAATTTGATGGAGTAAGGATTGCAATATTTGTCCCTTTGTTAGTTTATCAAATCATAGAAAACAAGCAGCTTGCTTTTGCCTATATACTCTATGGTTATTTTTATTTTGTTATATTTAGGAAAAAACTGATCATTGCATTCAAGAATAGGTGCTGTCCTCTTGGGTGGAGCATTTGATAGTCACAAACTTCTACTTCATCCCCCCCCCCCCGCCGCATTTGATGTGTATTTCACATAAAAGCAAACAAAATGTGAATGGTCATAAAATAGATATATATCCATCTGTGGTTTATGGCAGACATAGTAGGATATGATGTTTCCAGACATTTGCATTTTAGGTAAAAGGTTATGTTTCAGGTAGGTCTGTACATAAAAACCAGCAGATCTCATTTTTTCTCATTTCTCCTTTCCTGAGTGTATAAAATCTAAAGAGCTTGTCTGTGATTTTTTAAAAATACTGCACAGTGAGGCTCAAAACTGAGGCTAGACAGGGATTTCTGTACACTCGGCCTATACCCCCCAGTTGTTGGCTAGTAACAGTGTTAGAGCAAATGAGTGAGCACCCCCCTGCACCACACCCCTAATTTCAAGTCATGGGGAGAATACTGCTGACAGAGATTACTTTTCCTTTAGAAGCCAACAACTCAAATTCTGTTAGGCTTCATGTAGTCAAGGGCCCATCCCTCTGTGTGTCTAACAATGAGTGAATTCTGTGAAGGAACTTACTGTGTTAAAACTGGTTTTAATCTTGTCCATAATTACTACATTAAATTTATTGGCGGTGTGCTTCCGTTTGCAACTCACAATGTAAAAACATCAGTCTGGATAGGAGTTCTGCAGTGTGATTCTCCTTGCACCTTGATATAAACATTCAATACTTAGTTTTGTGACTCCTTAAAGTGGTTGGCTTTACAGTTACTTTAATGTGAAGAGGAAAAATACTTAAGCCATTCATTTGATATTCTTGAGCCTCTGTTCTTGCAATTAATCTCATGCTGTAACTAGGGGCTAGACAGATTTCCCTGGAGTTGGGTGATCAATGGGGCAAGCATTTGGGGGGGGGCATTGGCTGGGTGGATGAAGGGGGCCCAGGTGGAGTCCCAGATGCATATGTGTCCTCCAACATCCTCCTTTTTGTACTCCCCTGTTGTCCTTTCCATGCTTTGGTACCCGGTAACCCTAGTCTGGCAAAGTGGTTGAGGATTGGATGAGGAGTGGGGGGGACAGGCCTTAACCATGGCCAAGGATCAACTGGCGGAGGGGGCAGGCTGGGAGAGCAGCTGAAGATGGGCAGGGGGCAGGCCTGAAGCCCCACTGAGGATTGGCTGGTGGGGGGGGGGGAGTTGCTAGCTATCCAAGGGCTCCTTTTTACCTTCATGTCCTTCCTCCCTCAGGCATTCTAAAAACAGGTGATTGTCCAGCCTTTTACTTCTGATAAGTAGACGGGGGGGGGCACAGTGCTGGAACCCACGATCCTGATGTTAAGAGTTTGCTGCACAGATGCACACACGGAATAAAGAGCAGTTTTGGGGGGATGGGATCAAGGGGCAGTGGAGTACACAGTTATCCTTTATGCCTAGAAGTTTTTATATATGGAATGCCTGTAGCTCAGTTGGTAGAATAACAGATTTGTAATCACAGGGTCAAGCCCTGGGTTGGTTTTTTTTTTTTACCTTTTGGCCTGTTGCTCCTTAGGGAAGGGTTAAACTGGGGAAAAAATATATAGCAAACACTAATAAAATGAAGGAATAAGTATACTGTGATCAAGATTAGTAATAGTGACCAATTAAGTAAAACAAGTAAAGGGTCACATTTGAACTGGCTAGGAACAATTTAGGACCATTTTTTAAAAATTGTAAAATGGGCTGCTGTGCAAAATGAAAAATGAGAGGCAAGTTAATTGCTTTAATTTTAACTTTTTTATGTGTTTATACATTTTGGAAAGCCGACAAAGGCAGACAAACAGGATTGAAGAACTGATGAGACAAAATGTTAAATAAGCATAGAATACATTCAAATTATTAATAAAAACAATTTAAATAACATTAATTTTTCATTGTTCTATATTTTTCAATAATTTCCATCATGTGAAGTTGCACAAAAATTTTATTCAGAAAAAGTTTTGCACACGGGTTGAAAATTTTGCACACAAGCCGTCAAGCCTTAGAGGGAACATTGCTGTAGGGTAGGGCTATGTTCTTTTTGACCTGTTGCTTACAAACTAGAAAGAATAGATATGGAAAGTAAAATGGAGAGTAACCTGGGCAGTACTCACCATGAGATGATCAAGCTCAATTTCCTTATGTAAAGAAGAACAGCAGAATGCGGACACTGCACTTCAGAAAGCAGACTTTGACTCCCTTAGAAAACTGATGGACAGGATCCCTTCATAGGCTAATATGATGGGCAAAGTAATCTAGGAATGTTAGGCACTAACTGTGTTTTAAATAAACTTCATTGAAGGTGCAGAAAGAAATCATCCCGAAGTACAAAAAGAACAGCAAATATGGCAACCCCAGCTAAATCATGCCAGCCAAGGCTTTATGAACATTGGTTATTAAGAAAAACATTTTCACTAGAGGATGGTAAAGCACTGGAATGGGTTACCTAGGGAAATGGTGCCATCTTCATCCTTAGAGGTTTTTAAGGACCGGCTTGACAAAGCCCTCGCTGGGAGGCTTTCATTGGGGCAGGTCCTGCTTTGAGGAAGGGTTGGACTAGATTGGGGTCAGCAACCCAAAAGATAAGAAGAGCCATTTTTAAAAAAATTCCTTCAATAACCAAGTGTTTTGAAAGCTGCAAAGGCTAGCCTCCTGGTTAAAAAACTGAATAACAGAACAGAAATGCGTGTGACACTGTCTGGGTCTAGGGAACTGTTTATGATTATTTTTCATATTAATATTTCATATTTGCAATAATCTATATGTGATATTCCACATTTGGTATCAGTAGAAAGACTATAATCTGCTAAGAACGATTATTTGGTTTATATGTAGGTATCATTCCTGTATTAGAAATCTATTTGTTTTTATGTGTGTTCCAAGTGATTTGTTCTTAAGGCAATCCCCGACTGGTGTCTGCAAATCTATTGTTCTTCTTGATGGCCCCCATGGGAGGGGAGGGCTCCCATCTTTAGTGGGCCCAAGAAGAAACCTGTTTAACCAGTTACCCAGACTGACCATGTGGCCCAACTCCCTTTTGATCTGGCAAGGACCCTGAGAACATAAGGAAGGCCAAAGGGTGATAAAAAGCTGGAGCCCCACCTCCATCTTGTTTTCAGTCTTCAGTCTGTCTGCAACTAGCTCACTCCTCTGGAACTATTCCCTGGGTCTGAACAAAGGATTGAGACCCACCCAGGTGCCGGGTGCATACCAAAGGAATTGGACTAACCTACAAACTACAGATTCTTCAAGGACTTGCTTTCTATGGACTCTAAATCATTTGTATGTATGCGATTCACTTTGACCCTTTAACATCTCTCATATTTTGTATGTTTTCTTTTCATATTAAATCTTTAGTTATAGTTAATAAAGGATTGGTTGGCAGTGTGGTATTCTAAGTAAGATCCAAGCCTATATTGTTCTGGGTGATGTGACTGGTCCTTTGGGGTCAGGAAAACCTATTTCTTTAAGAGATCCAATGGCTAGGTGGGGACAGGAGGAGCTGATGTGCAATAAAGGGGGCTGTTTCTATTTTATTATGCTTCTGACCATTGTGGGGAATCAGAAGCATGTTTTTTTACTGACTGGGAGACTGGTTTACGTACCACCCGTCAGCAGTTTAGGGGTCTGGCCTCTGGTTTTGCAGCTTGCCCTGATTTTGTCACATTCAGAAGGTTATCCCAGGAGGCCCGGGTCACAATGCATATTGATTTTTAACAACTAAAACATATGTTTAATGATGTTAATAAACAAATTTACACATAAACATTTTAATAGTGTATGATGTGTTTTAATGACTCAATCCTTCATTGCATGATCCTTCCTCTTGCCCCCTCTCTCTCGCAAGTATCCCTCCCTCTTAGGACATCAGCAGTCACATGAATATGCCTGGAAATACACTAAATATAGATAGTAATAATTTGGTATCAGTTTTAAAGAACATTTTTTGTGAATGTGAATTCACACCAATGAAACTGTCCTGTTTTGTTTTTTGTTATTTTTGTTTCTTTTTTTGTTTGTTTTTTATTTTTTTGTAGCTATGACATCTTTAGTACAGCTATTTTAAAAATCCTTAAGACTCCCCAGTCAACTTACCAGTTCAGGGCAATATCTGTTTAAGAGCCTCTTTGCAGAGATGTTGAATACAAGGCCTGTATGACATTGTCTTCATTTTCAAGCAAGACTGTACACTCTCTTCATTCAGTCGACTTCAATTTTGCTTTTAATGTAATTCATGCTTGAGAACCCTTGTTCAGATAGGTAGTGTCCATTGCTCATTAAGTTAATTTGATGGCCGCCCCTCCCAGGCCATCACTTAGGTATGCGAAGTATGTTAAGGGGAGCAGATGGCCCCTTCAACTCAACTAGATGGCCACTGACGCCCCATTGATCTCTACAGGGCTTGACGTAGGTGGGCACTGCCTAACTGCGAGATCTTTGAAATGGTGAAGGCATGAGTCATGCTCACCTTAGTTACCCGTCTTCCCTGTAATCAGTGAATTGGCGGGAACAAACAGTTTAAAAACTCAGAGTTTGGGGTGATCAGGGAGGACGGTTCCTGACATCCTGCCTGGCCTGATCACCCAGATGCTGACCTCCTCCGCTCACGAATTCTTCCCCGAGCGTACCATGATTGAACTGCCAGCCGAGTAACAAGTCTCTTTCTCTCCTGCCTGTAATGCTGCTGCTGCTGGTGGTGGTATTGGTAAGAGCCTGCCCCTGCAGCTTTCCTTAATAAATAATCCTTTGCTGCTGCTTTGCCATCGCTCTCTTTCAGCTCTACTGAGCCCACGCTCCTAAGAGCAGGCTTGTTTTTGTTCTTGCCTTCCCCCTTCTTTTTTCTTAGATTACTGCCTCTCTTTCCACTGTTTAAAAGAGTTTCCGTGTCCTCAATTGTTTGCCACTGCCCTATACTGGTTGTTGTATCTCTCTTCTCTAATTGTTTTAGAAGTACCATTGTAAGTTGCAACATTGTTTAGTATAATTTGTAAGCCTTAGAAGTGTTAAGCTAGATTGTAAGATTGTATCATTTAGTTGTTACCCTTAGAGTTGTTTTACCAAGTCATTTTTACTTTCCCCTCTGTGATTCCCCTGGGTTAAATAAACTGTTTCCTTAAACTACCCTTGTCCTCTCTTGCCTTCCTTTCTGCTCCGCCACTTCTCACGGCTTCCTATCTCACCCCCCCGCTGCTTTCCGTGGCTTCCTTTCACCCTCACCGCTTCCCGTGGCTTCCTCTCACCTCCGCCACTTCCTGCGGCTTCCTCTCTCACCCCCGCCACTTCCCGCGGCTTCCTTTCACCCGTGCTGTTCACCGTGGCTTCCTCTCACCTCCGCTGCTTCCCCGTGGCTTCCCCTCTCGCCCCCCCACTTCCCGCGGCTTCCTTTCACCCTCGCCGCTTCATGCGGCTTCCTCTCACCTCCGCCGCTTCCCCGCGGCTTCCCCTCTCACCCCCGCCGCTTCCCACAGCCTCCTTTCACCCTCGCCACTTCCCACGGCTTCCTCTCACCTCCGCTGCTTCCCGCACAGCCACCAGTTCCCTCCGCCACCCCTTCCTTCCCATTTTCGCAGCCCCCTCCTGTTTCCTCTGTACCCACCTCGAAACTCCTGCTTCCCCCATTGGCTTCGCTTTCCTCCGCCACTGCGGCACACGAAGTTGCATGGTACCCCCCTTTCCTATATGGCGTTGAAACATCTTTTAAGTTACTATGAGTTAGTTAAGTTAGCTGAAAACCCCCATTGCCTCCCAACCTGCTGCATCCCACAAAGTTGAGCACTTCGCAAAACCCCCATTGTAGAGACACTGTGACAAACTTCATACACACACACACCACACACACCCCACAGCTCACCTCACATCCATACCCGTTTTCAATAAAGATTACACCATACCTCACTGGTACAGTAATTGCCCCCCTCCAAGGTCCCCAAATTGTCGAACCTGCTGGCAGGGTTGGGTACGTTGATCCAGAAATGGAAGGAATGCCAAATGCATATCTCTTCAGGTTCTGTAGCTGTCTGGTAAGGAATTCCATATATCAAACATAAGCTGCCGCTGTTTGCAGAGACTGTGCATTTCTTTCCACCTGTACTTTAGTGCCGGGGTAGACTTTTGTCTTTCTAGATTTTCAGTGTCTAATAACTAAGCCACTCAGTTTTGAAGTCCACAACTCCTTGGTCTCCAGATTGGCCAACTTCAGCTCAAAATCTTGTTGCTTCACTCTCACAAAAGCAGCAAGTTGAGTGAAGACGTGTCAGCATTAAGGGGGTTCAAAATAAACATTAAAGTTCCCCTCTCCTCTCTGAATTCCTGAAATCACACAGCAAATGATTGTCGCATGTTTAGAATCACATCTCCGAGATTCTTATTGTCAAGCTCATTGTTCTGCTCTTTTAATTGTTTCAGTGATGGGAAATGAACCAGTGAGCAAGTTTCCAGGTCTCTCACAAAGCATTATCATATGTAAGCCGATCCGTGCATAAGCTGAACCCCCAATTCTGAGCCCAAAAAGAGGCAAAATGGGTGACCCACATATAAGCTGAGGTTACCCTTTGGCCTCAGGTGCCGGAGCTGCGTGGGGAGCTGGCACCTTCATCAGGGAGCTCCGTCTGAGCCTGCCAGTCTGGTTAAAGGTGCAGGCCAGGCTAGCCAGAGGCTCTTAGTCCATGGGGCAAAGGGGACTGCTCAAAGTCAGGACCCTGTGGGCCATTTTCAGGTCAAGAGCACCCTCTGTGCTACAGGGCCATTGACCTCTCTGCTCCTTGTTGGTCTTACTCCAGGTTTACTCCCAGGGCTAGGTGCACAAGGCACTGTCCTGTGCCCACAGCTGGACTGGGTGCTAGGTGTGGCTCCTCCACCCCCCATAGTGATCTCTGGCTGGGCAGATAGGGGAAAGGTTGACAGTGGCAAACGGGTAATGGAGAGTGGTGCGGCATGAGGCCTAGAGAGAACACACTGGGCCTCCCCCTTGTTTCCCATCCCAAATGCTGTCATTGTCTGTGGGCCTGCTGTGCCTGCCAGCAAGTCACTTCCCCATGCTGCTTGGAAGGTTATCCTGAGCCACCCCCAGCCTGTCCTGGCACTTGGGTACAGCACTGGGGGGGTGGGGGGGGGAGCATCAGGGAAGCATATGAGACCCAAGACTGAGGGAAGGTAATTTGTGGCTTGTGAAGCCAGCCTGGTCCAGGGTACTGGAGTGGTCCAATGAGCGGTTCCTGAGTACATTGGGGTGAGCAGTTGAGATCTGGCTGTCACTGCAGCAGCTCCATGAAAATATCTGCCCAGCAAGGCCCCTAACCACTCCCCACCCAGTGCCACTGGCTTCCACCAGAGTTCCTGACAACCTCCCCAACCCCCAAACCCTTGCCGCTGCCACTTTTCTCCTATTCCCCACTCTGCTGCCCATTCCCTGTGCCACCGCGCTGCTTCTTTTCCCTTCTTCCCCGCTCTGCCGCCTGTTCCCTGCGCTGCCACACTGCCACGTTTCCCCTGTTCCCCACTGTGCCGCCCATTCCCCACACCATCACGCTGCTGCTTTCCCCCTGTTCCCCATGCTGCTGCCCTGCCTCTTTCCCCCTCTTCTCCACTGTGCTGTCTGTTCCCATTGCTGCTGTGCTGCAGCTTTTCCCCACAGCTCTACTGGCCCTTTCTCTGTCACACCCCACCCCCTGTTGCCATTTTTCCCAGCTTCCTCTACACCCAACCCCACAGACCCCAGGCCCTGCTGCCTCTTTTCTGGCCTCCCTGAACCCCACCCCAACTCCCAGGCTGACTGCCCCCGCCCAGGGCCCTCTTACCTGGCCACTCCAGACACTGGGGCCCCCTCCTAACTCCAACCCCAGCCCAGGCCAACTGCCCAAGATGACCACTCCAGATACACTGGGGCTCCAGCTTGGTGCATGCCCAGTGAAACTCCTCGGCTGGAGCTGTCTACCATATTGACACCCATATAAACTGAGTTGCTGTTTTGAAGCCAATTTTCAGGCACAAAAATCTCAGCTTATATGTTAGTATATGCGGTAGTTTTTGCTCAAATGGCAGTACTTCTTCCAAAAGTGAGATAGTTATGTTTCCTTTTCCTTGCTGCTTTCTGTTGAGGTCATTCAAATGCAAGGCCATAACTATGGTGGGGTAACTGGGGCTTTGCCCCAGGGCGGCTCCATTTCGCCACTCAATCAAAGGATGTTTTCTGCACTGCTTGCTCCAGGCGCTGCTCATTCTAAGGGTTCAATCCATTCCGGATGCACCTTGGGTACCGAAATTCCTAGTTCCAGCATGATTTAAATG
Organism: Podocnemis expansa; assembly: GCA_007922195.1. Taxonomy (NCBI): domain Eukaryota; kingdom Metazoa; phylum Chordata; order Testudines; family Podocnemididae; genus Podocnemis; species Podocnemis expansa. The sequence continues at coordinate 2,318,569 of ML682044.1, forward strand.
TGAGGTGATGTGAACAATGAAGTAAAATTTCTGCAGCCACTGAGGCTCTTCAAGTTCTGTACATTCATGGCCTTTTTGATGCAAGAACTTCTTCAAGACAGGCAGCAAAATGCATCAGCACCTTTCCTTTTGATTGCCAATGTACCCTACTGTATAAAAGCAGAGTGGAATATTGAGACTTCACCTCTTCCAGAAGTTATCAGAACTGTCAATGGTTCAGTCCTGTTGCTATTATTGTGTTGACAATTTGCACAACCAGGGTCATCACTTCCATAATCTCAGGTGGAAATGTTTGTGCACAAAGCACCACTTGGTGGATTATACAGTGAAATGATATCACCTTTTGAGCCAAATTTTCTGCAGCAGAGTCAAAACGCTGTATGTGCTCCTCTCATATCAGCACCCCATCAGTTGCAAAGGCGACCATGTGGTGTGTATTGATTTCTTTGACCTTCAGACAATCTACAATTGCTGTAAAAATATTCTCTCCCCATGTTTGACCTTTGAGCAGCAATAGTTCAATAAGTTCCTCTTGGGGACCCTCTGAATTCACATACCTGCAGAGGAGGGCAGCCTGTGCCATGTCATCAATATCACATGATTCATCACACGTGATTGAGTAGGACAGCGCTGAGTTTATGTCCCTGATCTGCTGGCTGCTAAAGTCTGTGGCCATTTTTATTGATCGGTCCCTAACTGTCTTTGCAGACAATGGCATATCTTTATATTTCTGAATGACTTCTTTCTTGTTGTGGGAATCTGCAAATAATTTCTCTATTCCTATCATGAAGCACTCCTTTATATAATCACCATCTGTGAATAGATGTCCATGTTTCACAATCACTTGGGTTATTGTGAAGCTAGCAGCAGTAGTGCTATTTGGTGTCTTCATTCATTGTGAGAAGCTATTCTTGCTCTATTTTGCTTTGTGTGGCAGCTCCTCAATCACCCTCTTCCTGAAATCTCCAGTTGGATATTTCTCAGCAAACGAAGCATGTTTGTGTGCAAAATGCCTCCTGAGATTTAACTTTTTGTTGTTAGCCAGGTTTTCATTGCAAATTAAACATAACAGGAACCCAGTCGAGGTGGGTATAAATGCGAACCATTCAATACATTCATCTCTGAATTCTTGTCTTTCAGTGTCAATTTTCCTCTTTTCTGAAGCCTTCATATACTTTCAGCTTAATTTTTAACTGAATGCCAGTTTTTACTGCTGCTAATCCTTGTTGCACACACAATGAAACACCTTTGCCTAAAATCGAACACTCATGAGATGCAACAAGCAGAAGCTGAGATTTTGGGGTGGATCCTGAAAATAGAGGAGATTGTGGAATACATTAATTTCTCTTACCAGGGGCACTGTTAGGTAAAATACTAGGCAGTGAATAGGCCCCAGTTCTAATTCCTTTGCAGCCTAGGAGTGGGACCAGGGGACCTGAGTGCCCCTACAAAAATCCCCGGCCTAGGGAACTGAGGGGTAGAACTGGGGTCCCTCCTGTCCTGTGGGGGGAGGCGCGCAAGGTGGGGTGGCATGAGACAGAGGGAGGAGACAAATTTGCCTTGACCTGAGGATTCAAGACCACCATCTTACCTGCTAGACTCACCCCCCACAATCCACCACCCCTTCCATCCACCAACCCCTGCCCCATCTCTACTTTCCATCTCCTTTCCCCCTTCCTTCCCTTTCACCCTCTCCCAGCTCCTTTTTGCTCTCTCTGGCTCCAGTACCCACCTGTGCTTGTGCATTCCTGGCTCCCTAGACGAGAATGCCAGGGAGCCACAAGGGGGCAGTCAGGGAGCCACACGCAGCTCACTGAGCTGGTGTTGCAAACCCCCGGACTAGATGCTTCCTGAGATCCCTACTGTGACATGGGCCTCCTGGGATAACCTTCTGAGTGTGCCAAAATCAGAACAAGCTGCAAAACCAGGGGCCAAACCCCTAAACCACTGACAGGTGGTACTTAAACCAGTCTCCCAGTCAGTAACAAAACATGCTTCTGATTGCCCACAACGGTCATCACTAAGCATAACAAAATAAAAACAGCCCCCTTTATTGCACATCAGCTCCTCTGGTCCCCACCTAGCCACTGGGTCTTCAAAAGAAAGAGGTTCTCTTGACCCCAAGGGGCCAGCCCCATCACCTAGAACAGTATAGGCTTGGATCTTACCCAAAATACCATGCTGTCAGCCAATCCTTTAGTGACCAGAACTAAGGGTTTAATATAAAAACAAAACAAACAAAATATGAGATGTTAAAGGTGAATCACATACATACAAATGATTTAGTCCATAGAAAGCAAGTCCTTGAAGTGTCTGTAGTTTGCAGGTTAGTCCAAGTCTTCTAGTGTGCACCCAGCACCTGGGTGGGTCTCAGCCCTTTGTTTAGTCCCAGAAGAATAGTTCCAGAGGAGGATGTTGATTGCAGGTTGTAGACTGAAGACTAAAGACAAAATGGAGATGGGTCCCCTGCTGTTTATCTCAGAGTCCTTGCCAGATCAAAATGGAGTTGGGCCACATGGTTAGTCTGGGTAACTCGTTAAACAGGTTTCTTCTTGGGCCCACTACAGATGAGAGCCCTCCACCCCCTCCATGGGGGCCATCAAGAAGAACAATAGTTTTGCGGACACCCAGTCTGGGATTGCCTTAAGAACAAATCACTTGGAACACACATAAAAACAAATAGATTTCTAATTTATAATACAGGCATGATACCTACATATAAACCATCTAATCATTCTTAATAGATTACAGCTTTTCTATTGACACCAAACATGGCATATCACATATGGATTATTGCAACTATGAAATATTAATATGAAAAATAACCATAAACAGTCCCCTAGACTCAGCATCACACCTGCCAACCCTGATCTCCTATGAGGCTATGATTCTATTATGTGAGCTTACGACAGAGCCTGTCAGGAACTGTATCAGGGTCCTCTCTGGGCACCACTGACCATTAGTCTGCCATGGAGGAGTTTTTTCCAGTCTAGCCCAGGTCTCCACACTACCTTGCAGCCAGTTCACAAATCCTGCCTCATAGGGTTTGACCTGGCTTCCCTGTGGGAGTTGCCCTCTCCAGAAGGGTGCCATGGAGTTTGTCCATGGGCCAAAGACCCCGCACCTTGCCTTCCAATCAGAAGGGCCTCTCAGCCAGTATGGAAGTCAGAAGGGTTTATTAGCATTCAGGTTCACAGTATGGAAGATTGGCTAGCAGATTAAGTTCTAGAGGCTACAACAGCAAACACCCAGGAGAAGCAGGGGGCCATGCTCTGGGGATCCTTTCCCTAGACCACCGCCATAGCACTGCCCTTCTTTCCCCAGTTCATCAACAAACCTCTCACCTAATCTTCTATCTTTTTCCTGGGCTAGGTGGGCACTGGCCCTGGATTCTGAGAAGGTCTGTTTATGTGTGGCTGGGGAGGACCCATCTGCCCTCCAGTGGTCCCTGTAGTAATCACACACCCAGGTCCCATCACCAGAGTACATGAACAGAAAGGAAGATACCACCCATGACATCCCAAGAGAGTCCCCACTCCATTACAGAGCTTCACTAGCAGACAGTGAAGCATGTTAATTCAGCAGACGTAGATGTCACTTACAGAGGAGGACCACAGGCTTAGCGTCCAAGGTGCTCAGCCAGGTTCAGTGACGGTGACATGGTCCTAGCACCCTGTTTCTGTGGTCACAGCTGCCCTAACACATTTATGCCTGTGAAAGGCTGTTAGCTCAGGCAGGGCACCAGGATGCAGCCCCTCCAGGATGGCCAAAGTTGCCCTTCCTATGACATCTCCTTTTACATATCACGCTGCCAACATTGTTTTTTTACCAACCCTGCACCATGCACCTGCTGCTTCAAAAAAAACATCCTTATCCATCCTCATGTCATCCTGATCTTATGGGGTGTTGCCATGGCCCTATATCATCTCTTGGGAGTTTTACATAGCTGCTGGCAGACTCTGGGTATTCTTGTGCCACCCCTTCTGTTCAGAATGTGCATACTTGGTTAGCAAGTACCTAGCGTGTTGTTCTTCTTCGAATGCTTACTCATGTCCATTCCAGTTTAGATGTATGCACATTGCATGCAATGTGGCTGGAAGCTTTTTCCCAGTGGCATCATCCTGGTTGGCTTTGGCACCTTCATGGTGTGCTATTTAGCAGTGGTTCCCAACCTGGGGTCTGTGGAGTTATTGCAAGGGGTCCGTGAATACATTCATCCCTAGCTGCTGCTGGCCAGCAATCTATGCTGGAGAGGGCTCTAAATCAGGGGTGTCAAATTTACAGCCCACGGGGCCAAATCTAGCCCACGGAGTTGCTGCCTGGACCATGCCTGGAAGCCATCTACAACAGCAAACTCCAAAAACAGACTCCCAGTACAGCAGGAGCAGGCATGCTTCTGACTAACTCATGTGATCCAAGTCACAGTACAGGAGAACAAAGGAGGTGCTCCAGCCAATCTTGGCTTAGGTTTGCTGTGGTCTGCCTGCCAACCAATCAGAGTCTCAGTCACAGCAGACTAGGCCAGCTCCTGAGAGCCATGGCACAGCCCCCATCCTAACTGTTCACTGTTAGTCAGTCAGCATGCTAATTTGATTGACAGTACATTGCACAAATCACAAATAAAAAAGGAAAAAGTAGGTGAGGCCCATGTGGGAACAAGTCAATCAAAGGCCAGCATTCTTGTAAAGTTTTAGGGGAAATTACAGTCCAATAATGAGAGGCAGCATATTCAGAGCTGTGTAAGGAGTCTTTATTGAAAGAGAACTGAGAGAGAGAGAAGACCTGACAGACAGGTTTCCCTAGTGCCTAAACGACCGTCCCATTTATCACCATGACAACCCCAATGGCTCTAGGTAGTCTAAACCACCACATATTCCTCCCCCTCTAATGAAAAAGCCCTCTCCCCCCCAGAAAGAATAAGGACTAAGCTAGCAGATGAGGGTAGACTGCCCCATCTCCAACAAACCCCCGGAGAATTAGTCTGCCCATGAAGAGGGGGTCACCACTAGCTAAAGGCCCAGATGATTAGGAGGCCTTCTGTCTCGAGGTAGTGGTGTGACTACGTGTAGCAGGGAAGTAGCTGGAACCGGAGAGGATGTTGTGGCCTTTTGGTCCAGGAAGGCTGAAGGTGCTGAAGAGGTGGTTGGAGCAGGAGAGACATGAACAGTTGTTTCATGATCTGATGTTGTATCATCAGTAAGGATGAAGTGAGATATGTCTGCTGGAGATGCATCTTCTGGATGGGTATGATGGAGAAGCAACTGATCTACATGCCGTTGCCAAACTAGGCCACTCGCTGTCTGGACAGAGTAAGAAACAGGTCCTGTCTGGGTGTTGGCCATTGCTGGAACCCATTTAGCTCCTGAAGCATAGTTTTGAGTGAGAACAGGCTGTCCAATACTGAAGGTGTGGTCCTTTGTTCTTGGTGAGTGTCTGCTGACCTGGTCCTGCTGTTGGCGTTGAAACATTTGCCGTGTGTCTCGTGGTTTCAATAAATCAAAGCAAGAGTGCAACTGCCATCCCATCATAAGAAAAGCTAGAGAGGCCTTAATGAAACCTGCAGAGTGTTTCTGCAGGACAACAAGAAGTTGTCTATTCACTTCTGAAGAGGTGACTGTCCCTTTGCTGATTTTAGAGCTTGCTTCATAGTCTGTATGAACCTTTCAGCAAGTCCATTGGTGGAAGGATGATACGGTGCTGACCTGATGTGATGTATTCCATTGGCCTTCACAAAAGTTTCAAAATCCTGAGAAATAAACTTTGGTCCATTGTTACTCATGAGCTGTTCTGGAAGACCATAATGACTAAAAAAGCCACACAGGGTCTGGGAAGTGGTTTCTGTCATAGTGGCCTGCATTACAGAACTTCTGGCCATTTTGAATGGCCATCCATAGCAATTAAAAACATACATCCTTCAAATGGGCCAGCAAAATCAACATGGATATGTTGCCATGGCCTTTCGGGCCAATCCCACAGGTGAAGAGGTGCCAACTGATGTGTGTTCTGGATGCTCTAGCATGAGGTACAAGCTCTAGCCATTTCTTCGATGGCCCTGTCCAAACCTGGCCACCAGAAATAGCTCTGTGCAATTTCTTTCATTCGCAGTATGTCGCAGTGACTTGAATGGAGCTGTTCCAACAAATGTGGTCTTAATGAAGGTGGGATAATGACATGCATACCCCACAACAAACACCTAGATTGGGTCGATAACTCTGTCCTCCTAGACATGTAGGGGTGGAGGTCATGAGAGACCTGAGAGTCAGGTAAGAATGTTCCACGCATCACGAAATCCATAACTTGTGAGAGTACTGGGTCAACCTGTGTCGCTTTCTTCACTTGAGTAACCGTGACAGGTGTGTTTTCCACCTGTTCAAAGTAAAAGATTCCTTCCTGCAATGTTCCCTCTAAGCCCATGATGCAGCCAAGCAAGTTCTGGATGCAGCTGAGCAGGTTCTGAATACCGCTGAGCAAGTTCCCTGCTGGTTCCCCGACTCCCATTGGGCCCCTTCCCCGCTGCCTTCCAGCACCTCCAGTGCATCCAACAACTTGTTCAGCTGCATCATCAGCTTTGAGGGAACACTGACTGTGTAAATAAACAAAAAGCAAGAAAACAGAATTAGATTAAAAATATCTTTCTCTTCTACTCCCCAAATTCACTGGAAGCCTGAGAGGCAGATTTAGTGTTTGGGTTCTTGTCACACTAGTCAGGGGTCTCAAACACTCAGCCTCTAAAGCTATTTCCTGTGGCCTGCACTGACACCATTGTTACTAGTATTTGCAATATTGGTGTATGAAAAGGTTTCAGTGGTGCAGCTCTCAAGCCAGTATACTAGTCATCATGCAGCCCTGTACTAGTCCTCATGGAGCCATCATGATGATTTGAGTTTGAGACCCCCGCACTATGTCAAACATTAGCCAAACAAAAACTGGCATACGGTTTAGTCAGAACCAGACAGTAATCCTCGATTAAACATACTTCTTAATTAAGAATTCATCCGGATCCTAAGATTTAACCCTTCTTGAAACTGTAGAGCCTTTTATCAACAGACAACTTATTGATATCCCTGTCTTTACTGTACATAGTTATTAATTTTCCTGCCCATATGACCAGTTTAATAGAGGTTGGAAATTCAAGCTGCCATTTACTGGAGCAAGTAGTTTTCTTTCTTTTTCTGACAAAGCCCATAATAGAATATGCAAAAAAGGAGGGGTAAAATTATACAGTGTTGTGAATAGCAAGGGGAAAATAGACTAAAAGAACAGAATTTCTGGATGTTTTTCTGCTCTGTTGCTGCTACTTTATTGCAATGGATTCTGCTTACAACCCTATACAGAGAACATTGTTGCACTGTTATGAAGTTATATTGAGCCAGAATGTTTACACATAACACTGAAGAAATGAAGATGCATACACATGAACTTAAGAGTGATATATGTTCTGTGTATTCACACTGTGGTGCTCATCTATTTCAGGAATGAAGAAGTTTAAAAAACTCTATTAGGTGAAATACAACATCCTTTCAAGATCCAAAGGGGCAGCTGTGTTAGTCTAGCTCAGTAAAACAAAGAAGGATCCTGTGGCACTTAAAGACTAACAACTATATTTATTGCATGAGCGTTTGTGGGAGAAAATCCAGTTCATCCAATGCTTTGAAGATGAAGGAACTTAGAATGTAAGTCTGATGAAGTGGGATTTTCCTCCCACAAAAGCTCATGCAATAAATATAATTGTTAGTCTTTAAGTGCCAGAGGACTCCTTGTTCATTATACAACATACTGGGTACAAGCTGAGTTGCTATGCTGACATTGCTTAGTGCTTGCATCAGTGTCCCTATGTGTGTGTGTGGGTCTGTCTGTCTGGGAGTGGCTCTGTGTGCGTGTGTCTTTCTGCCTGTCTGGGGGTGGTTTGTGTGTGTGTGTGTCTTTCTGCCTGTCTCAGGGTGGCTCTGTGTGTGTGTGTGTGTCTCTCTCTCTCTCTGTCTGTCTGGGGGTGCTTCTGTGTGTGTGTGTCTCTCTCTCTGTGTCTGTCTATCTGATTGGGGGTGTCTCTGTGTCTGTCTGTCTGGGGGTGCCTCTGTGTCTGTCTGTCTGTCTGTCTGTCTGTTTGGGGGTGTCTGTGTGTGCGTGTGTATGTATGTGTGTGTCTGGGGGTGCCTCTCTGTGTGTGTGTCTGTCTGTCTGTCTGTCTGGGGTGCCTCTGTGTGTGTCTGGCTGTGTGTGTGTTTCCGGCTGTCTGGGGGTGGCCATGTGTGTGTGTGTGTGTGTGTGTGTTTGGGGGTGGCTGTGTGCGTGTGTCTGGGGGTGATTATTGGGTGGCCCACCCATGTGGGGGGGGCATCTGTGCTGGAGGGCTCCAAGGCCAGGAAACTACACTCTAACCCCTGCAGCAGGGCCAGTTTATGCAACTCCTGGCCAAGAGCCTTCCCTGCCCATGCGCCGGTTTCTCCAGCCAACCCATGGTTGGGCTCCTTCCCCACCCGCTTCCCCAAGTCCTGGGCGCCTTCCCAGCCAACCCCACTGCCACACTTCCCCTGCTCCTCACTCCAAGCCCGCTAAAATCCCCCCTTCCTGCTTGCCTGGCCGCTGGAGCTGCTCCCTGGCCACAGGCTGCTGCCACCCCGACCATCATCAGGGCACGAAATTTCAAATCGGCGCAGCCCTTGGCTCTCTAAGTTCCGTGGCTGGGCTTTGCGCTGCCGGCAGCAATCTGTGCACTGGAGAGTAATTGTTGCTGCGCATGCGCGGACGTGCACAGCTTACAGGGAACATTGCCTTCCTGACCCTAATCTTGATGGTGTGCCAGCAAGGGTAGCCTTGAAAGACTATCAGCACTGCAATGCAAAGAGGATTGCCTATACTTGATTTCATATGTGTATCCAGAAAGTATCAGTGCCCATCATTGCATCCGACTAGCAGCCAAAGGTAGGATGCCTATGTATGGTCCCAAAATTGATGTCAGGGGTCGATGGTCAGTGACAAGTGTGAACTTCTTTCCCCACAGGTACAGGTGAAATTTCTGAACACCAAAAACAATGCCCAGTGCTTCGCGTTCAATTTGGGCATAGTTAGCTTCTGCTTTGGTCAGGGAACGTAAAGCAAAAGCAACAGGCTTCTCTTCACCAGAAGGCACAATATGTGACAATACAGCCCCAACTCTATAAGGGGAGGCATTGTAAGCCAGCTGTAGGGGCAAAGATTGGTCAAAATGTGTCAGAACCCTAGAGTTTACCAGTGAGTGTTTAGCTTCATTAAATGCAATATCACAGGCGTCAGTCCAGTTCCAGGCCTTTTTTGGCTCCAGAAGCTCATGTAGGGTTTTCAGGAGTGTCGCTAATTGTGGAATAAACTTGCCATAATAGTTCAATAACCCTAAAAAAGAGCAAAGTTGGTTACGTTCTGAATTAGTGGGGCATCCATGATAGTTTTAACTGTGACTGGAGACTTATGGAGACCATCAGCATCAATTATATGTCCTAAATATTCAATTGAGGGCTGGAAAAGCTTACATTTGTCTCCATGAACACGTAGACGATACTCTTCCAGTCTTTGCAGAGTAGCTTCCAAGTTTGTAAGGTGTTCCTCCTCATTTGTGCTAGTGACCAGGATGTTATCCAGATAGTACTGTACTCCTGATAAACCACTCAAAATCTGGTCCATTGCCCTTTAGAACAAAGCTGGGGCTGAAGTAATGCCAAAAGGTAAACGACAGTATCTGTACAACCCCTTATTTGTTACGATTGTCAGCAACTCTTGAGATTCTTCTTCAATATGCATCTGTAAGTACGCTTGACTCAAATCAGTCTTGCTAAATTTTTGTCCTCCAGCCAAACCTGCAAAGATGTCCTCAATGCGGGGAAAAGGATATTGTTCTGCACATAACACTGGGTTGACAGTGACCTTGAAATCTCCACAAATCCGAATGGAGCCATCCTTCTTCACTATTGAGACAATGAGTGTTGCCCACTGGCTGTGTGTAACTGGCACTAAGAATCTATCCTAGACTAACCGCTCCAAGTTTTCTTCCATCTTGGGTCTGATGGCAAATGGCACCATCCTGGCCTTCAAACATTTTGGTTGGCAATCAGGCTTTATATTTATTTTCACAGTGATTCCCTTCATGCTACCTTAGTCTTCACCGAAAACAGCAGCATGTTTTGTTAGTACCGCTGCTAGATTAATTTCTTCTTTAGTCAGTTGATGCACTTGTGACCAATCGAGTTGGATTTTCCTGATCCAAGATCTTCCCATTAGGGCTGGGTAATTCCCCTTCACCACAAACAGTGGTAGCTTTGTGGACTGTTCATTGAGTTCTACCTTCACATCGATAGTACCCAACAGGGGAACAATCTCCCCAGTATATGTCTTCAAAACAACTACTGTTGGCTTTAGTGGCAGATGTCTAAAGTCCTTCTCATACACTATGTTAGAAACTAATGAAATGGCTGCGCCAGTGTCCAGTTCCATGCGTACAGGTTTGCCTTCCAACACAGGTATCACCCAGAATTTACGTGGGCCAGCTGTTATAGATAAAACATGGAGGGAATTTTCATCTTCCAATAGGGTATCACTATGGGCATGCCCACACATCTCTTTTATTTTGAAATAACACTGATTATTTCAAAATAAAAGAGATTAGGTCCACATGACATATTCTTATTTCGAAATGACAGGCTCCGTCATTTTGAAATAAGAGCTGTCATTTCAAAATAGCTTAAACCTCCTTTAAATCAAAACGGCTGTTATTTCAAAATGGTTATTTTGAAATAAAGCCATTTGGACGTGTTATTTTGAAATAACCATTATTTTGAAATAATGCTTTTGCCCTTCTCCTTCCCAGGGTGCCTTCCTTTTAGTCTATATTGGGTGGGAGCATGGCCCAGGGAGGGGGCCATGTTCCACACCTCCCATGGTGCCCCTTTCCTAAAGAGAAATAGCAAGTCCTGTGTTTGGACATGCTATTTCGCTTTGAGCTTTTCCCTTAAGTCAAATTAACATTTTCTTAATTCAAATTAACTTATTTCAAAATAAGGACTTTATTTCGAAATAACTCATTTTGAAATAGCTTATTTCGAAATAATGATGTATGTGTGGACATAGCCTATAATCATCTGCATTCTGCTCTACTGCATGCAGAATTTCTCTCTTAGTCCACTGAACCAACGGCCCATTTTTCTCAGGTCTGCCTCTTCTGTTTGGCTCACCCTTCATTTTCAGGCATGTTCAATGTGCCATCTCTTACCATATTGTTGGCACAGTAGTTCCTTACAGCAGGACTCTGATGCAAGGTGACCCTGCTTCCCACACCGGTAACATTCCTGTTTCCCCGGTGCCCTATGGGCAGGTTATGGGGATACTTTACACATGCTGACACTGATCTGTTGCATGTATGGGGTGATGGAGACTGCAATTTTCACAGCCTTCTGCAAGGTGAGTTCACCTTCAGTCAATAAGCATTTCCGAGTTGATTCACTGTGCAGGCCACACACCAGCCTGTTACGCAGCATTTCCTCTAACATGTTCTGGAAGTCACAGTGTGCCGCCAGCTTCTGCAGAGCTGCTACAAACTGTACAACTGATTCACCTTCCTCTTGGTTCCTTTGGTAGAACCTATACCTCTCTGCAATTACTAGTGGCTTTGGGGAAAAATGTGCTCCCAGAACTTCCACTAGGTCCCCGTAAGATTTCTGCTCTGGCTTCTCTGGATAAAGCAAATCACGTAGCAAATTATAAGTCTTAACTCCAATGATGGTTAGAAAACTGGTACCTCCTTCTTGTTAGTTATATCATTTGCTATTACAAAATTTTGAAATCGGGCTGTATATGTCTGCCACGAATCTGCCGAATGGTCAAATGATTCGAGGGCTGTAGTAAGTAAAGCCATGATGCCCTCTTGTAGTTATTGTTTGTCTCTTCACTTGTACTTAACAGTAGGCAGATCAGCTTTCAGAACAGCCAGCTAGCCCTTCGGCAAACAGATCAGCTTTCACAGCTACAACCCAACCCCCATGCAAGTAGTAAATAAAGTTTTGCTTCTTACATTGCATTCTAGTTTTCCACAGATGCCAGGACTGTTGAGGCTAGCCAACTCCATCACATATCCCATCCTCATCACCAGATGTAGAGTTTTAGGGGAAATTATAGTCCAATAATGAGAGGCAGCATATTCAGAGCTGTGTAAGGAGTCTTTATTGAAAGAGAACTGAGAGAGAGAGGACCTCATAGACAGGTTTCCTGAGCACCTAAATGACCCTCCCATTTATCACCATGACAACCCCAATGGCCCTAGGTAGTCCAAAACGCCACAATTCTGAATGACTGACAGTGGGGTTGGCCAGGAGGGGGAGAAACAGGAGCCCAGCCATGCTGCCTGTGACAGAGGATGATTTTTTTTTTTTTGTTTTTTTTTTTGCCTGCCACCAGGAGGTAAGGGAAATGGAAAGGGAATGGGAGGGGATGGCAGGGGGTCATGGAGCCAGTGTGGCAAAGAGGAGCCCACAGGGTAGGGAAAAGGGAAGGTGTGAGAGAAGCTGCAAGGTTGGGGAGGGGAAAGGGGACCCCATACCACGCTGAACATGGTGGAGGAAAGTGTTGGGGAGACCATGCGGCCACATGGCCTGCAACAGGTGTTCTGCTTTCCACTGTGGCCCCCCATATTGAATGAGTTTGACACTTCTGCTCTAAATGAATCATATTTGCTTGCTGTGAGCAGACTCACCCTAGATATGTCCCCACCCCTTGGCAGCAGGCGGAGAGGCCAGGTCCTTCACTGCAGTGCCAGAACTAGATATTTTGGTACCCGGGGAATCCCCGGAGCAAGCAGCATGAAATGTGCCCTCAAATCAAGAGCTGAAATGGTGCTGCTTATTACAGCACCTGGGACAAAGCCCTGGTCACCTTGCCCTAGTTATAGCCTTGCTTCACTGCCCTTCTGCAGCACCACTGCCTGCAGTCAGTCCCCAATAACAGCTATTATCATTCAAGGGGTCCACAAAATTTTTTGATGTTAAAAAAGGGCCCTCATACTCGAAAAGGTTGGGACCACTGCTATAAAGGAAACCACCACCCCGCCTCCCCCTTAGTTCCCTTTCTCTCCCCAGGGCAGTTGCTGGAACGCTATCATCTCCTCACTCTGTGACTGCTTCTTGGTGTTATCTGTAAATAGTTTCTAGATAAGGTGTTAACTGTTGTTTACCTAGACTTTACTAATAGCTCTCAGAGTAGTTAGCTCCCTGTGATGGAGCCCTCCCTGCTGGTTCTGGGGCATGCCTTAGTGAAGTCCCCAGACCTTAAGACATGTGTCATTTGCTACAGTAAGATGCTGGAGAGTGACCCACACAAGAAGTGCTTGGGAGACAGTCACATTCCCACCAAGGGCCACATCTGCAAGCCCTCTAGCTGAGAACAAAAAAGGAGAGAGCTAATAGATACAAATTTCTCCTTCTGGAAGTGGTGCATCACCTGGTGCCTGAGTGCCAACCAGACTCAGCACTCTCCACTTCAATGACTAGAAGTGTCCCAGCTTCAACAAGAGAATCCCAGTGCAGGTCAAGGTCCCCAGTACTGAGTATTAACACCCTCATTGGCACCAAGGAAAGCATGCTGATGGGGCGGCACCACTCACCATTGCCCATGCCCCAGGAGGTAAGGAAGTCCAACAGAGATCATACCCCAGTCAAGAAAACCAAACAGGTGAAGTCCATATTGGCTCATCCCTGCCCCTGGACCTCACAATCAGCATCAATGACTGTGGCTCAGTCTGAAGTGTTATACTTGTAATAGAGCACCCCCCCCCCCCCCCGTGGGATGTTGGAGAAGGCTGAAAAGACAGAATAATGGACACAGTGTTGGTAAATAATACTCTGATTAGCTTTATTGACTACAGTATAAACTTACATACTCTACATCCATACCACAAATATACTACACCAAAGACAGGATTAATTATGATGGCCACTAGGCATCCAGTTTAATCTTAAGGCATGGGGAGCCAACACTACATGCCTCTTCAAAGTCGAGCCTTTGGTTTGATATTAGACTTCAAAGCACAGGCATTTTAGTTCATTTTTTTATAGCCCATTCCACTGTGTTATATATCTTGTTATTGTGTTTACCTTTTTATGGTCTTGGCCTTGCACCCACAATTGTCTGTGAAAAGTCCCAGGCAGGCTGCCATTACCTTTCACCAGGTGTTATTTTTGGATATGCTCGTATAAAGTCTGGGATGGGCCGTCATTGCCCTTTACCAGTAATTGGTTTTGCACAACAGGAAGTTCTGAGCGGGACCTTAACTTCAACTTTTTGATTTATTACTTTTGAACATACACATGCACTCCTATTAAGCTCACCTGACGGCCTTAATGAACCGTAACATATTACACTGGCTATACATGATTTTGGATGTAAGTAACTATATTTTTTATAAAGGGTATCCATGTTAGTCTAGATCAGCAAAACAAACAAGGAGTCCTGTGGCACTTTTAAAGACTAACAAATTTATTTATCACGTGAGCTTTTGTGGGAGAAAATCCCATTTTGTCAGACACTTTGATGAAGTGGGATTTTCCCCCACAAAAGCTCACACCATAAATAAATTTATTAGTCTTTAAAAATACCCCAGGACTCCTTGTTTATATTTTTTATGGATCCCAACTAAAGTGCCATTGATTTCAGTAGGTGTGGATGCCCCTAAGTCAGTCTTGTGCGGGACTCTGTGTTGGCGCCACCTTCAATTGCAGTAGCATTCGATACCACAAGGAGCCTGAGTGACCCTGCTCACCCAGGGCCATGGACTTGGGGGTTCAACCCAGACTCCCTGACAGTGTTGAGGCAGGGCCTGCATCTGGGAAAGCTGGTGGCAGTGTTGAGGTGATGATCTTATGTCATGGATGCAATCTGTGCACCCCTGGGCTGTGATCTGTATCAGTGGTTTTCAAATTTTTTTCCTCAGGACCCAGCTGAAAAAAATCATTATGCCCACGACCCAACAATTACATCTTCAAGCAATGTTCTCCAGTCTTTTGGCAGTGGCAGCAAGGGGTGCCGCAACCCAGTGCTTAAGGGTCTGTAACCCAGTACTGGGTCCCAACCCTAAGTTTGACAGCCACTGATCTATATGATTTTGCTCTTCACTTTTGCAACGCAGTTGTATGGTCTGATGCCCAATATGCCATGCAAGGGTCTTTTATGAATGCTGATAACATATTCTACAGGATTGCTATGGTAATCCTGTTTCCTGGAGCATCATTGTATATGTACATATGAAGCAGGTTACCTGGCTTGGGGGAAGGGGACCAATGGAGCTGTTTTCCAGCAGCATGTAAACTGTCAAGGCTGTGCAGAGGCCAGAGAGATGCACAACAAAAGAATCACCTTAGCATAGAGAGGAAGGGGCTGAAAGGAGACTGAAAAGCAAAGAGAGACAGTTTGAATAGAGAGAATCCTGGTTTCTGGCCAGCGAAACACTATCTGAGAAGCAACTGCAAGCTTTTAGGCCTATCCCTTGGTCAGAGGGGCCTAAGCTGTCAAAACACCACCAGGAGTCAGTTTTGGAGGTAAGAATGAGTAGAATAGATTAAAGAATGACCTTAGACTAGTGTTAGTAGAACAGAATGCATCTATTATCTTTTATTTGATTGTTGCTACTTCTGACTGCTACATTAAATGATTGTGCATTGATTTGATTATAGACACTCACTTAAAATCATATCCTAATCAATAAACTATGGTTTGTTTTATCTAGAGCTGAGTGAACTTTAGAGCAGGGGTCTCAAACACACGGCCCACATGCGGCCCCTAAAGCTATTTCCTGAGGCCAACAATGACACTATTTTTACTGATATTTGCAATATTGTTGTATGAAAAGGTTTTAGTGGTAGAGCCCTCGGGCTAATGTACTAGTCCTCATGCAGCCCTTGTGCTGATTTGAGTTTGAGACCTCTGCTTTAGAGGGTATGAGGGAGGCTGGGCACAATCCACTTCAATGTTAAATGGATGGACAGGACTATATGGTGATTGGAAAAGGAACCCAATCCCTGTATGACAGACGTTTCCACTGTGGTATCTGGGGCTGGGAGTACTCACTTGAAGACTGTCATCTCAGTGACCATAGGGTGGACACTTGCTGTCTGGATTCATTATATGCAGCAGGATGGTTGTGGACTGACTCAGGAGTGTGTGGTCACCTGGCAAAACGTGGTGGATCAAGGTTCAGGAGGGGGGTCACTGTGGCATACCAGTCCAGATCGGGGGAGCAGCCTGTCACATTCCAGTCCTGGGAGACCTCTAGGAGCACAGAAAGCTGCTCATTTTCTTGATTTAGATGCTGGTCATAATCCTGGTGCTGATAGCAATCACAGCACCATTTGAGATATCAAACCCAATCTAAGCCTCAGCACTAGCCACGCTCTCAACATTGCTTTGGGATAAGGCACTGATAAGGACCCAGAGTGGATCATCCTTCTGATCCCAGTCACTTTCATGTCCCCGGAGTGTGTCACATGACTGTTCCCTATCAGGTCACCACTCAAGATCTTAATTCTATTCAACTTCAAGACACTGAAGCTTGGTACCATGGAGCACTGCACTGCCATGGTCATCTAAGAGCGGGTCCTTGGGCTTGTGCCTTCTGCCAGCATCTTATGACTCCTAAGGAAGCAGGCAACAGGAAGACCATGAGCAAGCACTCGGCATGGAAGCAACTATACTGCCTTGACTGCCTCCCCAATGGCAGGTCCCATCCCAATGGCCAGTATCAGCACTGTGGGCAATGCATGCCCACAGGGCTCATGGGCAGGGCTATCCCACTTGCTGCCATCAGAAGGTAGGGCACCTCAATTTCCTTCCTCATGGAAAGTGTCTCAATAGCCAGGGCAGAGACTTCAGCCCCCGTGACACGCCTGCAGGTGATGCACTGGCACAACAGGAAGGTCAAGATCCTGAGTCCGCTTTTAAAGATGTGCCTGAGAATGGCACACCAAGCAATATTCTGTGTCTCATCCCTATGTTTGGGGACTGTGTTTGTCCCACTTTTACCGTGCTCAGGCCAGCACCACCTTCTTTTCTTGCCTCCCTCTCCCTCCCTTTTCTCACCCTTCTTGAGGGACCCTTCTCACTTCTATCACAGGAGATACAATCCTTCCTAAAGGTAAGGTCTGTGGAGGAGGCCCCTGCAAGCTTGAGAGGCATGGGCTTCTATTCCCACTACTTCTTAATCCCGAAGTCAAATGTGGACCTCAGACCCATCCTGGACTTGTCAAACCTCAACAGCTTCTTCTACATGATCTTGCTCGCTTCAGTTATCCATTCCTTGACTTAAAGGATGCATACTTTCACATAGGCATTGTAGGGGAATAAAAATTAGGACTAAGTTAACAAGCCTGGTTAGATCCACAGGTCACTATGGTAACAGAATTGCTTCTCGGGCAAGTCTCATATTTATGTTTTTTAACGAGTAGCCTAGTTTGATAGTTAAAGTGTTTTATCTCCCCTTTCTCATGCTTTTTCTCTCAGCCATGTAGACAAAGAATGTGATCTGGACTGTCCCATCTTTGTTCTACATGAAAAGGGAGAATTACCTCTTAGCTCCTCCTCACCCTCCCTTGTACCATAGCATCTCAAGAATGTAAGGTCAGTGTTTCTGTGAAGAAAATAATAAGTTTGAAGGAAATGCGGCTGTGCATGATATGCAAATGCTGTCAACAGAGGCTGGGATAATTATATGCATCTTATAATCATTAACATACATTAAATAGATGCTAATGTAACCATAAAAGGGTTTATGGAACTTTGTCAATTGTATGCATTTCCATACTGTTTTGGATAAAAGGAGTTGTAAGAATGCCCCTCCTTGCTTTCTCAAGATGTTGAGAGGAATGAGCAGGCAACAAAGACTAACGTTCAACCCAATCCACCTCTGGGACAATCTGTTTTTTTTATTTAACATCCAACAGGCATCTTACAGAGCCACAGGGTAAATCTGCATTTTGTGATAAATCATAGCCAGTCCCAGTTCATAGTGCTATCCTTCAGCCTATGCACAGCCCCAAGGGTCTTCACAAAACTCATGTCAGCGGTGCTTCCTCAGAAAAGCAGGAATTCAGGTATACTGGCTTGTCAGGGGATGGTTCTAGCAGCTAGTGGAGGACTATATAGCCTTCAATCAGTGCATTCTCAAATCCCTTGGTCTCCTGGTGAACTAGAGGAAACTGAGCCTTGTACCAATCCAAAAGATGGAATTTGTAGGACCACTAATTGACACTACTCAGTCCAGTGTCTCCCTTCCAGACAGCCATTTCAATGCCATAGTGACCCTTGTCCATGGTCTCAGGGCATATCCTACTATCATGGTGAGAGTCTATCTAGAACTCTAGGGCCAAATGGCCCCTTGTATATATGTGATGCAACACACTTGCCTCAGAATGAGATCCCTCCAAATGAGGCTGGTGTCAGTGTGTGTACCAAGCAGGCTTTCATTGGACAAGAGTGACAATACTGCCTATGGTTATCTACTCCTGCCTGTGGTCGATGGACCTGGTTAGGGTGTGTGTGTGTGGGGGGGGGTCCCTTTCTGAGGCCCAACCTGTTGATGTCTCTGATGACTAACACCTCAGACATGAGTTGCAGAGCACATCTAGGATCCCTCAGAACAAAAAGCCAATGGTCAATAGATGGGTTGACCTTTACTATCAATATAAATATGCCTGGTCTGTTAGAATTTCCAACCCACCCTATGGGAAAAATGCATCTCCTTCACAAGGCAATATCACAGTAATGTTTTGTATAAACAAGTAAGACGTGCCCATTTGTCAGGTCTATGTCAAGAAATGTTGAACCTGTGGGAGGTCTGTATAGCCCAGTCTACTTATGTGGAAGCCTTCTACCTACCAGGCTCCCCCAGCACTCTGGCAGATCAGCCGAACAGGTCGTCTGTCTGCCACCATGAATGGTCCATTCAATTGAACATTTTGAATGCTGCTTTCTAGAAATGGGGATTTTCCCCATGTGGAATTGTTTGTGACTAAGTGCAACAAGAAATGTCCCCAGGTTTGCTCGTACCTAGAGCATAACCAGGACTCCCTCTTCAATGCTGTTCTGCTACCTTGGGAGGGGAAACTGCTGTGTCTCTCCCTCTACAGCAGTGGCTCCCAACCTTTTCTCTGCCATGGCACACCTTGATCCTTTCAATTATTTCAAGTCACACCACCATAAAAAACTCATGAATATTCAAAATAACTTAAATTACTTATGAATATTCATGAACCATGGTACATTGTTTCAGAAATGCTGCTATGTGGGGTAGTAGGGGTTGCAGAGCAGAGGTGGCAAAACAGGGGAGGTCAGGAGTCGTGTGCAGTGGCAGGAGTGAGTGTGGGGAGCAGAGCAGGGCTGGGGTGGCAAAAGAGGACAAGGGCAGCCATGTGGGGAACAGCACAAGGGTGGCAAAAGAGGAAGGGAGAACAAGCGTGGCTTTGGGGGGGGGCAGGGAGGAACCTGGGGAGTGGGATGGTAGGGCAGGGGAGCATGGCACAGCACCCACTTCCCCCTTCTCCACAGTGGCTCCCTGCCACCCAGGGCAAATCCTCACCCCACTGCTCCTCCCTCCCACCTGAGTGGGTCCCGTCCTCCCCTCCCCCAGCCCTCTTCTGCCTGTGATGGACCCTCCCATCACTGCAGGGACCAGAACTAGGCCTCCAGCACCCAGCTACACCCCCCACCCACACAGCCACCCCACCCCCCAGCTACATCCTCCCAACCAAAGAGCCACCCTACAACACCAGCTACACACCCTCTGCTACACATCCACTCCCACCCACCTCTGCTACACACACACACATGCACGCACGCACGCAAGCATGCACGCACGCACGCACACACCCCTGCCCCATGCAGCCCTGCCCCCCAAAGCCCTTACCTGGGCTGTTTGCAGGCTGCTGACACAAGCTGCTCTGCCCTGCAGGGGGAGATTCACACACTCCCAGCCTCCCCCAGGTCTTTACTGGCTGGGCTTAAGGTGGAGCCAGGTTTAAAGTGCAGCTACCTGAACAGTGTGTTTGGGCTGCCCCTGCTATTTTTAGGGGAATCCCTGTAACTCCTCATCCTAGTGCCTTCCTCTATTTTTAGGGGGCCAGAATGCTGCTTGCCCAAAAAGAGGGGGCCCCCAAACTGTGTTCCAGTGCCTTCCCCCTTACTTTAACCCCTGCCTTTTCCCAGCCCTGCACAGGCCAGGTGGCTGGGCTGAGCAGGGAGGGAACTTTAACTCCAGCTCTGGGGGATGCTTGCAGCACACTTTGGGTGTTCCCGCGGCACACCAGTGTGCCCCGGCACACTGGTTGGGAACCACTGCTCTATAGCACTGATACACAAGGCATTATTCAAGGCCAAAAGGGACAAGGCGCAGATTATCCTCATAACTTCAGATTGGCCACATCAACATTGGTTCACAACCTTGTTGAGTCTCCTGGTGAGTGAGCCCATCAATCTGCCATTGTTTCTGGACCTGACCTCTTAAGATCATAGATGCTTACTTCAGCTGTACCTTGCATCCCTTCACCTGATGGCATGGAAGCACTGTAGATGAACGAACTGGACTGAGCATGTTCAATGGATGTTCAATTGGCCCCTCTGGTTAGTAGGAAGTTATCAACTAGAGTAACATGCCTGGCAAAAAGGAGGAGATTTACATGATGGCCAGCATGTAAGGGGATTACAGTTGAAGCAGTGCCTCTTTCCTTGATTCTGGGCTACCTGATCCAAACTGAAAGTGAAAGGGTCTTGCACTCTTAGCCATGAAGGTTCACCTTGCTGCAATCATGACCTTCCACTCACTGGTAAATGACTGTTTGGTCTTCTTAAACCTAATCTAATCATTGTTCTTGAAGGACCTAGAACACCTGTATTCTGAGTTGTGACACCCATTACCTCTGTAGAATCTCATCTTAGTACTGCCAAAACTGCTGAGATTGTCCATTTGAGCTGATGGCTCCATGCTCTCTGCTTCACCTGTCATGGAATATGGAGTTCATGGAAGCCATCACTTTGGCCAAGAGGGTCTCGGAGATTTGGGCCCTACTTTCTGAGCCTCCTTATAGTCTTTTTAAAGGACAAAGTGTGTTTTCAGCCACATCTGTCCTTCCTCCTGAATGTTGTCTCACACTTTCACAATCCCCACAACCTATTCTTCCTGGTATTTCATCCAAATTCTCACACCTGCAGAGGAGAGCAGAAGTTCCACTCCTTAGATGTCAGACAAGCACTGGCCCCCTGCACTGAGGAGACTGGGGCCTTTCAGAAAGTACTATTGTAGATAGAACAAGAAGTGAATCAGTTTATACTCAGCAGATCTCCTCCTGAATCACAGCCTGTATCCAAATGTGCTATGGTGTGAAGATTGCACCTCTGTGCTATCAGTAACTTCTACAAGGTCTACATGCTTTGTTGGCTGTCTTTGTTGTGCAGGTCTCTATTCTAAATGTTTGCAAAGTGGTGACCTGGTTATTTGTACATATGTTCTCTTCTCACTATGCACTCACAGAACAGCAAGAAACAATACAGCTTTTGGCCAAGTAGTTCTCCAGTCAGAATTGCAATGAATCTGTGATCCCATCTCCTAACTCATGGCTTGGGAATCACCTACATTGGAATGGACATGAGCAAGCACTTGAAGAAGAAAAGACAGTTAGGCTATGTCTACACACAAGGTTTTATTTCAAAATAAGTCATTCTGAAGCCGGCAGCGGGGTGAGCCGCCAGGGCTGCAGCCACCCCGCCCGGGGCTGCTGAGCAGGGCATGGGGCTGAGGGCTCCCCCTGGCCAGGGTGCTGAGGGGGGGTGGGCCTTCTTCCCAGGGTGCATCCTGGGAGGAAGGTCACTTATATTGATATGCCAGGCATATCGATATAATAGAGCCACACGGGTTATTTCGAAACCACAGTTTCGAAATAACCAGTCATTTCGATATCATATTAGGTTTTATTATATCAAAATAACTTTCCTTATTTCGAAAAAAGGAAGCTCCTTATTTCGAGATAAGAAAACTTTGTGTGGACATGGCAAGTTTTATTTTGAAACAACGGCTGTTGTTTCAAAATAAAACTCTCGTGTGGACACACCCTTACTAACCTTTCCGTAACTGTTGTTCTTCAAGATGTGTTGCTCATGTCTCTTCAGAATACCCGGCCACTTACCCCTCAGTCACTTGCCAGAAAGAAGTAACTGAGGGCCACTGAGGTGGAAGTTCTTGATATAGCACACTATGAAGGCACCACCCCAGGGGACACCAGAGCTCACTGAAACAATATCACTTTGAAAGAAGCATCTGACAGCAGTGCATGTAACATGCATACACCTGCATTGGAATGAACATGAGCAGTACATCTTAAATAATAATAGTTACAGAAAGATAAGTAGCAGTCTTTACTGCCAAAGTCAGGCCTACTAAGCAATCATATCTTCAAAAAGTTTGGAGTATCATTGCTACATCTCTTTCCTGTGCACTTACTTCTCCCATTCTGAAAGCACCAGTTTAGGTTTTACTGGAAGGCTTTCATCATATGCTGATGGTTGTAGCATGGTGGCCCCTGTTGGTTCCAGGAAGAAGAGTCTGGCACAGTGGGATCATGACTAATGCCTACAAGGAGAAGAATTTGTGTGACACAAATCTACAAAGGTTGTGGGTGTTTTTCTGGCGGTTTTTCCAGGGGAAGGATCTGGGTAATGCAAAAGTAAGTCAAGAGTGTTGGTTCTGGGGAGGGATGGATTTAGTGACATAGATCAGTGGTTTTCAAACTTTTTTTCTCAGAACCCAGCTGAAAAAAATAATTTATGCCTGCAACCCAGCTACTACATATTTGAACAATGCATTCCAGTCTTTTGGTGGCAGCGGCAGGGGGGTGCTGCAACGCAGTACCTGAGGGTCTGCAACTCAGTACTTGGTCATGACCCATGATTTGAAAATGACTGACATAGATGTCCATTAAAGCTGTTGTACCAAGGGGATGGGATTGGGTAGCACACAAAGTGATCACAATTCTTGGGTCGGCAGTGGAAGGTTTAGGTGATGTTGTGATCCTAGGCCAGAAAAAATTAAGCAACTGCCAGTGCATGGCCCAAACCTGTCCTTCAGAAACATAGGGAAGTGCAACAGTAGGGAGGGTCATTCCTTCCAAACTAGAACTTGGATGTGGAAATGTATTGTTCGTAATTGCTCAGTGTTGTTCACATATGTTTTGTCAAGAGGTTAGCACTGCTTTCCTGTCTATCACTGTCAGATTGATTAGGAGTTCAAAAGGAACTACCTCCTGCAGTTGCCTCCTGCGGCCCCTGATAACCCCCAGAATCCTGGGGCTCCCACCTTTCCAACCTTGGAGTTTTCAAATGCTGAGCCTCTCTGCAGATGGAGACCAAGCAGCTTCACCTCCCCCCTGCATTATCAGCCACTGACAGGAAGGAGTTGAACTGCTGCCTGGGAGCTTCCCTATTCACATGCAGCAGGTGATCGTTAGCTGCCCTATTCACATACAGCAACTGATCGAGCAGCTGAAGCAGGCTGAGTAGTCCAGAGAAGGCTCAGGTGGGGGGGGGGGCTTAAAGGAGGGTGGCCTGAGCCTGTGGGGATGGTTCACAGGGGGCTTCATTCTGGGTGAGCACCAGAAAGCCTCACCACTAGCCACAGCATGCCCCCCAGGGCTTTCCCAGCTGCTGGTCCCAGCACAGGCAGGGGGTGTTTCCCCCCAGGAGGCTGGGGTAGTGTTTTTTCTTCCACCCAACCCAGTGCTGCTAAATTCTGGCAGGCAGAGGATGTTTTCTCCTCTGCTGGCCCCACTCAGCCAAATTCAAGTGGGCAGGTGGGTGGCAATGTTCCCTATAAGCTGCGCAGGTGGGCGGGGGCGCAGTGGCCCCCACTCACCGGTGCAGGCAGCACGTCAGACAGCGCAGGACAGGTAGCCGTGCCTCTACCCAGCTGGGACCAGCCCTGTGTGTCAGTGCAGTCTCAGCTCTGGCAGCAGCACAGGCTCATGCAAAGGCTGCCTGCCGGGAGCAATGAGAGCTGACAGCCCCTCCACCCTGCTGCACGTAGCCAGGGAAGGAGCAGAGGGGGAGGGAAATTTAAATGTCTCCCTCTTCTCTGCACCAGGCTGCTTGTGCAGAGGTGGTGACATCTTTGGGGCCTGTGTGGGCCCCCGGAGGTAAACAGCCCAGAGCCTGGGCAAGAGGTGGGGCCCAGAGACATGGGCAGAGCTAAGTCATGGGGCTCCCAGAGGCTGCCTCTGCTGCAGAGATGCAGGGCTTTCTGTGGGGGCAGGGGATGGGAGCTGGGCTGCAGGCAAAGGAGGCCAGAGCTGGGCTGGAGCTGGAGGAGGGTACTTAGTTTGAAAGACCTAAGCAAAATTGTATTGAGCTGTTTCGCATCTCTATCAAGGGTCAGTGCTTTGCTTTTCACTTGCTAAAAGGCTTGAATATACAAAAGCTCCTGAAAGAAAAGCGATCCTTGAACATAATCAAAAACAAGTTGGATTAATTTCAGATTCATTTTCTTTTCTGTGAGAGATTCAAATGCAATCAGTTTGTCAAGATGGAGCTTTACAATGTAACTTTGTATATAGACTCCTGTGGTGGAAGGAAACAAATCCTAATGATTAGGAAAATGAAATGAAAAACTGAAAGAATAAAAAGTCATTTAAGGCAGAAGGAAAAAAATATTGGCAGCGGTGCAATAATTTAAAAAAAAAAGCCTTTGTATTTCTATTTCCCCAAGAATTTGTTAGAAAATTAATCATTTTCTTTCACAAATCCATATATACTCTTGCTTTTTGCAGCTTTGATTAGATTTGCTTTAACTGTCAAAAATTAAAAATTATTAAACTACCTTTATTATATTCCACTACCAGACACATAAATCTAAATTGTACCTCCTTTTGCTTATTTTAGTTCTGAGAGTATTTACATTCCAGGCATACTAATTATAGCCTCCCTTTTATTGTTGAAAATGATTTGTATTAAAAAAAACCATAAACTCCAAAACTGAGATGTTAGAGACACTTTATATTAAAGGAAGATACTCACAATGTTTAAAGTTTCCTGTATGCCTAATTCATTTTTTGCCGTTCACTTAGGGGATTGTTGTCCTATATTTAGCTTTTGAGAGGTATGATTGGGCATGATAATGTAACAGACTCTAACCTAGCTCTGTTTGATGCAAATCTTTTAGGCACAAAAAATGGCCCTGGTTACAGAGATGTGATGCTGTGAGAAACTGTCTTGAAACATGTTTTCTGCTGTTGCCACCTTTAAAAGTTTTGAATTTCTCAGATAACTTGATTTAAGGTGTTGCCCTGAGGGAATCTGGGAAGTGGTTGCTACCTAGTGTAACCCCCCCCTGCAGTTTTAAGGAGCGTGGTCCCTTTAAATTTTTGCCCTGTGGGAGAGATTGTGGAGCTGAGGGGGGGGGCTGGAGATGGAGGAGAGGCCTGGGAAGGAGGAAGAGAGGAGAGGCCCTGCCTGAAGCCAGGAAAGACAGAGCACCTGACCTGGGATGCCAGGCCAGCACCCACAGAAGGACACTGTGCTGGGGAGAGTCGCCCAAGGGCAGAGCAGCATCCAGTGACTGGCCATCTGGAGCTGTGGGGCCGTGAGTACAGCACCTGGAACTCAGGGGGGAGGTTGTAGTTAGTTAAGTGGGGAGGGGGCCTCTCTGGGTTCTCAGAGAGCGACAGAAGAGGCATCGGAGGATTTTCTTTTGTTGGGAAAGTGCTGGCGCCGAAGACTAGGAGTTGCTGGACCGAACTCTGGACTGGGACCGTGCTGGGACTCCTGAACTCATAGTGCAGAAGCAGAGCTCACGTCTGCCTCCAGCCTGCTGCATTGTTGGGCCTTGCAAGGCCCTGTGTTAGCTGTTTACTCTGTGTTACTGCTGCCCCATCTCCCCTGTTGGTTTCCCCTTTGCACCTCTGTAAATAAACCTTCCCCATTCCCATAACCCCTGCACTATCCCAGTGTGTATGTGGTCACTCTGGGGGTTTGGAACAGGTGCCCCTGGGGCAAAGGGGCTCTCCTTGCTGTGTTCCCGTGCACACCCTTTCTCTGGTCAGAGCTGCCTACAAGGCAGACTCAATCTGGCCACGTGGGTGTTACACTAGTGATTGTGATTTGCAATGCATGGTAATTTAAAATGTTTACTGAGGGCAGACTAGGTGTATTTTTACAGTTGATAGCTAGATATTAAATACAGTCCCCTCAACATGTCAGTCTCATGATCTAATCTGAAGCTACCTACTTAACTTCAATCTACGTTTTAGACATTTAGGGCCTGATCCACTTTGAACCCCTTTTGCCCCAGTTGGGCAGCATAACAGGGACTTAAATTCCAAAGGGGCATCCGTGTTAGTCTACTAAAGCAAAAAAAGCAAGGAGTCTTGCGGCACTTAAAGACTAACAGATTTATTTATCACATGGGCTTTTGTGGGAGAATATCCCACTTCATCAGACGCTTTGAAGAGGGAGAATTTACAGAATAGGATGAAAATAAATGCAGGGGAGTGTGAGACATGAGATCAGGTCATACTGCAACAGCAAATCAGACAAGACTTAAATGAGACCCATTTTAAGGCCCTTTTGCACTGCCCAAGTGTTAAAAGAAGCTTCAGTGGAATTAATCTAGCCCTCCATTTGTGTTTTCTCTTAGCTTATTATACCCCATTCATTTAAAGGGGCTTGATTATTGATTCCAGAAATGAGAGGCTAAATTTTAAGCTAAACGCTGATACATTACAAATGTTCTTAGACATTGTCACTTATACGCTGACAGATGATAAGTTCACATTCCTGGCCCAGTTGGTTGATGTATGTGGTACATTTCAAGCATCTAGTACAGATGTTAAGTGAGGCTTCAGTCTAATGAGTAATATAAAGACACAGTCTTGTAACTGTGGTTACAAGGTTGGAAGTTTCTCATCAAGACATGATAATGCACATCAAATTATACCTAACTGCTGGATTCAAGGTTAACCTTGACTCTGTATATGTAAAAACAAGGAGTCATGTGGCACTTAAAGACTAGCAGATTTATTTTTTGCATGAGCTTTCGTGGGAGACAATCCCACTTCGTCTATATATGTATTCTGGAAATCTGACAAAGACAGGCAACAAAAACTGAGCGGTGTAGATGATGGTAGAGGCTAGATAGGCAGCAAGTGTCATTGTCTCACATTTGTTTAGCAAATTAATAAAACTACAGTACTTCAATTTAACATTTTTATTGACGTTTGAATGACAAGACATCTATGAATTTCTTTTGAATTAAGGCACTTAGGCATGCTGATACTTTTAGCACCAAAAAACCATTGAACAGGCCTAATAAATTGCTGCTAGCAAATACCATAACTTGCTTAGCTGCATCATCAGCTTAGAGGGAACATGGGTGGGGGTTGTTTCCCCTTCTGCCAACCCCAGGGTGGCTAAATTCGGGTGGGTGGGTGGGGGTGTTTCCCCCTCTGCCAACCCCAGTGTAGCCAAATTTGAGCAGGTAGTGGGGAGGGTGTTTCCCCCACCACCGGTCCCGGAGCTGCCCCCAGGGCCAGGCAGGGGGCTGCTTATTTACGGTCCTGTGGAGGTCTCTGATCAACCTGTTTGCAGCCAGTCCTGGGATGTGGCTGCTCTCCTCCCCTCCTGGCTTGGGGATACATGTAGCCCCCTCTTTTTAAAACAAAAAAACCCCAAAATCTTCTAAAACAATTTAATTTTATTTAAAAAACTAAAACCTTTATAAAAATTTAATTTCAATTAAATTTAATTCAATTTTAATAAATCAAACAGCAATTAATTTATTTCAATTAACATCAATTTGAATTCAATAAATTAAATTTTAATTAAATTTTAATTGAATTAACCAGTGGTCCTTCAGGGTTTCAAAAAGTATATTTTTTGCCCTCAAGCCAAAAAAGATTGGGAACTACTGATTTATAATGTAAAATTTTAAGTCTGTTTGTTTACTCTTTGTCTTTTTGGTGATTTTGCCATCTTGAATGGATGCAATTCTAAAAGGAAACGTGTGTTTTGGCTTTGGAAAGCCTGTCAAAATTAGCACAAACTTTATGTTACAGTTTCAAAAAGGTTAATAAATTGACTTTTATTAGCATATGATATTATTCTTCATTTTTTACTGTAAATCCGCATCATTGTATGAAAAGGTTTCAGTGGTGTGGCCCTCGAGCCAATATCCTAGTCCTCATGCAGCCCTCGAGGTGATTTGAGTTTGAGACCCCTGATTTAGAAGGACCTTGAATGTAACAATACTACTGGATTTATTTCTCTTTGAAGTTTAAGAAGAAAATCCCTGTGAATGGTTGTAAATGGCCAATACCTTGTGCTAACTAGTCATCTCCTATTCACAGGACATGAAAGATGATATTTTTATTAATTATTCAAGGAGGGACCTGCTATCGCAAAGATATCACTCAACCTAGGCAGAGAAGGCTTTAAAAGCCAGTGGCTGAGCAACCAGAGGGAGCTTGCGAACAGGGGACAGCAAACAGGGGAGTTTGGGAAGGAGTTTGGTGAGGCCACGATAGTGAAGAGGAGCCGCACTGCTGCCAGTGCCCCTTCTGTCTCTTCTACCTGTGCCTGTAGCCAGACAGACATCCTGACCATAGATATCTCTACCCAGACCCTGGTGTGGACTTGCAGGGACTGCAGCCTGCAGTTCCCTGTCTCCAACGATCTGGCTGGGGAGATGAATCGATGTGACAGGTGCCTGCTGGTGGAATCTCTCAGGAGGCAGGTGGGAGAGTTACAGGAGGAGGTGTCTCGGCTCAGGAGTATCCACACCCTGGAGAAGTTCCTCGACAGCATCCACGAGGAGAAGTGCAAGAAGGAGGGCACTATCCAGGTGCCAGGGACTACTACCACAACACTGGAGCTGGATGGGGAGCCTGTGGCAGGGGGAGGACACTGGCAGCTGGTTACCTCTGGCGGTAGGCAGTGCTCCACCCCTGCCCACAACCCACCCTCCGTTGTGGTGAAGAATCGTTATGCGGTGCTAGAGACGGTGAAGGAGGTGGAAGAGGAGAGGCCATGCACCCCCGAGGCTGGGAGGATCACAGCCACCACAGCTAGGAGGAAACGTAGAGTTGTGGTGGTTGGGGACTCACTTCTGAGGGGGACGGAGGCACCCATCTGTCGCCCTGACAAGGTCTCTTGAGAGGTATGCTGCCTGCCAGGTGCCCGCATCCAAGACGTTACAGAGGGATTGTCGAGAATCATCTGCCCCTCTGACTACTACCCCATGCTTCTCATCCATGTGGGAACCAATGATACTACGAGAGGTGATCCTCAGCAGATCAAAGGTGACTTCAGGGCTCTGGGAGCGCGGGTGAAGGAGTTTGGAGCACAGGTGGTGTTCTCTTCGATTCTTCCGGTCAAGGGTAGAGGCCTGAGCAGAGACAGATGCATCCTGGAGATGAACGCTTGGCTGCGAAGATGGTGTCATCAGGAGGGCTTTGGTTTACTTGACCATGGGTTGCTGTTTCAGGAAGAGGGACTGCTAGGCAGAGATGGACTCCATCTTTCGAGGAAGGGGAAGAGCGTATTTGGATGCAGAGTGGCTGACCTAGTGAGGAGGGCTTTAAACTAGGTCTGACGGGGGAAGGGGACCAAAGCCCACAGGTAAGTGACAATGTGGGAGACCAGGGGGATGGGATGGAACTTGGGGGGTGCCGGGACTGTAACTCCAGGGATAGAAGAGAGGGTAGTTGGAACATGCGGGGGGAATCAAATAACCTTCTTAGATGCTCTAATGAAGCCCTACTGCCTGAGGCAGGTGGGGGAGGTCAACACCAAAAGAAACTGCAGGGAGGTAGATACAATAGAATTGAAAATCAAAATGGGAAAGTAGGGCAATCAGCCGGGTATCTTAGGTGCCTATACACAAATGCAAGGAGCCTGGGAAACAAGCAGGAGGAATTGGTAGTACTGGCGCAGATAAAGAACTATGACATGATTGGGATAACAGAGACGTGGTGGGATAGTTTGCATGACTGGAGCTCTGCAATAGATGGGTATAAACTGTTCAGGAAGGACAGGCAGGGAAGGAAAGGGGGAGGAGTAGCACTATATGTAAAAGAGCTCTATGACTGCTCAGAGCTTCATTATGAAAGTGGAAACAAGCCAGTTGAAAGTCTGTGGGTTAAGTTTAGAGGGGAGAGCAACAAGGGGGATGTTGTGATAGGTGTCTGCTATAGACCACCAGATCAGAAGGAGGAGGTGGATGAGGCATTCTATGGACAACTGACAGAAGTTTCTAGATCACAGGCCCTGGTTCTCATGGGGGACTTCAATTACCCTGACATCTGCTGGGAGGCCAATACAGCAGTGCACAGGCAATCCAGGAAGTTTTTGGAGAGTGTTGAGGACAACTTCCTGGTACAAATGCTGGAGCAACCAACTAGGGGCCTTGCACCTCTCGATCTGCTGCTCACAAATAGAGAAGAATTCATCAGGGAAGTAGAAGTGAATGGCAACCTGGGTAGCAGTGACCATGAAATGATTGAGTTCAAGTTGATGATTAAAGGAAAGAAGGAAAGAAGCAAAAAGCAGACCCTGGACTTCAGAAAAGCAGATTTTGTCTCCCTCAGGGAACTGATGGGCAGGATCCCTTGGGAGGCTGATCTGAAGGGGAAAGGTGTCCAAAAGAGTTGGGTGCATTTTAAAGAAACCCTGCTAAGGGCACAGGAAGATACAATTCCGATAAGGAGAAAGCACAGCAAATGTGGAAGGCGCCCACTGTGGCTTAACAGAGAGCTCTGCACAGAGCTGAAGCATAAAAAGGACGCTTACAGGAAGTGGAAGCTAGGACAGATGACTAAGGAGGCATATAAAGACATTGCTCGGGACTGCAGGGATAAAATCAGAAAGGCCAAAGGACAAATGGAGTTGCGACTAGCAAAGGATGTGAAGGATAACAGGAAGGGGTTCTACAAGTATATCAATAACAAGAAGAGGATCAGGGATGGTGTAGGTCCCTTACTGAATGGGGCAGGCATCCTCGTGACAGAGGATGAGGAAAAAGCTGAAGTGCTCAATGCTTTTTTTACTTCAGTTTTCACAAGCAGGGTCAGCTCCCAGCCCACTACACTAGGTACGGTAGACTGGGGAGAAGAAGAGAGGCCCTTGGTGACAGAAGGTCAGGTTAGGGACTACTTAAAGAAACTAGATGTGCACAAGTCCATGGGGCCGGATGAACTGCATCCGAGGGTGCTGAGGGAGCTGGCTGATGAGATAGCAGTACCATTGGCTATTATCTTTGAAAACTCATGGCGAACAGGGGAGGTGCCAGAGGACTGGAAAAAAGCAAATATAGTACCTATCTTCAAGAAAGGCAAAAAGGAGGATCCAGGGAATTACAGACCTGTCAGCCTCACCTCAATCCCTGGAAAAATCATGGAGCAGCTTCTCAAAGAATCCATCCTGAAACACTTGGAGGAAAATAAAGTAATCAGGAACAGTCAGCATGGATTCACCAAGGGTAAATCATGCCTGACCAACCTCATCGCCTTCTGTGATGAGATGACTGGATTTGTGGATGCGGGAAGAGCCGTTGATGTGATATACCTTGACTTTAGCAAGGCTTTTGATACAGTTTCCCACAGCATTCTCATTGGCAAATTAAGGAAGTATTGCTTAGATGCATGGACTGTAAGGTGGATAGAAAACTAGCTAGATCAACGGTTTCAGCGTGTAGGAATCAATGGCTCCATGTCAAGTTGGCAAGCAGTAACAAGTGGCGTGCCCCAGGGGTCGGTCCTGGGGCCAGTTCTGTTCAATGTTTTCATTAATGATCTGGATGATGGGATAGATTGCACACTTAGTAAGTTTGCGGATGATACCAAACTGGGGGGAACGGTAGACACCCTGGAGGGCAGGGACAGGATTCAGGGAGACCTAGACAAATTGGAGCAGTGGGCCAAGAGGAATCTCATGAGGTTCAACAAGGACAAGTGCAAAATCCTGCACTTGGGACGAAAAAATCCCATGTACTGCTACAGGCTGGGGAGTGATCAGCTAAATAGCAGCACTGAAGAAAAGGACCTAGGAGTCATGGTGGATGGGAAGCTGGATATGAGTCAGCAGTGTGCGCTTGCTGCCAGAAAGGCCAATGGCATACTGGGCTGCATCAGAAGAAGTGTTGCCAGCAGATCGAGGGATGTGATCATTCCCCTCTATTCTGCACTAGTGAGGCCACATCTGGAATACTGTGTCCTGTTTTGGGCTCCCCACTACAAAAAGGACATGGACAAATTAGAGAGAGTCCAGAGGAGGGCAACAAAAATGATCAAAGGGCTGGAGCACAAGCCCTATGAAGAAAGACTGAAGGAACTAGGCTTATTTAGCCTGCAGAAGAGAAGATTGAGGGGGGATTTGATAGCAACCTTCAACTACTTGAAGGGATGCTCCAAGGAGGATGGAGCTCGACTGTTCTCTGTAGTAAGAGGGCAGAACGAGAAGCAATGGTTTCAAGTTACAGCTGGGGCGGTCCAGGCTGGATATTAGGAGATACTTCCTTACTAGGTGAGTGGTGAAGCATTGGAATAAGCTGCCTAGGGAGGTGGTGGAATCTCCATCTCTGGAGGTGTTCAAGTCCCAGCTGGACAAAACCCTGACTGGGATGATCTAATGGGAGTGGTCCTGCTTTTTTTGGCAGGGGGTTGGACTAGATGACCTCATGGGGTCCCTTCCAACCCTATGATTCTATGATTCTATGAACCTGCATGGATCTGCATAAGACTCTACTGCAGGGGTCTCAAACATGCGGTACGTGGGGTGCATGCGTCCCCTAAAGCTATTTCCTGTGGCCTGCAGTGACAAAACCATTACTCATATTTTTAATATCATTGTATGGAAAGGCTTCAGTGGTGCGGCCCTCAGGCTACTGTACTAATCCTCATGCAGCCTTCTACTAGTCCTCATGCAGCTCTCATGGTGTTTTGAGTTTGAGACACCTGCTCTAGTGTGTGGACTGATTCTTTTGATCTAAATCTGTCCAAGTTTGTCAGGGAATATTTGGATGGCAAGACTGAGATTCCAGAGCCAGAATCACCCTGCTAATTCTCATGGGACAATTTGAACAAACTTCATACGTGAACTATTTAGTCTTTATTTCTCCAGACTGGATTTGTAACAAAGACCCCAAGCTGTTTGCGTAATTTCAGAGACTTTGCCATTTAAGAACTTTGCAATTCAGTTCTCATCTCTACTTTAAGCTGATCTAATATCTTCACTTTCATCAGAGCATGTACACTGACCTTTTAACCATTAAATTTTTAAAAAGAAATATTAGTTTTGCTAATAAGCACTGCCTTTAAATGTGTATTTAGGTAAGATCTAAACTATTCATGAAGGTGTCTGGTAATGTGTCTGATCCCTTCGAATCAGGTGATGAAGTGGGATTTTCTCCCATGAAAACTCATGCAAAAAATAAATCTGTTGGTATTTAAGTGCCACAGGACTCCCTGGTTTTTTTTATAAGGTTTTTGAGTATGATGAAGACTTTTAGCAATCCCCATCATATTTGACTTGGCTGACCCAAGAGCTGTATAGATAGCCAAAAGGCTGTACAGTTTTAAGGGAACTGTGTGTTTTGCCTACTGAATGAGCAAAATCAAATCAAATCAAATCATAAGGCTGGAAGGGACCTTGTGAGATCATTGAGTCCAACCCCCTGGGAATTTAACCCAGGACCTTCTGCATGTTAAGCAGAGGTGTTAGCCACTACACTATTTGCAGGGCCAGTGAGGTCATCAGAACTTCTCTGTTGCTGGCTTGGTATATCTCATGGGGAAAAAAAGCACACCTATTTTGGGCTTTGCTTGCCCCATTCTTAGCAGTTTGCCCTTTTTAAGCTATCTCAGTATGGCTCCCTGAGAGCACAATGTCACAGATGTGCATAGCTCTTGGGTTTGGGGGGAAGGTTTTGAATGATATACGTGTCAGTCATGGCTACTGATTCGGGGTGAAAGAATTTGGGTCATGGCAACTGGTTCCAAGGGACTGGTTTGGGTAATGCAACAGCACATCAAGGCTGTTGGTTCTTTGGGGAAAATGGTTTGGTGACAAATAGTCATTGTGTGGTGCCCAGAGCAATCACTGCAATTGCTTTTGAGGGAAGAGTTTTGTCTGACAAAGTGGGATTTTTTTCCCCAAAAAGCTCATGGAATAAATAAATTTGTTAGTCTTTAAAAGTGTACCGGACTCCTTGGTTGTTTTCTTACTCTCTAGTTTCCACTTCTAGTTTGCTCCTTGGCTAGGCCCTGACTTTTGACCTTGGCATGACTCCTGGTGCTGAACCTTGCCTCACCACTCTAGCTTGACCCCTGAAACCCAACTGTCTGTGGCCCTAATCTCAGAACTTGAGCACCCACGTCAGTCCTGACACAAGCATCTTAAATATGTTTGCTATTTGCTCTTGCATTAATTGACAAGAATGATGATAGTGTGGGAAAACACTGGCTTCTAAAAAGCAACAGAGCTAAACATAATGTCTTTCTTGAGAATAAATCAGCTTTAAAATTTCAGTAGTATTCTTTTGAAGACCTTTTGCCTTCATGACTATTTTTGAAAGAGGGAAGGGGATCAGTTTCAGATTTTCCCTGGCACCCTAAAAATCTTAGTACAACCCTATACGAGGATGACCTTTTTGCCTCTTTCAGGAAAAGGTTTTGATATGTATAGGACTTTTGAGAACAAACAACATGATACACAATAAATAAAACAGACATCATGAAGGTGATTGGCTGCTCCTGTTCTTTCTGCAAGAACAAGGAAGCATCTAATGACAGGCAACACATTGAGTCTGAGCAGAATTTGAAATCTGCAGGTGAAAATCTAACTGGAACATGAAGAAGTAGAGAGCAGCTCACTGGGATGCTTCATGTTATTATGGTGGGGCTTACTATGGTGGGGCACAGGCCACAGTCCACCCCCCCCCCAGCTGCTTTCCCCCTTCCAAAACTATCCTCCACTGGAAACCACCCCCCCAACCACCCCTCCTGATGCAGTCCCTGGGCCTGAGCTGGCTCTTTGCTTCTACCTGCCCTGAACCCAGCCTGGCTTGCTTTCTCCTCCTGACTGCATTGGCCTCAGGCTGCACTCCCATTGCCCCAAACTAGTCCACACTCCCACCCGCTGCCACACCAGTGTCAGCCCAGGCTGGCTCTCCATCTCCACTCTCAACCCGCCTCATACCTACCTCCCCTTTCCCTCCCCCTTACTCAGCAGGCCCCACATATTTACCTATGCTATGGGGCTCCACGCTTCTGCTGGGCTGAAGGAGGGAATTTAAATTTCCCTCTTGTCCCACCCTGCAACATGCATATTAGTAAAGTGATACAAGGTGGGACAAATCCCTGCTGGCTCCAGCTGAGTGCTTCTCAGCAGGCACTGAGCTCAGAGCAGGCTGTCTGCACCTGTGCCTGCCAGGGAGGAAGATTTCGGGCACCGGATGGCACATAGGGGGCCTGTGCCCTCTATGCCCAGTGCTAGTGACACCCAAGGGGGCGGGGACCTGGCTTTCTTGCTAGCTAGAAAGATTTTTGGAGGGGAAACCTCTGTACTTTGCCAAGAAGGGTCATGAGACACAGAATAAGGGGTTGAATAGGTTCTCATCATCCCATAATACACATGCCCCAGTGGGTCTGATGGCTTTAACCTGCCAGGGGGTGCAGTGACAAAACCACAAGACTGGGATAGTTAGTGAAGATGTGAACAAAACAAAAGACTTGACGTGAGCTTGTTATTTTTAATTCATTTCAAATTAATTCTTCTGCTTTCACTGTCTTCTTGCTCCACTGATTTAACAAAGAGAGAAGAAGAATCTCTTTTAGCTGTGGTAAATAGGCTGTTCAGAACAAACAAAGAAACAGGAGCTTTGGCTGCTCTGGTTGTGTGTCCCATAACCAGTTTCTACTTTTTTCCTCCTTATCTAGTGGTCAGGATTCAATTCCAGTGCATGGATATGATTCCTGGTCAAGAGAGGTTTCCCCCACTCCCTGTTTCCTGCCTGGAATTGGAGGAAAAGGAATTACATATTTGTGAAGACATCTCTCTCCATTTGATCAGTGATATCTGTGATGTTCAGGTCTCCATTTCTATTGCTGTATGTGTTGTTAATAAAGAACTGGACAGGGAGAGCACACAGACATAACTTGTTTGACCCAGTTGTATCGGTAGGAGAGATGTCTCACTTTTACCTCATTCTGAGAACAGCAAACTGGATCAGAGACTGCAACAATTTTAATTGTTGTGTAAGCCAAAAATAAGTTCTTTACTACCCACCCCACCTCAGTTCCTGCCAGGGCTGTCCTTAGGAGGTGCGGGGCCCTGGGTGAATTGCCCTCTGCAGGGCCCCCACTCACGTCACCCCAGGCACTGGGTCGGTGAGGCCAGCTGGCCCAGGTGAGGGGCAGACACCTGTGCTGGCCATCCCCTGCCAGGGACAGAGCAAGCTGAACAAAAGCGGCAGAACAGGAGTGCAGGGTCTGGTTTCTCAGTCACCCTTAAGCCAGTGGTTGTCAAACTTTTTCCCTTGGGACCTAGCTCCAGACTCCTCTGCCATGCAGCAACCCTCCACTGAAGAAAAGCAGCAGCCAGAAAACTGAACAGTGACCATGGTGGTGGTGGGGGGGGCAGTTGGGGGCTGGCAATCCCTCATGGCTTTCATCCTTTCTCTTGAGGCTTAATTGCATCTGTGAAATCTACACATCTAATTTGAGATCCCCTACATGGAAGATGCAGTGAGTGATCCCACATACCATACTCCTGTCTCAAATCAGGAAGAATGTCAGGTCTCCAAAACTGCATGTAATAGCCTGGAGTGTGTGTGTGTGAGTTCCGTGCAAATAGGGGGGTGGTGACTCAGTGGAGAAATGAGATGGAAGTGCTGGGACAGAGGAAGGAGAAGAGAGCCAATGCCAAGCTGGAAAGAAAGGCCCTGGAAGATCCTGTCTGCTGCTGAGCCTGTCCAAGTCCCTCCAGGTCCTGCTCCCTTTTCCACTGCCAGATCCCAGGAACTGAAGCAGTCCTTCTGGGTTCCACTTTCACCTCTGCACTTCATCTGCTCCCTGAGTTTGCCTGAGTTTCCATGACCACACAATTGTCCACAATATCGTGATTGAATTGGTGCTAGCCCTCTCTGCTTGGCCTGGTGAGCCCTGGCAGTGTGCATAAGGCAACAACACAGTGGTGCTATCCACTTTCCTGCCTTCAGATTAGGACCAGGTTATAACTTTTCCTTCCAGCAGACTCCTACTAGAATGGTTTGCTTTTCTCTTCTCTTTTTAATTATCAGTCAAAAAATCTCTGAAGTTTTTATTAAAATATACAAGTTATAATGTTTGTTGCAAGCAAGGGAATTCTCAACCCACTGAAAAAAGAGGCAAGTCCTAATGTGCAAAAATAACTGCAATCCCCATATCTCAGAAATGGTGGCATAAGGGGTGTTCACAGTTTTTTCTTTTCTTCATTGGGTCTGTTGATTAAAAAACACAAAGGTTCCTTGCCGGTGACCCAGTCCTTTTCATATGAATGAGAGAAGCCCAAAGAGATACTGACTCAGAGAGTTCCAAAGGGGCAGTCGTGTTAGTCTAGTAAAGCAAAAAAAAATAACAAGGAGTCTTGTGGCACTTAAAGACTAACAGATTTATTTATCACATGAGCTTCCATGAAGAGCTCTTCAGAGCGTCTGATGAAGTGGGATATTCTCCCACGAAAGCTCATGTGATAAATAAATCTGTTAGTCTTTAAGTGGCACAAAACTCCTTGTTTTTTTGACTCAGAGAGGAGACACAGAGTTTGTTTGAACAACAATTAGCACCTCATTGTTAGTCCTCATGACTCACCTTCACTGCAGTGCTGATCTACTGCCTTAAGCAATTTTCACCCTAAGCCTCCCAGCCCTGTGAACCAGGCTGCCACTTTTGGTGGGCTCGCCCAGTCCCTGGCTTGGGGGGGGCAGCAGTATGGCCCTGTGGGGCCTCCCAAAGCGTGGGGCCCTGGGGGGCTGCCCCTCTTGCCCTACCCTAGGGATAGCTCTGGTTCCTGTAATAAGCTGGATACTATGCCTGTGTGCCACACTCCTTTGCTTATAGCAAGGGCTGCATGTGTTAAGATTGAACAGATTCCACTAAGACAAAAACTGTTTGTTTCCTACCAAAACACACTGCTTTCCACTGAGAACCACTTGGGAATTATCCAGAGTTTTCTGGAAACCTTTTGGGTTAAATGAATCTCATCTTCTCCCTGATTAAAATATTTTTAGAGGCTACAGAATTCAGGCTCAGCAAAGAGAATCTGTGTGTAAAACCTGTCAAGCCAGGTGACATTTCTTTGGTCTGGCTCTTATTCCACAGGGGTTCCATTTCTCACTTAACAGTTTGTGCTGTGCATACCCTACCAGAGACAGTAAAACGGTGGATTACTTACCAGTAACTGTCCTTCTTTGAGATGGGCTGCTCACATACATTCAGTTACAGGTGTCTACGTGCCGCAGCGCACAGTAGCTCAGAAAGTCTTCAGCCTTAGCCTGTCAGGCCAGAGCACACAGCCAACGCCCCCTCTGTGCCGCAACCACGGCTACATAGGTGACCATGACCCTGACTCTCCCAGTCACCTATATCTTCGCCAACTCCATTAGCGGGAACGGTGGGAGGGGCCTGAATGTATGTGAGCAGCCCATCTCGAAGAAGGAAAGTTACTGGTAAGTAACCCACCATTCTTCTTAGACCGCTGCTCACATCATTCAGTTACAGGTGGCTGGTAGCCATAACCAAGGATGGTGGGAGGAGTTACTGTCTACTCACTCTGAGTACGGCTCTGCCCAAAGTGGCATCCTCTCTAGCCTGTTGGGTGATAGTGTAGTGCATCGTGAAAGTGTCCATGGACAACCACATAGCTGCCCTGCAGATCTCTTGGATCGGGACCTTAGCGAGGAAGGCCACTGACAATGCTAGAGCCCTGGTAGAATGGGCTTTAACTGTCTCAGGAAGGGGCTTCTTGGACCTTCCATAGCAGTCTTTGATGCAGTTCACTATCTATTTGGAGATACAATGAGAGGACACTGGGAGACCTCTTTCGCTCTGTGACCACAACCAGTGGCGTCGCTAGCGTTGGGCATGCCGGGGCACATGCCCCGGGTCCCAACGCTGGTGCCCTGGATCTCCAGCCCAATTGGGCCGGGGATCTGGGACCCGATCCCCTGGTGGTGGCGGCGGCGCCGTCCCCGGGCGGGGATCCGGGGCCTGGCTGGCTGCCCGGCAGGCCCCACCCCTGGCCAGGGATAGGGCCAGGGGGAGGCCATGCCTCTGCAAGCGGCTCAGCTGCGGTGTGGCCAGAAGCAGCCTCTAGAAGCCGGGCCCACGTCCGCGCCCGCGGCGGCAGGCGGCCAGGCCCCCGATCCCCAGCGGGGGACGGGGCCGCTGCGGCCACTAGCGTCCAGGCTCCGGACCCCCAGCGGGGGATCCAGGACCCATCTGGACGCCCGCAGCTGTGGCAGCCCGGTTCCCCGCTGGGGATCTGGGGCCTGGCCGCCGGCAGCTGCGGCGGCCCCTTCCCCACCCGGGGATTGGGGGCCTGGCTGCCCGCTGCCGCTTCTGGCAGCGCCGCGCCGCAGCCTAGCCGCTCACGGCCACATGGCCTCCCCCTGACCCTATCCCTGGCCAGGGTGTGGGGCCTCTCCTGAGGGGGTGGGGCCTCTCCCCCGGGGGCGGGGCCTGCCCCTGGGGCGGGGGCGGGGGCGGGGCCCATGCCCCGGGTCCATTGCCCCCCCCCAGCGAAGCCTCTGACCACAACAAAGAGTTAGGAGGTCTTGCGAAATGATCACATGTGCTCCAAGTATATTAGGAGCACTCTCTTCACATCCAGGGTGTGCCACCTCATCTGGTTCTCCATGACCTGAAGATCTGATTAAAATACTGGCAAGCAAATTTCCTGGTTAAGGTGGAAAGGAGTAGCCACCTTAGGGAGAAAGGAAGGGTGGTGACGCAGAACCACCTTGTCAGGGAAGAACCTCATATACAGGGGATCTGAAGAGAGGGCCTTCAACTCTGAGACCCGTCTGGCAGGGGTGATTGCTACCAAGGAGGCCACCTTTCAAGAAAGGATCAGTAGGGTGCTTGAGTCTAACAGTTCATAGGGTGGCTCTGTTAATGCCCGAAGCATTACATTTAGGTCCCATGGAGGGGTGGGGTGATGAGGTTGTGGAAAGAGTCTTTTGAACCCTTTTAGGAACCTTGTGGAGATAGGGTGAGTGAAGATGGAGATTCCATCCACTTTCTCGTGGAGGGCTGAGATCACTGCTAAGTGGACTCACAGCAAGGAAAGTGAGAGGTCTTTGTCCCTGAGGTCTAGCAGATAGTCGAGGATTTGGTGAAGCGGGGCTAGCATGGGGTCTACACCCCTGTCCTGAGCCCAGACGGAGAATTGCTTCCATTTGGCTGTGTAGGTAAACCTGGATGATGGTCTCCTACTACTAACCAGGACCTTCCTAACCCCGTCTGAGCAGACATTTTCCTGCTCATTGAGCCAGAGAGTTTCTAGGCTGTCAGGTGCAGGCTGCCTGGCTTTGGGTGCCGGAGGCGCCCTGAGTCCTGTGTCAGCAGTCCACCCACTGGGGAAGGCGGAGTGGGATCTCTACAGACAGGTCCTGTAGGAGTGGGAACAAGTGTTGCCTGGGCCAGTCCGAAGCTATTAGTATTATGTTTGCTCCATCCAGTCTGATCTTCAGAAGAACCCCGTGTAGCAGAGGGGCTGGTAGGAAGGCATACATCATGGGCCCTGACCAGCTGATGAGGAAGGCATCATTTAGAGACCCTTCCTCCTGACCCTGAGGGAGCAAAATTGCTGACACTTGTGGTTCTGTTGTGTCGCAAACAAGTCTATTTGGGGTGCACCCCATTTGTGTATCAGATGGGAGAACACAGTGTCATGGAGTGACCACTTGTGGTTCACTAGGCATTTTCTGCTGAGGGAGTCCACCCACTTGTTGTCCACCCCTGGTAGGTGTGCTGCCACTGGGGTGAAGCTGTGTTTTAGGGCTAGCTCCCAAAGTTTGCACGCTTCGTTGCAGAGTGCAGGAGAGCAGACCCCCCCCTTGCCAGTTCATGTAGAACATGGCTGCAGTATTGTCCATTAGAATCTGAACCGACCTGCCCTGTATTTTGTCCAGGAAGGTTGTGCAAGCCAGTCTGACAGCCTGCACTTCCTTCACCTTTATGTGGAGGAGACTGTCTGTGTGAAGCCAGAGCCCCTGGGTGGAGAGTCCCCCGGATATGTGGGCTATGAGCCCCCCACCCCAAGTCCGAGGCATCAGTTATCAAAGTCACTGAAGGCATTAGCGCTGTGAAGAGAATGCCCCCCATGGCAAACGAGTGGGCCTTCCAAATTTGTAATGTCCCCAGAATATCTTGGGGAATTGACAGTACCTTGGTTAGGGAGTCCCTCCATGGGTGGAACACCGTGGAGAACCAGACCTGGAGTGGTCTCATTCTTAGGTGTGCTGTCTGGATCATGGAGATGGAGCCTGCCATGTGTCCAAGGAGCTGTAGACAATGATGGGCTGTGGTTACCTGAGAGTTCTGCAGCTCCGTAATGATGGTGCAGATGGACCGAAATCTTGAAGGGGTAGGGAGACCTTCCCTTTGTGAGCATCTAAAAGGGCTCCTATGAACTCTACATTCTGGGCAGG
The DNA here is from genome assembly GCA_007922195.1 of Podocnemis expansa. Taxonomy (NCBI): domain Eukaryota; kingdom Metazoa; phylum Chordata; order Testudines; family Podocnemididae; genus Podocnemis; species Podocnemis expansa. Next base: position 2,360,291 of record ML682044.1, read on the forward strand.
CAAAGTTTTGACTTTTCTTGATTTATGCAAAGACCCAGGTATCCACAGAACTTGGTTACTGCTCTGACGTGGAACCTTACCTGGGCCCTCGATTCCCTGAGTATTAGCCAATCGTCTAAGTAGGGGTAGATTTTTATGCTTCGCCGGTGCAGGAATGCCGCTACTGGTGCTATGCACTTTGTGAACACCCTGGGGGCCAGAGAGAGCCCAAAGGGAAGCGATGTAAATTGGAAGTGATTCCCCCCACATGAACCTTAGGTACTGTCTGTGGTAGGGGCGTATTGCGATATGAAAGTAAGTGTCTTTGAGATCGAGGGCTGTGAACCAATCCCCAGGAGACAGAGATGGGACAATCTGTGAAAGGGAAACCATACGGAACTTTATTTTCTTTATGTGCTTGTTTAAGGCTCTGAGATCTAGAATGGATCTCAGGTCCTCTTTGGGTTTGGAGACCAGAAAGTATGAGGAATAAAATCCTTTTCCCCATTCCCACTTTGGAACCTTCTCTATGGCCCCAATAGACAGGAGCTTCTTGCACTTGATCTTGAGGAGGCGATCCAGTTCCCAGTTTCTGAGGCTTGGTTGAGGGGGGTGGTTTTCTGACCCGAGGAGTTGAACGAAACTGAATGTGGTATCCCTTTTTTACCATCTCGAGGACCCACTGGTCGGTTGTGGTATTGGCCCAGTGGTGTGCAAAGCAGTGTAGACAGTTGGTGAAGGTTGGGGTTGAGGCTGTGGGTTTGCTGCCCTCATGGTAATCGTCACAAGCACTGCTTCCTTCCCTATGAACTGTCGGAACCTTGTCTGTGCCAGGTAGACTGGGAGGCATGGGGCTACCCATTCTTGCTCGAGCGGGCCTGGTCCTTGTCTGCGTCCCCAAGGTGATGTTGGGGGTATTAGTAGGAACGGGGAAAGGAAACTTACAGTTGAATCTGTTGTTTCAGCTGTTGCAGCTGCCATTGCAGGAGTTGATGTGGTTTCGGGGGGTGTCTGGAGGGTTGTGGGGTGTACATATCCGGCGACCGAAGGGTGGCTCTCGAGTCCTTTATACTGTGAAGCTTGGTGTCTGTGGACTCAGCGAATAGGTCAGAGCCTTCAAATGGCAGGTCTTGGATGATGAGCTGCATTTGCGGGGACAAGCCCGAGCCCTGAAGCCAAGTGGAGTGATGCATGACTACAGCAGAGGCCATGGCTCATGAGGCTGTGTCGGACGTGTCCCAAGTAACCATAAGGGCATCCTTGGAAACTAATGCCCCTTCTTCAATCATTGCCTCAAAGTCCCGTAGGCAATCCTTGGGAATGAGGTCATGGAAGCCTTCCATGGCTTGCCAGAGGTTGAAGGCATATCTAGTCATAAGGGCTAGATGATTAGAGATGCAAAGCCTTAGAATAGACCTTCCCCCCCAACAAGTCGAGCTTTCTAGCCTCCTTGTTTTTAGGAGTGGAGCTCAGTTGGCCCTGTCTCTCTTTTTGATTGACTGCATCGACTACCAGGGACCCTGGAGTGGGGTTCTGGAAGAGGAAGGCAAACTTCTCTTGGGGAACGTGATATTTACTATCTGCCGCTCTTGACACTGGTCAAATTGAGGAACGGGTCTGCCATTGCACCCTTGCAATTCTGTACACCCTTTTGTGTAGGAGAACAGATACCTTGGAGGGTGGGACATTGTCCCCCACATCAAAGAGGGAGTCAGTTTCCTCTTGGATTACCCCACTTCTATATTCAAGTTCGCTGCCATGCAGCGGATCAAGTCCTGCTGGGCATGGGAATCCTCCTTACAGGCTAGAGGCCTTTCAAAGGTGTGTTCATCTGGGGAAGAGGATGAAGGGGCCTGAGATATACTACACTGAGTCGAGTCAGGATCGGGCTCATCATCAGAAAGGTCTGAAGAGACCGGAGTCCAAAGTGGAGATGGTCCCGAATGGTACCTGAGGTTGGGCTGTTGTCGGCCGTCATGCCTTGCCAGTCATGCAACTAGTCGTTGAAGGTAGTTCTGGGTGCAGTGCAATGCAGGGGAGAGTGGCTCCTGCCTGGCTGAAGGGTCTTGGCGGTACCGGAGGAGCTAGGCCTTAGTGAGCATCGCAGAGCTGATGAAGATGTCTTGCTCCATGGTCTGGGCACTGGGGAGAGCTTACAGCGCTGTTTGCCAGGCCATTCCCCATCTCCTGAGGTCAGTTTGGGGGAGAGAGAGGAGCGGATGGAGGCTGGCAATGATGAGGACGAGGAGCTGGATCTCTGTCCTGCGGAGCCCTGGGAGCACAGTACCAAAAGTTCATGAGATGAGCAGTAAGAGGAAGGCGCCTCGGAGCAGTCGTTGGCCCCAGTCTGCGGTGCCAGAGAAAGGCTGGACAGTACCGGGCTCGAAGGTGGCACTGAATCCTGTGTCAACCACTTCATGGGTGCCTAGGGCTGCACTGTTTTGGACTTAGCCTTTTTTGCTAGTACCAGAGCCAGGTCTTGGGGCTGATCCCCAGTCATCGTAGGGGCCCATGTGTCAACAGTATCGAAGGTAGTTTGGATTTGATTAACCTAGGGAAAGGTTTGGCGACTGAGCTGAGCGGTGCTGTGGCTGTACCGCAGAGGAGGCCGACCTGGTCTTTACGGGGGCCCATAGTGTTGACGGTACTGGACGTGGCTCCGATGCTGGTTCAGTAGAAGAAAGGCTCAATGACTGAGGTGAGCGGTCCCATGGCGGTACCAAGGAGGAAGCCGACCAGCGCTTTGGATTCTGCACCGTAGGGCAATGCCAACGTTCCTGTGCAGGAGCTGCTCGGGGTGCTGGCAGAGTGCTCGCAGCTTGGGCTGCATCGGAGGCGGGTGCACTGCTCTCAATAAGAGTGCATAGGCGCCACACTATTTCCTTGAGAGTCCTCCGTTTAAAGGACTGGCAAAATGGAGCAATTTGCAACAAGGTGCGACTCACCTAGGCATGAGAGGCATCTCTCATGAGGATCATCAAGAGGGCAAGCTTTGGAACAGGCCAGACATGGTTTAAACCCCCTCATTTTAATTTTAGCACAAAAGACAGGCACTTGCTTGTGCAAGTTTGGCTAATCTAAAACCATCGCTGAGGGCTGAAGACAGGAACTGGGAGAGTCAGGGTCACGGTCACCTATATAGCTGCGGTCGCAGCACAGAGGGGGTGTTGTCTGTGTGCCCTGACCTGACGGGCTAAGGGTAAAGACTTTCTGAGCTACTGTGTGCTGCGGCACATAGACACCTGTAACTGAATGATGTGAGCAGTGCTCGAAGAACAACAAACCTGTTCCCATGACTTACACTTACCTGCATATATTTCCTCCCATTCTGTAAGTTCCTCATCTTCAAAGCATCTGACGAAGTGGGATTTTGTCCCATGAAAGCTCATGCAATAAATAAATTTGTTAGTCTCTAAGTGCCACAGGACTCCTTGTTTGTTTTACTGAACTAGACTAACATGGCTGCCCCTTTGGATCTTACCAGCGAAGGGATTCACTTTCCTTACCTCAACAAAGAAACTGGCCCTTGGTGGCAGACTGGTAAACACATGGCAAGAGAGGTGTCACAGAAATTTACTGGACAGTCTATCACCCCCACCTCTCAACTGGGTTTCACAATGTCAGTCATTGATTGCCCATGAGTTCTTTCTTCCCAGTGGTGTCTTCAGTGTCAGCTGTGGTGTCGGGGCGAGGGGAAGCTGAAAATACTGCACTGATTCCAAGTTTCCTTTTCAATATGGTTGTTCAGAAGAGAAAGAATTATAAATATCAAATTTCCAGAGCTCCCTATGCTGTAGCCCTTTCCTATCCGCCTACACTGTACCAATTGCAGATCAGCTAAGAATCTCTGACTCCCCTTAATCCCAGCTGCACTGAGCCAAGAACAAGCACCACATCACAGGAATGCATCTTATCAACAAATGCTTGCCCTGTTGTGAAATGCCAGTTCTGATATTTTGATAAGAGATATCTGCATACAGAAAAGTTTTTTTTTAACTTAAATTTCAAGCCTTACGTTGGTGATGGCCAGTTATATCCATTTTTTCATGAGTCCATGTTGGCGCTGAACTCAAATAATTCCTCTCCCTCCCTGGTATTTATTCCTCTGATGTATTTATACAAAGCAATCATATCTCCCTCAGCCTTCATTTGGTTAAGCTGAACAAGCCAAGTTCTTTGAGTCTCCTCTCTTAAGTTTCAGACAGGTAGCTGTGTCTAGTTCAGCAAAACACATGGCTAAAAGTGTCTGGTGGCACTTTTAAAGACTAACAAATTTATTTATCTCATGAGCTTTTGATTCTCTACCATGAAAGCTCATGTGATAAACAATGTTCCCTGTAAGCTGCGCACGTCCGCGCATGCGCAGCAACAATTACTCTCCAGTGCACAGATCGCTGCCGGCAGCGCAAAGCCCAGCCACGGAACTTAGAGAGCCAAGGGCTGCGCCGATTTGAAATTTCGTGCCCTGATGATGGTCGGGGTGGCAGCAGCCTGTGGCCAGGGAGCAGCTCCAGCGGCCAGGCAAGCAGGAAGGGGGGATTTTAGCGGGCTTGGAGTGAGGAGCAGGGGAAGTGTGGCAGTGGGGTTGGCTGGGAAGGCGCCCAGGACTTGGGGAAGCGGGTGGGGAAGGAGCCCAACCATGGGTTGGCTGGAGAAACCGGCGCATGGGCAGGGAAGGCTCTTGGCCAGGAGTTGCATAAACTGGCCCTGCTGCAGGGGTTAGAGTGTAGTTTCCTGGCCTTGGAGCCCTCCAGCACAGATGCCCCCCCCCACATGGGTGGGCCACCCAATAATCACCCCCAGACACACGCACACAGCCACCCCCAAACAGACACACACACACACACACACGGCCACCCCCAGACAGCCAGAAACACACACAGCCAGACACACACAGAGGCACCCCAGACAGACAGACAGACACACACACACACACACACAGAGGCACCCCCAGACAGACAGACACAGAGACACCCCCAATCAGATAGACAGACACAGAGAGAGAGACACACACACACAGAAGCACCCCCAGACAGACAGAGAGAGAGAGAGACACACACACACACACAGAGCCACCCTGAGACAGGCAGAAAGACACACACACACACAAACCACCCCCAGACAGGCAGAAAGACACACGCACACAGAGCCACTCCCAGACAGACAGACCCACACACACACATAGGGACACTGATGCAAGCACTAAGCAATGTCAGCATAGCAACTCAGCTTGTACCCAGTATGTTGTATAATGAACAAGGAGTCCTCTGGCACTTAAAGACTAACAATTATATTTATTGCATGAGCTTTTGTGGGAGGAAAATCCCACTTCATCAGACTTACATTCTAAGTTCCTTCATCTTCAAAGCATTGGATGAACTGGATTTTCTCCCACAAACGCTCATGCAATAAATATAGTTGTTAGTCTTTAAGTGCCACAGGATCCTTCTTTGTTTTACTGAGCTAGACTAACACAGCTGCCCCTTTGGATCTTGAAAGGATGTTGTATTTCACCTAATAGAGTTTTTTAAACTTCTTCATTCCTGAAATAGATGAGCACCACAGTGTGAATACACAGAACATATATCACTCTTAAGTTCATGTGTATGCATCTTCATTTCTTCAGTGTTATGTGTAAACATTCTGGCTCAATATAACTTCATAACAGTGCAACAATGTTCTCTGTATAGGGTTGTAAGCAGAATCCATTGCAATAAAGTAGCAGCAACAGAGCAGAAAAACATCCAGAAATTCTGTTCTTTTAGTCTATTTTCCCCTTGCTATTCACAACACTGTATAATTTTACCCCTCCTTTTTTGCATATTCTATTATGGGCTTTGTCAGAAAAAGAAAGAAAACTACTTGCTCCAGTAAATGGCAGCTTGAATTTCCAACCTCTATTAAACTGGTCATATGGGCAGGAAAATTAATAACTATGTACAGTAAAGACAGGGATATCAATAAGTTGTCTGTTGATAAAAGGCTCTACAGTTTCAAGAAGGGTTAAATCTTAGGATCCGGATGAATTCTTAATTAAGAAGTATGTTTAATCGAGGATTACTGTCTGGTTCTGACTAAACTGTATGCCAGTTTTTGTTTGGCTAATGTTTGACATAGTGCGGGGGTCTCAAACTCAAATCATCACGATGGCTCCATGAGGACTAGTACAGGGCTGCATGATGACTAGTATACTGGCTTGAGAGCTGCACCACTGAAACCTTTTCATACACCAATATTGCAAATACTAGTAACAATGGTGTCAGTGCAGGCCACAGGAAATAGCTTTAGAGGCTGAGTGTTTGAGACCCCTGACTAGTGTGACAAGAACCCAAACACTAAATCTGCCTCTCAGGCTTCCAGTGAATTTGGGGAGTAGAAGAGAAAGATATTTTTAATCTAATTCTGTTTTCTTGCTTTTTGTTTATTTACACAGTCAGTGTTCCCTCAAAGCTGATGATGCAGCTGAACAAGTTGTTGGATGCACTGGAGGTGCTGGAAGGCAGCAGGGAAGGGGCCCAATGGGAGTCAGGGAACCAGCAGGGAACTTGCTCAGCGGCATTCAGAACCTGCTCAGCTGCATCCAGAACTTGCTCGGCTGCATCATGGGCTTAGAGGGAACATTGATAAATAAATTTGTTAGTCTTTAAAAGTGCCACCAGACTCCTTGTTTCCTCTCACAAGGTAGAATTTCCAGTCCTCTGATCCTCCTACTACAGGTGTTCTCAAACTGGGGGCTGTGAAGTTATGATTGGGGGGGTGAGGTCATGAGCTGTCAGTCACCTTGCATACCTGTGCTCTGCCTGTCAGCCACACTTGGGACTGACAGCCCAAGCCCTTCGGAGCTGCACACCCAGAAAGCAGCAGCTGCTGCTCAGATGTCCACTTCTGATGGCAGGAGCACCCCAATCAGCAGTGGAGAAGAAAAGGTGGCAAGGCAGAAAGGAGGGGCAGTCTTCACTTTGGGGGGAAGGGTTCATCATAGCTTGAAATATTTTCAAAGAGGATCCAAAGAAAAATGATTTGAGAAACTCCATCCTACTGGCCCTCCCCTGTACCTGTTCCAGTTTGACTTCATCTTTCTTAAACATGGGGCATCAGAACTGCAGAGTGGTCTGGATGAGGTCTCAGTAGCACATTGTCTAATGGGGCTAACATTTCCTTGTTGCTATTGGAAATACCTCACTTGATGCATCCCAGGATTGCATTAGCCTTTTTTCATAGCCACATCATACTGGGTACGTCTACACTATATGTTTAAGTTGACTTAAGGGACCTTAAGTTGACTTAAACAGAGTCCTGTCTACACTGCAGGGCAATAAAGTCGACTTTAGGGTCCAGTAAAGTCGACTTTATAAGGTCCACTTATAAAGTCAACTTTACCGTTAAATCAACTTTATTAAGTCAACTTAAGGCAATGTGGACTAAGTGCAGTGGGACCATTAATTCGACTTTATTAAGTCGAATTAAGCCAGGACACCCATTTAAAGTTGACTTTATAAAGTCGACTTAATGTAGTGTGTACTCACTAAGTCGACTTAATAAGGTCTACTTAAAGTCGACTTTAAGTAGACTTTATTAAGTCGACTTAATAAAGTCAACTTAGACACCAGAAAATATTAGTACATGGTAAAGAAAACCCCAGACATCAAGAAAAGAAAGATGAAGTACAACACTTAATAAATAATTGACTGCCCTGGAATATATTTCAGTATACTGTGTATGGACCATTAAGTTGGCAATCATCTAGAAAATCACCAGCTGGACCACATTAACTGGTCATTTAATTTAAATTTGGTTATTGGGTAAAAGCAACTGTATTATTTCTATGTTGTTTTGCTGCCACTGTATTATTGCTGTACACCATTTACAATGTGCCCAGCATTGCTAAACTGCTTAACCAACACACAGGTAAAATTTAACAAACCAAAGGCAACAAACAACTGAAAGGCAAGGAAAAACAAATGAATTAAAAACCAATCAACCTCCCCCCCACACTATTAATTTACAGATTGTCTAAACAACCCTCCAGTTAGGACTAGTCAGAACTTGAGTTCAGTGACACTGCATCCTAACTGAGGCATGTGTTTCCCAAAACAATTTTGTTCCATGGCTAGGTACCAATATTAAATCTTGACACAGCAATTTAATAAATTGCTTACTGTCCATGCAAGGGGCTTTCTGGGAAACAGCATCGGTAACAACCTACAGGATCCCTGTCAACTGCTAGTATATCACAGAGCAGTGCAATCAATGGAACAGAGAAGCAAGTGTGACAACCAGCACTAAGATGAACCTATAACATGGATGGACAATACAGCGAAGTAACTGATCATAATACATTATATATAAAGACCTCATCTGTAATGTCTCTACTCCAGAATTATGTTTGACTTCCTATATATGTAGCACTGAAAGACACACTATAATAATGCCTATCCCAATACTTCAAAACCATTCAGCCTAACACAGGTGGTAGCTGAAATTTCCAAAATGGAAGTATGCCGCTATCCATGATATCGACGTGAAGGGACCAAACTACAAGATCAGATTGGCAACATAAAGTGGTGTTATATATACACAGATGGATTATATGTATATACTACACGCACATATATGTACACACTATATACATGTATATTAATTTTTTAAGTCTGGCCCCAGACTCAATCATAAATCTACATTTCTCAAAGAGCCGGATCTGCCATTCCCAGGCCAAACAAAAGGGGCTAAAAATAACTGGAAATAAGATCTGTTGTATAAGGACCAAACCAAGATGAAGCATGAATGTGTGGATGGTAATAAATGGTGGCTATAAAACAATGATTAGCCCACTTGGTCACCTTAAGTCCATGTATTACGCTATTCTAGAACTATGACATTTCCCTCCTACAGTCTGGACTGGCGTGCCACTGGGCCACCTCAATTATCTGCTCTTAGACCCCAACTCACCCTACCTGGCAGTGTGATACTCCCCTCCCTCCACTCCTGGGTCAGCTCTCATGCAACCACCTGTGTGTAATCAGCCCCTAAACCAGTGGAGGAGAGCTCCCACTAGGCACTTATAGGATAGTCCCCCAACAAATACCCCCCAGTCCCAGATGCAATCCTGGAAACTAGTCTTGCAAGGCTCAGTACACCCCCACTGGGCCTTGCAAGCTCATTTATACTTCTCTGTCAATTTAACAAAAAAACTGATAGGCACCAGTTTTGCTCTCAGTGAAGCCTTTATATGCCGCTCATTCAACATTGCACTGCTTAGCTAAAACAAACGTAAGTTTGAGAGGGGTACTCGTTAGTCTGTATGCAGCAAAAACAATGAGAGTCCTGTGGCACTTTAAAGACTAAGACTGCATCTACACTTGCAATTTAGTTTGAGATTAATTTGAACTAAATTAATGCATGGCCACACCGGCTTTCATTACTTCGAAGTAAGGAATTTCTTAACTCGAAGTAATGAATGCTTACTTTGAAGTTGTAAAACCTCCCTTTACTTCGAAGTAACAGTTAGTTCGAACTTGTTAGTTCAAACAAACACAGTGGAGCTGCATTAATTCGATCTAACCATTAGTTCAAATGAAACACGGTTCAACCTTCTTCCTTCCAGGGTGCATGGCACAAGGAAGGAAGTGCCTGCCCTGGACACCGCCCCTCCCCACCCCCACAGGCACGCCCTGCCCGGGCAGCCTGCTGCTGTGCAGCCTCTGCAGCATGGCATACGCCAGTATTGGTAGCCAGGGCTATTGGGGGCTCCTGTTTGGAGCCACAAGGAGGTCCTCAGCCTCCTGTCCATCTGGGGCAGTGAGGAGATCCTCTTCTGGTTGCAGGCCAGCCACTGCAACTGGGATATATTTGCAGACATAGCCGAGGCTCTTGCTGCAAAGGGACAAAGGCACACCACAGAGCAGGTGGTTATAAAAATCAAGGCCTTGTGCCAGAACTGCGCCCAGGTCCAGGAGGTGACGTGGCGCTGGGGGGCAGCAAGTGCCACCAGCTTCCCCTACTATGAGGAGCTCTATGCCTTCCTGGCTGAGGAGCTTACCAGCCTCCCAGCCAAGAGTGTTGATTCTGTGGAGCCCCCCTCTGTGGCCAACCCCCCCAGGAGGGGGACTTCCTGGAGGAAGATCTCCCCCTGGACATGGGCAACACCAGCCACCTGGAGGGCACAGCACCACCCCCCCCAGCTGCCAGCCCAGAGCTCTCCCTCACCCCCAAGGAGGGACCCGCCACCCCAGAGGAGGAGGAGGAGGTGGAGAGACATGAGGCCCCCCAGAGGAGGACATTAGAGAGGGGGTATCATGCCAAACCTCGGCAGCACCTGTTGGTGAGTGCTCCCTCCCTGCCTCCATAAGGGCAGGGCTGGGCCTGCCTGTGGCACAGGCAGTGAGGGGGGACATGGCCTGGGGACAGGCAGGGTCTGGGAGATGGAGGGGTGTGGAGGCCCTCCCAGGGGGCAGAGGGGCCAAGGGCCATATGGTGAGGGGGACCCAGACCCAAGCAGGGTGGGGGCCTGTTGGCAGAGAGGGTTGGGGGAACCAGAGATGTCAGCATCAAGGACAAACAGCATACAGGCAACACTGCTGCCACGTGGCTTTGGGAGAGCCTGGGAACAGGGCAAGGTTGATTGCTGCTCGCCACTGTGTGCACTGCACCCAGCCTGGGCAGCACGGCACGGTTGCGTGTACCTTAGGAGCCCTGTCCCAAAGGACACAAATCAGGAAGCAGGGGGACAGGCAAGGCACAGCTGCTTGTTGCTGTCAGACTGCATACAGCACTAGCAAGGTAACTGATGGGACTAACCCTGTTCTCTGCTTCCCTCCAGCAGCTCATACAGCGACCTGACACTGCACTCCTGGGAGCCTGCCACCCACCACCAGGTGGAGGAGGAGGGCCCGCAGCTTCTGGGATGAGCTCCTGCAGGACCTCGTCCACCTGCGCCAGGGGGCCAAAGCAGGCACGTGGGCCTGGAGGGAGCAGGTGTCCGTCCACCTGGCAGCCAGCCTACACCTGCTCCAGCAGTCCATCGAGTTAGACAAGCAGTGGACCGTTGCCCTGGAGTGGCAGAGCCATGCCCTCCTCGTTATAAGCGTGGCCCTCCAGGACTTGGCAACCAGTGTGCACTGTCTAACTGACCATCTTGTCCCTTCTGCAGCTGAGGGAGCTGCCCCCAGCTATCCCAGTGTTCCTTGCCACAGGTGCCCCCAGACCCAGAGTGGCCACTGGGAAGGCTGGGGAATACCTCCCCAGAGCACTAGCACTGCCCCCCCACCATGACCTTCCCACCCCCCAAGTCCCCAGTCCTCAGTCATGTGGTGTTTTGGACTACCTAGGGTCATTGGGGTTGCCATAGTGATAAATGGGAGAGTCGTTTAGGTGCTAGGAAAACCTGTCTGTCTCCTCTCTCTCTCAGTTCTCTTTCAATAAAGACATCTTATACAGGTCTCAATATGCTGTCCTCCTTATTGGATTATAATCTCCCTTAAAACTCCACATCTGGCGACAGAGGATGGGATATGTGATGGAGTGGCTATCCTCAACAATCCTGGCAACTCTGGAAAACCAGAATACAATGTAAGAAGCAAAACTTTATTTTACTGCTTGCATGGGGGTTGGGTTGTAGCTGTGAAAGCTGATCTGTTTGCCTAAGGGCTAGCTGGCTATTCTGAAAGCTGATCTGCCTGTTAAGCACAAGGAAGAGATAAGGCTGGCTGGCTATTCCAAAAGCTGATCTGCTTGCTGTTAAAAGAAGAGACAAACAATAACCACAAGAGGGCATCATGGCTTTACTTACTACAACCTTTGAAGCATATGATCATTCGGCAGATTCCTGGCAGACATATACAGCCCGATTTCAAAATTTTGTAATAGCAAACGACATAACTGATGAGAAGAAGGTACCAGTTTTTCTAACGGTCATTAGAGTTAAGACTTATAATTTGCTATGTGATTTGCTTTATCAGGAAAAGCCAGAGCAGAAACCTTACGGGGACCTAGTGGAAGTTCTGGGAGCACATTTTTCCCCAAAGCCACTAGTAACTGCCAAGAGGTATAGGTTCTACCAAAGGAGCCAAGACAAAGGTGAATCAGTTGTACAATTTGTAGCAGCTCTGCGGAAGCTGGCAGCACACTGTGACTTCAAGAACATGTTAGAGGAAATGCTGTGTGACAGGCTGATGTGTGGCCTGCACAGTGAATCAACACGAAAACGCCTATTGACTGAAGGTCAACTCACCTTGCAGGGGCTGTCAAAATTGCAGTCTCCATGGAACGCGTCACCCAAGACATGCAAAAGATCGGGGTGAGTGTCCGTAAAGTATCCCTACAACCTGCCCCCAGGGCACTGGGGAGGCAAGAATGTTACCGGTGTGGGAAGCAGGACCATCTCGCATCTGAGTGCCGGTTTAAGGAACTACTGTGTCGAAAATGTGGTAAGAGAGGGCACATTGAACGTGCCTGCAAACAAAGGAAGGGTGAGGCAAACAGAAGAGGCAGACCTGAGAAAAATGGGCCGTTGGTTTGGCGGACTAAGAGGGAAATTCTGCATGCAGTAGAGCAGAATACAGGTGATCATAGTGACACCCAATTGGAAGATGAAGATTCCCTCCATGTTTTGTCTATAACAGCTGGCCCACGTAAATTCTGGGTAACACCTGTGTTGGAAAGCAAACCTACACGCATGGAACTGGACACTGGCGCAGCAGTTTCATTAGTTTCTAACCTTGTGTATGAGAAGGACTTTAGACATCTGCCACTTAAGATGAGAGGAGTCGTTTTGAAGACATATACTGGAGAGACTGTTCCCCTGTTGGGTACTATTGATGTGAAAATAGAACTCAATGGACAGACCATAAAGCTACCCCTGTTTGTGGTAAAGGGGGATTACCCAGCCCTAATGGGAAGATCTTGGATCAGGAAATCCAACTCGATTGGTCACAAGTGCATCAGCTGACTAAAGAAGAAATTAATCTAGCAGCGGTACTAACAAAACATGCTGCTGTTTTCGGTGAAGACTTAGGTAGCATGAAGGGAATCACTGTGAAATTAAATATAAAGCCTGATTGCCAACCAAAATGTTTGAAGGCCAGGATGGTGCCATTTGCCATCAGACCCAAGATGGAAGAAAACTTGGAGTGGTTAGTCTAGGAGAGATTCTTAGTGCCAGTTACACACAGCCAGTGGGCAACACTCATTGTCTCAATAGCGAAGAAGGATGGCTCCATTCGAATTTGTGGAGAATTCAAGGTCACTGTCAACCCAGTGTTATGTGCAGAACAATATCCTCTTTCCCGCATTGAGGACATATTTGCAGGTTTGGCTGGAAGACAAAAATTTAGCAAGATTGATTTGAGTCAAGCGTACTTACAGATGCATGTTGAAGAAGAATCTCAAGAATTGTTGACAATCGTAACACAGAAAGGGTTGTACAGATACTGTCGTTTACCTTTCGGCATTACTTCAGCCCCAGCTTTGTTCCAAAGGGCAATGGATCAGATTTTGAGTGGTTTATCAGGAGTACAGTGCTATCTGGATGGCATCCTGGTCACTGGCACAAATGAGGAGGAACACCTTACAAACTTGGAAGCTACTCTGCAAAGACTGGAAGAGTATGGTCTACGTGTTCACAGAGACAAATGTAAGTTTTTCCAGCCCTCAGTTGAATATTTAGGACATATAATTGATGCTGATGGTCTCCATAAGTCTCCAGCCAAGGTTAAGGCTATTGTGGATGCTCCGCTACCTCAGAACGTAACCCAATTTCGCTCTTTTTTAGGCTTATTAAACTATTATGGCAAGTTTATTCCACAATTAGCAACGCTCCTGAAACCCCTACATGAGCTTCTGGGGCCGAAAAGGGCCTCGAACTGGACTGAAGCCTGTGATGTTGCATTTAATGAAGCTAAACGCTCACTGGTAAACTCTAAGGTTCTGACACATTTTGACCCATCCTTGCCCCTACAGTTGGCTTGTGATGCCTCCCCTTATGGAGTTGGGGCTGTATTGTCACATATTATGCCTTCTGGTGAAGAGAGGATGATTGCTTTTGCTTCATGCTCCTTGACTAAGGCAGAAACTAATTATGCCCAAATTAAATGTGAAGCATTGGGCATTGTTTTTGGCGTTCAGAAATTTCACTGGTACCTGTGGGGAAAGAAGTTCACACTTCTCACTGACCATCGACCCCTGACATCAATTTTGGGGCCACACACAGGCATCCCACATTTGGCTGTTAGTCGGATGCAACGATGGGCATTGATACTTTCTGGATACACATATGAAATCAAGTACAGGCAATCCTCTTTGCATTGCAATGCTGATGGCCTTTCAAGGCTACCCTTACCGGCACACCGTCAGGATCTGGGCCAGGAAGGAATCTTTTACTTTGAACAGGTGGAAAACACACCTGTCACGGCTTCTCAAGTGAAGAAAGCGACACGGGTTGACCCAGGACTCTCATGAGTTATGGATTTCGTGACGCATGGAACGTTCTTACATGACTCCCAGGTCTCTCCTGACCTCCGCCCCTATGTGTCTAGGAGGACAGAGTTATCAACCCAATCTGGGTGTTTGTTGTGGGGTATGTGTGTCATTATCCCACCTTCATTAAGACCATATTTGTTGGAACAGCTCCATTCAAGTCACTGCGGCATACTGTGCATGAAAGAAATTGCACAGAGCTATTTCTGGTGGCCGGGCTTAGACAGGGCCATTGAAGAAACGGCTAGAGCTTGTACCTCATGCCAGAGCATCTGGAACACACTTCAGCTGGCACCTCTTCACCCATGGGATTGGCCCGAAAGGCCATGGCAACGTATCCATATTGATTTTACTGGCCCATTTGAAGGATATATGTTTTTAATTGCTGTGGATGGCCATTCAAAATGGCCAGACGTCTTGGTAATGCAGTCCACTACTACGGCAGCCACTATTCAGACCCTGCATGGCTTTTTTAGTCATTATGGTCTTCCAGAACAGCTGGTGAGTGACAATGGACCACAATTCGTTTCTCAGGATTTTGAAACTTTTATGAAGGCCAATGGAATACATCACATCAGGTCAGCACCGTATCATCCTTCCACCAATGGACTTGCTGAAAGGTTTGTACAGACTATGAAGCAAGCTCTAAAATCTGCAAAGGGACGTTAACCTCTTCATAAGCGTCTGGACAACTTCTTGTTGTCCTACAGAAACACTCCACAGGCTACAACTGAGGTATCTCCAGCTTTTCTTATGATGGGACAGCAGTTGCGCTCTTGCTTTGATTTGTTGAAACCACGAGACACATGGCAAGTGGTTCAACGCCAACAGCAGGACCAGGTCAGCAGACATTCGCCAAGAACAAAGGGCCGCACCTTCAGTATTGGACAGCCAGTTCTTGCACGAAACTATGCTTCAGGAGCTAAATGGGTCCCAGCAACGGTCATTGCCCAGACAGGACCTGTTTCCTACTCTGTCCAGACAGCGAGTGGCCTAGTTTGGTGATGGCATGTAGATCAGCTGCTTCTCCGTCATATCCACCTAGAAGATGCATCTCCATCAGACATATCTGACTTCACCCTTACTGATGATACAACATCAGAGCATGAAACTACTATTTCTGTCTCTCCTGCTCCAGCCACCCCTTCAACACCTTCAGCCTTCCTGGACCAACCAGACACAACATCCTCCCCGGTTCCGGCTACTTCCCCAGTACCTGGGATCCCCCCACCACCACCAATACCACCTTGTGGGGTGGGCACACCAGAAGTTCACCGTAATCCACCTCGTGACAGAAGACCTCCTAATTGGCTGGATCTTTAGCTAGTGGTGACCCCCTCTTCATGGGGCAGAATAATTCCCTGGGGGTTCGCCGGAGATGGGGCAGTCTACCCTCATCTCCTAGTTTAGTTCTTATTCTTTCTGGGGGGGAGGGCTTTATTCTTGGGGGGGGGTCATTAGAGAGGGAGGACTATGTGGTGTTTTGGTCTACCTAGGGTCATTGGGGTTGCCATAGTGATAAATGGGAGAGTCGTTTAGGTGCTAGGAAAACCTGTCTGTCTCCTCTCTCTCTCTCAGTTCTCTTTCAATAAAGATTTCTTATACAGCTCTGAATATGCTGTCCTCCTTATTGGATTATAATCTCCCTTAAAACTCCACGCCTCAAATCCCCAGTTCTCCAAGTTCTCCCCCAAGTCCCAAACCCCCTCACTGCCTCCAAAACCCCACAATGACCCCGCTCCCTTCCTTGTAAATAAAACCTGCTAACCCATTCTCTTTTGTTTGGTTGTTTTCATTGTGTAGGGGGTGGGTGGCTGGGGGGCAGGCATGGGCAGGGTTGGGGGAGGTGAGGGTGCCTGGTAGCAGCCCCAGCCCTCAATGTTCCTCAGCAACAAACAGGTCCTTCAGCACCTCCCGGATGCTGGCCGCTCTCTGCTGAGCTCGCTCCATCTTGGACATTGCCTTTGGGTGCTCAAAGAGCCTGGCAAGACGTTCTGCTTCGGCATCCCAGATGAGGGGGCCCCTCCCACCACAGTTTATGCAGGTTGTGAAGGGCTATGCAGGCACTGATGACCTTGTGGATGGTTTGCATGGTGAGGTGAAAGTGCGCCAGGAGAGACCTCCAACAGGCTTTGAGCCATTCAATGGCGTGCTCCATAACCTAGTGCAGTGGTTCCGAACCACTGTGCCCGGGCACACTGGTGTGCTGCGGGAACACCTAAAGTGCGCCGCGAGCATGCCCGAGAGCTGGAGTTAAAGTTGTCTCCCTACTCAGCCCAGCCATGTGGGCTGTGCAGGACTGGAAAAAGGCAGGGGTTAAAGTAAGGGGGAAGGCACCGGAACACAGTTCCAGGGCCCCCTATTTTTAGGCAGGAAGCATTCTGGCCTCCTAAAAATAAAGGAAGATACTAGAACAGGGACTTTCAGGGGTCTCCCTAAAAATAGCAGGAGCAGCCCAAACACACCGTTCAGGTGGCTCCACCTTAAGCCCAGCCAGCAGAGATTTGGGGGAGGCTGGGAGAGTGCGAATCTCCCTCTGTGGGGCAGAGCAGCTTGTGTCAGCCAGCTAGCCTGCAAACAGCCCAGGTAAGGGCTTTGGAGGGGGGAGCACTGCTGGGGGTTTTGTGGGGCAGGTGTGTATGTGCGTAGCAGAGGTGGGTGGGAGTGGATATCTAGCAGAAGGTGTGTGGCTGGGGCTGTGAGGTGGTTGGTTGATTGGGAGTGTGTGTAGCTGGGGGGTGGGGTGGCTGTGTGTGGAGGGTGTAGCTGAGTGCTGGAGGGTCCATCACAGGCAGAAGAGGTCTGGGGGAGAGGAGGACAGGACTCACTGGGGTGGGACGGAGCAGCAGTGGGGTGAGGATTTGCCCTGGGTGGCAGGGAGTCACTGTGGAGAAGGGGGAGGGGGGGCGGCACCATGCTCCCCTGACCTACCTTTCCACTCACCAGGTTCCCCCCTGCAGCCCCACAAAACCATGCTTGTTCTCCCTTCTTCTCTCCTCTCTTGCCACCCTTGTGCTGTTCACCACATGACTGCCCTTGTCCTCTTTTGCCACCCCAGCCCTGCTCTGCTCCCCACATTCACTCCTGCCACTGCACACAACTCCTGACCTCCCTTGTTTTGCCACCCCTGCTCTGCTACCCCCATTACCCCACACAGCAGCATTTCCGAAACACTGCCATGGTTCATAAATATTCATAAGTAATTTAAGTTAATTTGAATATTCATGAGTTTTTTAATAGTGGTGTGCCTTGAAAAATTTGAAGGTCTCAAGGTGTTCCATGGCAGAGAAAAGTTTGGGAACCACTGACCTAGTGGCACCTGTTGAGCGTCCTATTGAAGAGCTCCCAGCTGGTGTCCAGGTAGCCTGTGTATGGCTTCATGAGCCAGGGGAGCAAGGGGTGTGCGGCATCTCCCATGATGAAGATGGGCACCTGCATATCCCTGAGGGTGATGTTATGTGGGGGAGAGAAGGTGCCCACCTGCATGTGCCTATGGAGGACATGGGCATGTGCCTATGGAGGACATGGGCTGAGGACATGGGCATCGTACGCCTTTCCTGACCATCCAATGTAGATGTTGGTGAATATCCCTCAGTGGTCCATGAGGGCCAGCAGGACCATGGAGTAGTATCCCTTCTGGTTTCGGTACTCCGTGGCCTGATGTTCTGAGGCTCGAACAGGGATGTGCGTGGCGTCCAAAATGCCTGCACAGTTGGGGGAATCCGAGTGCGGCAGGGCCATCGATGGTGTCCTGCAGGTTACCTGAGGTGACGAGGCAGGCTAGCAGGACCTGACTGATGGACCTACTGACCGGCAGGATGGTGGTCCCCACAGTTGCCTTCCCGATGCTAAATAGGTGTGCCACAGAGTGCTAGGACTCTGGGGTGGCCATCTTCCAGTCTCACTCAGGTCTCTGTGAACTGTAGGACCGGCTGAGCTCATGGACCAGCTTTGAGAAGGTCTGCTTGCTCATCCTGAAGTTCTGTAGCCACTGTTCATCATCCCAGGTGGTAAGGACTATGTGCTCCCACAAGTCGCTGCTGGTTTCACGTACCCAGAAGTGACAGGGGACAGAGGACAGCATGGGAGCTGGCAGGATTAGCATGGTGGTGGTGCTGGTGTCTGCCTCTGCACTGTCTGGATTGAGAAAAAATGTGCTCCAGGCAAGAAGAGCACAGCACAGGGTAGCATGTTTTCTGGGCACCTTTCAGGCAAACTGCGGAAGCTGGGTTCAGTCCATGACCTCTTTGCTCTGTGTCCTTGTGAGCCAGAATGGTCAGAGGGCTGAGGACACATCCCGTTTTTATGGGATTGGCTGGGGGAGTGGTCCTTTTCAGGTGTCGTGTTGCCACACTCTCCATGGTGTCCTCCTCCTAAGCCGAACTAGCAAGTCCTATGCATGAACATGCTAGTTCAAGTTGGGTTTCTGGTGGGGACATGCTAGTTTGAATTAACTTAGTTCAAATTAACTGTTATTAGTTTGATTTAATTAATTTGAACTAAGTTAATTCAAACTAACTTGCTGAAGTGGGGACATAGCCTAACAGATTTCTTTGGGCATAAGCTTTTGTGGGCTGCAACCCACTTCGTCAGATGCAGCTGAAGTGGGTTGTAGCCCATCAAAGCTTATGTCTGAAAAAATGTGTTAATCTTTAAGGTGCCACAGGGATCTCATTGTTTTTGCTGTGTACAGACTAACATGAGTACCCGTCTCAAACTTATGTTTGTATAAGCTAAGCAGTGCAATGTTGAATGAGAGGCATGTAAAGGCCTCACTGAGAGCAAAGCTGGTGTCTATCAATTTTTTTGTTAAATTGACAGAGAAGTGTAAATGAGCTTGCAAGGCCCAGTGGGGATATACTGAGCCCAAATATATGTCTTGCAATGAGCGTGATCATTCCCTCTTGAGCCAATGTGCTCAAGCGGATTCTAGAAGGGTACCAGAACTTCCCAATATCCCAACAATAATGATGATTTACTGACCCCTCAGAATGACATTATGATGGATAGAGATGTTTCAGTCAAACCATTTGGTACAACAAGGTAAAAGATGTTATGTTACAAAGTCAGAGGGTGGTACCTTACCACATGAGAAGGTAGCAACTCCATACATCAGTGGGGCAACACACAATTTGTTTGTATTGATTTATAAAGGAGTATTTCAAAAAGAGGGTCTTTGGCTGACTGACTGAGCAATGGAAAGTCCTGCTGTTTACCGAGCTGGTCCATTGTCATGGACATACTTGATTAAGTGTACTTGTAGCATGCATAGGGTGCTTTTTCCTGTGGTCAATTAACAATAAACCTGGCCTGCTGCCTTCATAACTGAAACAGGTCCATGGTCCTGTTAGATAATCCAATCATGGTTTGGTGTCTTGGTTGTCTGTGCAGAGCTCAGACAGTATACACAGTGGGAGAACACACATGCAGCCCACATGGCGGGGTGAGAGTTACCAGAGGTAGGGCCTGGTGAGGCTATGACCACAGACCCAGCCAAGAGGACTGTGTATGTGTGTGTGTGTGGGGAATGGGTTCCATTCTCATCCCCAGCAGTTGAAATCCAAACTGAACTGCTTAGGGACCTTCATTAAAGAACCTAAAGAAGCTTGCTGGCTATGGTACAGCAAAACCCCTTCATGGAGAACTGCAGAAAGCAATTCCTGTGGAAGAGAGGGTTGTTATTATGGGACCAGGCTCCCCCAGGAAACATAGAACCATGGAGAACCAAGAGACAGCTGGTGATCCCCCATAAGTATTGTTGAATTCTATTGCATCTGGTCCATGATGTCCCTCTCTCAGGACACTAAGGCAGTGGTTTTCAATGGGTGTTCTGCAGCACACTAGTTTACCATGAGAACTGTCTAAGCGTGTCGTGAAATTTTGTACAAAGGTAATAAAAATCAATATAAAACAAACATTGTTTCATCTTAAACAATATTCTGCCCAACCAAAATGACAACTCATAAAGTTTGTGAAAATTAATCATCAAATTAAAAGCAAGGTATCGCTCTTTTGGTTCTAAAACGTGAACATTCTAAATACAGCTGGGCAAACAGCAAAACTGAGATGACGTGTATTTTTTTTCCAGTGGATTTTACATATTAATACATTTAATCCTTTTTTAGCTTGTTGTATGCACTAGGTTGAAAACCTGTCCAGTAAGACTGTAACCATAAAAAAAAAATAGTAAGTAAATGTGATATTTACGAGCAATGAATTCAGCTGAAAAGAGTGGGTATGCCATGGAACTGTTTGTCTCATTGAAGTGTGCTGAGTTACTGAAAAGGTTGGGAACCACTGCGCTGGAGATCAAGGGCACCAAAACTTTTATTGGCCTGGAGTCTTTGTTGTGGTTTGACAGAACTGCAAGTCATGTGACCACTGCCAAAGGGTAGGAAGGCCTGGGACAATGGTAAAGCACAACTGGAGTTGCAACTAGCGAGAAATATGAATGGTAAGAAGAAGGGTTTATACAGTTATGTTAGGAATTGTCAGCAGACATGGCAGCCATGATGGCCACCCCGCCCCACACGTAGCCCCCTGGATTATGCTGCTGTCAAGGAGAAATGTTAAGTATTGATCTCCCTGATGGGCCTCCATCTCCGGGCCATCCAGCACAAGGGGGAAGAACGTTAAGTATCAATCTCCCCTAATGGTTCTCAATCTCCTGTGTGAGTTTTTTTTCCCTCCCTAGTTTCTGTCAACAACAAAGGGGGTGAGTTTCTATCCCCCCCCCCACAGTTTCTCGGCACCCCCGTCACCACGAAGGAGGGGTCATTGTCTGGGGTCCTGGTTTTATCATTGGTCCTGACCAGGATCTCACTCCTAATTGGCTATTTTTACTCTGGCTGGGCAAAATTCTATTAAAACCCCCTGTCTCAGCTAGCTTGTTATTCTCCCACCCTCGAATGCTAAAGGGCATGTCGCAACCCGGTCGGATTGGCCCCCGACTGAGACAGGGAGCACCCACCCACGAGACCTTCTTTTTGGGGTGTATGCGGATTGCCAGCCGAACGAATAAGTGCTGAGATGCTGCAGCTGGTCTGCCTCCTCGCTTTGGGTTCTACCATGGTCCTGAGACAGGTATTATAAATCGATATAGGCCTCCTACCTTCTCTTAATCATTCTACTTGGTACCATTTATATATAGTCTGTGATTGTAGCTTCTTTACCTGAGTTTTGCATAGTTTGTGTAGTTGTTACTATTTTCTCTGTATCCTGTATAGTCTTTCCATGATATAGTTGTTTATGGTCTAGCATAGTTTTGTGTTGTTAATTTGCCAGGTGTTTTATTAGTCATTTGTATTACTCTTACATTTGTATTTGTTCATTACTCTGCTTCTGCTCTAAACTGTTGGGCCCAGACTTCCCCAGTGTACACGGGAGGAGTGTGGGGGTTTATTTTTCTCTCATCTGACTTTTTCATTCTGCCACCCACCCTTCTTGACTAGCAAGGAGGAATGGCTTTCAGCCATTGGTAAATACGCGTCGGGTGGGCTGGTCAGTGCCTATACCGATGATGAGGCAGTAAAAGGCCAGAAAAGTCCTTGACTTATTATGGCCACCCTCTTGTAGGTCGTTAATCCATACTGTTATTTAACTGTAAGTACTTTTGTAGGTTGTAAGTGTTTTGCATAGACTTTCATGCTTTATCCTGTTGTTTGGTTGGAGGTGTTTTACAGGTGCCTTATATAGACTTTCTTGCTCCTCACTGTTACTTGGTTATAAGTGCTTTGCATAAGTTTTTAGCTTTATAGTGTCATTTAGTTATAAGTGTTCATTTAGATTTTGCTTTATGCTGTTAGTTGGTTATAAGTGTCCTATATAGATTTTTGCTTCATATTGTTAGTTGATTACAAGTGTTTTTGCACAGATCTCCTTTGTTTACACTGTTAAGTGGTTAAAGGTGTTTAAGGTGTCACTATAAAAGTAGCTTTTTTGTTTACTTGAACTGGTGTCCGTCTCATTGGTGGGTGTCGCTGGTCCATCCCAGTCACGTCACGAACCCGGGGTTCAACAGGAACAAGAAGGTCAGGGAAAGTGTAGAGCAAGGCAGTATAGTGACCAATGATATGGAAGAAGCTGAAGTACCCTTTTTTTTTTTTTTTTTTGCTGTTGTCTTCACACATAAGGTCTTTCCCAGACTACTGTACTGGGCCACATAAAATGGGGAGAAAACGAGCAGCCCTCACTGGTGAAAGAACAGATTCAGAACTATTTAGAAAGTACCAGGGATTAAAGTAAGCCAGAACACACCGGAACGGCATTCTGGGGCCCACTATTTTTAGGGGCTCAGCTTTCTGGGCCCCCTAAAAATAGAAAATGGAGTCAGAATGCTGTGTTCTGGGGCCCACCATTTACAAACAGTGGGCACCAGAATGCAGCATTCTGGCTCCATTTCCTATTTTTAGGGGCCCACCGAATGCTGCATCCCTAAAAATAGTAGGCCCCAGAATGCTGTTCTGGCACATTCCAACAGGGCAGGGAGCTGCCTCAGGCTCGAAGATTGTAGATCTCCCATCCTGAGAGTGCTCTGACTGAGCCTGTGCTGGGGCCACTCTGCATGGTGGTCAGGAAAGGGGGCCCTGGCCAATGTTCCCTGTAGGCTGCACTGGTGAGCGGTCATGCAGCAGCTGCCTCTCACCTATGCAGGGAAAACTGACCTCTGTGCAGTCGGCAGCCCTACCTGGCCCCAGACACATTCTTCCCAGTGCCAAGCAGAGGCTGGGGTGCTTCAAATCTTCTGCCCTCAGGAGCAGTTGTCCACAGCAGGTAGCAGCTCCCAGAGAGGCAGCACCCATGTAAGGGGTACCCTGAGGGGGGGTTGTGAACAGGCAGCCCAGGCGGGGACCCTTGCCACGGAGAATGCCAAGGGATTGGGGAGCCAGTGGGGGGTGGGGTTAGGGAATGGTTCAGTACCCAGGGGAATCTGGAGGCCAGGTGAAGTGAAGGGGTTGGGTCAGGGGGAAATGGCATGTGGTAGGCGGGTTGGGGAAGGGTCGGTGACTTGGCAGTGGTGGGGAAAGCCCAGGGCCTGGCAGGAGTGCTCTTACATTTTCTTGCTGTTGCTGAGATGCATTCCTCTTCTCCCTCCTCCACTCCTCCACCAGATAGCACTAATTTCTGCAAGGAGTTCTTGATAAACTGCATGAAGTTCTTTATAGTTGTTTTTAAAAATACTCCTGAAGTGGCACACTCAGAATAAACTAAGAGTCTGACACATGAGGTATTCTTGGCTCTCTGGCCCTCTTATTTCCTGAAGTAGCATTAAACTGGAAAGGCGAGAGTTTCTTCTGGCTAATTTTTTGATATATTAAATGTAAATATTAATTCCATATACTTAAATTGAGTATCATGTTAGTTTGAATCAAGACAAGTTAGAACAAACTCAGATACATCTGTCAAGTACTATTCCTAACAGGCATCAGCTTGGGAAAAGCAAGGTAGGAATATTCTTCCAAGCTTCCCCCATGTAAGTTATCAGAATGAGATGCTGCTTACTATAGAGGGAACAGATGTTCAAAATATGCTGTGCCATGCTTTCTGAGCTTTTTGACCTTGGTTCCCATGAAATGAAGCTTAAATGTGGTTGAGGATGCTGTTAGGTTCCTAGAGTTTGGTTTTTTGAGGACTGATAGGAAGTGAAGGAGAAAGCGGTGGTATCTCCCAAATACCAACCACTTGTACCAACCAAAAAGGTCACTCAGTGAACGGTGCAAGCTTGTGATGCTCCTTTTCCTTTCTGATATAAAGAATCATCAGTGAGCATCAGTTAACACCTCTCTGAGATGATTGAGACAATTTATACTTCTCAGAGCTGATCAGAAAATTTGTCATCATCTCACAGAAAATTTTCAGCAGATAATTCTATTTATTTATTTATTTATTTTGGAGTAAAACACCCCAAAGAATTCTAACAAAAATTAAAATGTCTAATTTTCAGCTGAAATATATTCTATTAATTTTATTTTAAAAATTCTAGGAATACTTGCAATTAAGCAAAACTTTTCACAGAAAACTCAATTTTCCAATGGAAAAAAAAGGTGTTAACAGAAAATTTTTGATCATTCCTACTGACAGACATACAGACATATCTTTGCATGCAGTTTCTCAACTCACAGTTCTGAGATTTTCTTTCAGTCTTAACAGAAATGAAAACTGAGATTCTGAACAGTGAGATGATACTTGTATCACTGTATATTGTATTGGGCCTGCCTCAGCTCTCACCAGGGGCATCGCTGGCTGGGGGAGGGACCCGGGGCATGGACCCAGGCCCTGCCCCCGGGCTATAGGCCCCACCCTCAGCCTGCAGGCCCCACCCCCTGGCCAGGGACAGGGACAGGCTCTGCTGTGCCACTGTGGGCAGATAGGCCCCGCATCTCTGGCCAGGGCTGGGGCCGGAAGCGGCCGCAGGAGGCTGGGCCCTGCATCCCCACCAGGGGACGGGGCTGCCGCGGCTGTGGGCAGCCGGGTCCTGGATCCCTGGCAGGGGACGGGGCCGCCATGGCCGTCAACAGCTGGGGCCTGGATCTCCGGCCCGATTGGGCCGGAGATCCAGGGCACTGGTGCTGGGGTTCGGGGCACGTGCCCCAGAGTGCCCAGCGCCAGTGACGCTCCTGGCTCTCGCTGTGACCAAACAATTCTACTGGTGCATTTGGTTTGTGTAGTACAAGCCTGTATTGTTCTAATGCTTCCAGTTTTATTGTGAGTTTGTTGGTATTTGGCTGTTTCCTCAAAGCTCCAGTTCCTACAGGCATAGTATTAATGAAGAATCACAGCTTTCACTAAGAAAAAAAAGCAAAAACCAAAAAAAACCCAAAACCTAGCCTTCATGATTTCAGAGAAAAGTTTAAAGACCTAAACCCTAAAAGCACAAAAACTACAAAAAGAAAAAGAATCCAAATGTATTATTTTTTAAAATCTCGTGATTTTCAAATCAATTTGTGTGCAGAGTGGTTTACGTGAAGCTGAGGACTCTCGGCCCCAGCGGGGGGAAGTGTAGATGATGCTAGAGGCTAGATAGGCAGCAAGGGTCATTGTCTCACATTTGTTTAATAAAAATGTTAAACTAAAATACTGTAAAAGCAGTAAGGAAATTTACGGCACTTAAAGACTAACAAGCACTTTTGTGGGAGAAAATCGTGCTTCATCAGATGCTTCGAAGCATCTTCAAAGCATCTGACAAAGTCGGATTTTTTCCCATGAGAGCTCATGCAATAAGTAAATTTGTTAGTCTTTAAGTGCCACAGGACTCCTTGCTTCTTTTGCTGAACTAGGCTAACATGGCTGCCCCTTTGGAACTTGAAATACTGTAATTTTATTAATTTACTAAAGTTTGAAGGAAAAGACAACATCTATGCATTTCTTTTGAATTAAGGTACTTGCACATGCTGATGCTTCTGGTGCCAAAAAATTGTTGCCTGTGTGGTGTCATGCCTCACAAATTGCTGCTCATTGAATACTATAACTTGCCCAGCTGCCTCATCAGCTTAGATGGAACATTGGCCCTGGGGGAGAGGGGGGATGTTTCAGGAACAGGTGAGCTAGCCCGATGGGAAAAGGGCATGGGGGAGGGGGTCAGCCCAGGGCAGTGGGGGTAGATGATGCAGCATAGTGGGGGTTGGAAAAGGGTTGAGGGGATCAGCGGCGAGATGGGGGCTGGAGGCAGTAGTTGGGGTGGGGGAGCAGTAGCTGAGGTGGTGGGGCAGGTGTTTGGGGGGCAGTAGCTAGTGGAACAGGCATTTGGGGGGCAGTAGTGGGGATGGGGGTAGGTGTGTGGGGAGCAGCAGCTGGGGTGGGGGGCAGGCGTTTGGTGAGCAGTAGCTGGGCTGGGTGGCAGGCATTTGAGGGGCAGTAGCTGGCGTGGGAGAAGGGGGCCCGGACCTATGGGAAGGGGCCCTGGACCTGCGGGAGGGGGCCTGGAAACTTAGGAGGGTTCTGGGGCCCGCCAAATTATACTTTAACCACTGGAAAGGCCAGACATGCACAACCCCTTGAGGGCAGATGTGATGCTTCTGAGGATGCTGAGGGACTTGGCTGATGTGATTGCAGAGCTGTTATCTTTGAAAACTTGTGGCGACTGGGGGGAGGTCCCAGATGATTGGAAAAAGGCAAATATAGTGCTCAATTTCAAAAAAGTGAAGAAGGACGATCAGGAGAACTAAAGACCAGTCAGCTTCACTCAGTCCCCCAAAATCCTTGGAAGACAGGACGGTAATCAGAAGGAATCGGCATGTATTTATGAAGAGCAAGTAAAGCCTGACTAACCCGATTGACTTCTATGATGAGACAGCTGGTTCTGTGGATGTGGAAAAAGCTGTGGATGAAATATATCTCAACTTTAGCAAAGTCTTTGATATGGTCTCCCACAGTAAATTAAAGACATATGGTTTGAATGAATGGACTCTAAGGGGTATAGAAATCTGGACAGGTCATTAAGTTCAACTGACAGTGATCAATGGCTAGATCTGTAGTTGGCAGCTGGTAACAAGCAGCGTGACTTGGGGTCAGTCCTGGAACTGGTTCTCTTCAACATTTTCGTTAATAACCCAGGGATGGGGTGGGTGCACCATCAGCAAGTTTACAGATAACACTAAGCTGGGGGAGGTGGGAGATATGCTTGAGGGTAGGGATAAGATACAGAGTGACATCGGTAAATTGGAGGATTGGGCCAAAAGAAATCTGATGAGGGTCTGCAAGGACAAGTGCAGAGTTCTGAACTTAGAATGGGATTGCTACTACAGGCTGGGGACTGACTGGCTAGCCAGCAGTTCTGCAGAAAAGGACCTGAGGGTTACAGTGGACATAAAGCTGGGTAGAAGTGAACAATGGGCCCTTATTGCCAAGAAGGCTAATGCCATACTGTGTTAATAGGAGCATCGCCAGCAGGCTGAGGGAGCAGAACTGTTATCATAGAGGAGCGCTGGCCATGATGTGGGCTCTTAAGAAACTGCAGCTATTATCTGTTTGCTTGGCACTTCGCTGTATGTGGACCACTCACCTCTGATGTTGCTACACCAAATGAAAGGGGCTAACGCCATGCTCATGAGGTGGAGTCTGATCTGCTAGGATCATGCTATGAAACTGGTCCATGTTAAGGGGAGTGCCAATGTCATAGCTGACACTTTGTCACTGACAGAGGGGCCTGAACCACCCCAGGTCACTGCTTGAAGTGCCCCCACTCAGTTTGGTCTCGAAGGGGGAAGATATGTGACAAAGTGGAGAAATTTGTGGTGTCTCTCCTGAATACTGTGCGTGCACCTCACTTCCCTGATGTGTTACTTATGTGTTTTAGTGATGGGGCTGGATATGATCAGTGCTGAGACCATTAGGAGGCAGATGGGCCTTCCTGCCCACACATACACAGACAATGGCCTGGAACTCTCTGTGACAGGTTGCAGCAGGTGGAAATAAGAAGGGTAGCCACCCAGCTTTGGCTGGGAAATAGACATAGGACTGGGGTAGGGCAAGGGGTGAACATCTCAGGGTGGCTGGTTGGAAGGGATCACAGGGAGCAGAGCCCAAGAATGGGGCTCTAGAGCTTCTCAGTGGGTTGGTGCTATATGCTTTTGATTCATCTGCTAATGAAGTCTTTCTAGGATGTAATACTGAGAACTAATAAAATCTTCTGTCTTCCACCCATGTGGGCTGTGAATTGCTTCTGACTGCAAGGTGGGGAGGTGAAGATATTTTGGGGTGTATAGGAGTTCCAGGGTCCCATCTGGGGTAGGGGACTCACTGTGGGGAGCTGGGGCAGAGCAGGGATGCTGAATGCTGCAAGGCCAGATTCAGGTGCCTGCAGTAGTGTGCGGGGACCTGAGGGTTGATCACATCCACTAGAGTCCTGGCTGGCTTGCCCTTGAGTGCTTCCAAACTCTTCGGGTGGGACTCTGTGTCAGGGTGGGGCAGGGAAGGGGTAAGGAAAGTGGGAAGGGGAGGTGTAAGGAGGAGGGTGAGGCAGCAGGAGTAAGTGCTGGGCAGGTGGGATGAGGAAAGGGCAGTGGAGGAGGGAGGGGCAGAGGTAAGGAGCAGGGCAGGCCCGTGGGGGGAAGCGGGGAGGGCAGCGCTGCTGTGTCTCCGTCCCGCGCGCCCCGCCCGTCGCACGCGCTGCTCTCCGGGGGGCTCGGGAGGGCCCAGCCCGGCCGCCAGCGCGCAGGCGCAGAGCAGCGCGGCCGTCTGGCCCGCAGGTGAGGTGGCCCCTCGGCGCGGCCCCTGCTCCCTGGGCGGCCATGGAGCTGAGGCGCTGGCGGGGTCTGGCCGGGGCCTGCTGCTCTCTGTTGGCCGCCCTCTCCTGCGCCGCCGCGGACCCCATCAGCGGCCGGGTAGGTGCTGACGGAGCGGGCCGGGCCCGGGGCCGAGGGGGCTGGGCTGGGCTGGAGTCGGGTCGTGGGGAGGGGCCGGGCCTGGCGAGGCTGAGGCTGAGGATGCGCTGGGTGGGGCTGGCTCGGGGGGACCCGGGGGTCCGGCCTGGGCCAATGAGGGCGGCTCCCCCGGCCGTTAAGGGGCCCCCGGCGAGCCCTGCCCTGGGGAGCGGGAGCGGGTGCCCCCTTTTCGGGGGAGGCGGAGACGGGCCTGCTGGAGACCAGGGGCTTCGCCGCTCCGTTTTGTGCGGGGAGCGGCCTTAGGGTATTAAACTGGGTTGAGCGGTTGTTGGGGTTAATTACTGAGCTAATTAAGTGCCGCCGATCTCTGCCTATTGAGAGCTGGTCACAGGACCAATCCCGACTAAATCCATCAACCCTCAGAGCAGTAAGGGTTGGAATTGCTCCTGCTTTGAGCAGGGGTTGGACTAGATCCTCCTTCCTGACACCAGTGACTGGCTTCCTAGGTTGGTGGTTCTCAACCACTGTGTGAGGACACCATACTGTGACACTAACTGTTGCAGAGAGCCAGGGGGATGGCTGGATCAGGCCTTTGGGGGCTGGTCTGGTCTGGTCTGGCCTGTAGGATCATGAGACACATAAGGTTGGGAACCACCATTCTAGACTGTTAGCAAGATGTCAGGGACAGGTGCTGGTCCATGGACTGGTCATTCAGAAAACCTGGACTGGATGACTTTCCAACATCCCTTCACACTCTAATTATCTATGATTCTCTGGTAGTCTATGCAAGATATATGCCTTTCTCCATTTTTGTAGATTTAAATTGTATACAGGTACAGGAGAATGTCTTCACAGGATAGGCAGAGTGCTACAGTGGGTGAAGTAATACTCTTCATTGGATCAGCACTACCTGGAACAGAGGATACTGGGTTTTTCAAGTTCCAAAGGGGATAGTCATGTCAGTCTAGTTCAGCAAAACAAACAGGGAGTCTGATGGCGCTTTTAAAGACTAAAAATTTATTTATCGCATGAACTTTCACGGGAGAAACATCCCACTTTGTCAGAAGCTTGAAGATCAAAACACTTTGCTGAAGAGAGCTCTGTTTCTTAAGTGTTTGGCACCCACAGTTGGGCTTTGATTTTAAGAAAAGTTCCGGACCCAGTAGCTCCTGACACTTACTCTGGGCTCTTGAATAGGGGATTTAGTGGGAGAAGAGCTGTTTTACACATCTCATTTTGGTCCTATGTGCTTAGGAGGACTTTGTTCATACAATATCCACAAGGTCAGATATTACCGTCTTCCAAGTCCGTTCTTAAAGCTCACTTTTGCCAGGAAACACATGAAACAGTCAACAAAAAAACCCTGCTGTGTTCTTTATCCTGTTGATCATACTTGTCTTATTATTTTCTTGTGGTGTTCTCTTTTTTCGTATGTTGTACATAGCTGTGATCTTTCATCTTAGATTCAATTTTATTATAGCTCTCTGAGTCAGAGGCCAGCTGTTTGGTTAGTTGTTTGTGCAGGGTCCAATGTAATAAAGACAGGATCTCTAGTTGCCACAACATAGGGTGGTCTTTATTATTTACTACTTAACTTCTTACTACTGCATTGGTTTACAGGCATGTCTGTCGTGTTTTCACTTCTATTTAATTGGATGGTTCTCCTCTCTGTTTTCACTAAGTGTTCCCTTAGCTACCCATGGAAGAAAGAGCTCCTAGTCTGAGCATTCTTCCTGCTAACTTCTCCTACCTAGTCTGTATTCACCATTGTTTGCTGTAGTCTGTGGTCACTTTTCATTATTCAAGGGAAACTGGGAAAGCGCTTGCCTCACAGAAGATCTCTTTGGTTATTAACGGGACCATAGATGTTAAGTGTCCTTTGTAATGGCATTGCAGGCCTGCACACAGTGGAGTGCTGGAGTAGAAATCTGGGTCCTGCATACTGTTTAAATCAAGCCATTAAACCTATATAAACTTGAATATGATAAGGCTGGGCAAGAAACTTCCCTATGTTTTGGGGCTTGGTCAGTGTGTAGTGAGGGGAGACGGGTATCTTTGTGCTGTTCTGTGTGTTGGTGTGAGGGAGAAGACGTGGGACGGGAGCTTGTGGCAGCAGGAAATAAGGCAGGGACTCTTGCGCTGAGGCGGTGGCTGGCGTTGGGATAGGTTGTAGGGTTATAAAATGACTCGTTGGAATATATGGTGCATATGGTTCTGTATTTGCATGGGGAGAATGAGGCAAGACAGGGTAGAGGAGACTATGCTCCTATACTATTAGAAAAGGGATTGGTGTGGAATGGAAGATGCTTCTGGGCATTGAGCACAGCATATGGGAAACCAGGGTTTCTAATTGGCCCAAGCTGGAGGAGGCATGGGGTGGCGCTATGTTGTGATATTTAGGCTAGCAGGAAGAGATCATGGACAGTGTCATGTATTGTGGAGCAGGGTGCAGTCCCTGCATTGTTGAAACATGGAAGGGAGTCTTTGGGTCACTGCATGCTTGCCAATATTTCAAAGCCTTAGGGAGACTGGGGTAGTGTGTTAGATGATGATGGGCAGAAAGTTTAGGATGGCTTGTGTCTATGACTTGAGTTAGGAAATACAGTGTTATGTGGGTTGACACGGTTGAACTGTGGGGGTTGTGAGGGCCATATAGCGTAGGGAATGCTTAGGGGTCCTTCACTGGGATGGCTCAGGAGGGACTGATTCTCTGAAGAGGCAATTGGGGCCACAGTAGTCTTCTATTACCAAGGCAAGGTCAGTGCTGGATTGGGGAAGTTGAGGGCATTTCAGTAATGGGGTTGGGTTGGTGAGCTTCAATTCAGGAGACAGGATGAAGAGGCTAGGGACAGTTTCAGTGATTCAGTAAGTGGGGTAAAGTAGGGAGGTGCCATTCCACTACAAGGCAGTTGAGGTGTGTACTCTCTGATTGGTAGGATGGAGAAAGGACTCATGCTTGCTCAGCTTTGCACTCTGCTTCCTGTGGCTTCTCTAGGAAGCAGAGAATAACCATGCTGAAGTGTATTCCAGCCATGCACTGACACTGAGGCTAGGAGCGGGACAGAGTGTAGAGCAGTGTTGCCCAACCAGTGTGCCACAGTGCACAAGTGTGCCGTCAGGTCTGAGCAGGTGTGCCACAAAATTTTCTGAAAAACTACTCAAAGAGTTCTGGGTGGGCTCATAAATATTCATAAGTTGATTTGGAAACTTTATGATGTGTGCGTCAAATCAATTAAATACAGCAAAGTGCGCCACAGCAGAGAAAATGTTGGGAACCCCTGGTGTAGAGACTTATCCCTTCTCTAGTCTATACCAATCTGGGAAGACCTTTGCATATAGAATATTTTCAATACAGAGAATGTTTCTGTTGCATGAAAGGTCCTCCTTATAAGTGAGAATTGGGATCTTTAAAAGTTTAATATCCGTCTTAGTTTTAGTTGGTTCGGAAAGTATATTGTCACTAGTAGATATTTCATCAACTTTTATTCCAAATACAGAACAGAAGTATTTATTGAACTCTTGTCTTTTGTACATCATTGTCAGTTTTGCTATTTATACCACGTTTAGAACTCCTTTTGTTCCTAATGTGTTTAAAACAAAATTCTCCTTTACCTCTATTGGCCATAGACTCTTAATTGAAACCTTTATCAGCCCTCACCAACTTCCTACATTTCTTAACTTGTAATTTATGTTCATTTTCACCCATTTCCTTTTTTTCTATTTACCTATGCCTAAAGCTTTTATGTTCTATCTTAACGAAGAGGGTTCTTAATTGAAATAAAACAAAAAAAAGTTGTGATTGATAAATGTTGACAAATGTAGTGTAATGCGTATTGGAAAACATAATCCCAACTATACATATAAAATGATGGGCTAAATTGGCTGTTACCAATCATGAAAGAGATCTCGGAGTTATTGTGGATAATCCTCTGAAAACATCCACTCAACATGCAGTGACAGTCAGAGAAGATAACAGTGACAGGAACCATATGGAAAGGGATAGATAAGACAGAATATATCATATTACTTATGCATAAATTCATGGTATGCCACACCTTGAATATCATGTGCAGATCTGATCACCCCATCTGAAAAAAGATGTATTGGAATTCCAAAAGGTGCAGAAAAGAGCAATGAAAATGATTAGGGGTATGGAACAGTTTTCATATGAGTAGAGATTAATAAGACTTTTCAGCTTGTAGAAGAAATGACTACAGGGGAATGTGATAGAGGATCTATAAAATCAGAACTGATGTGGAGAAAGTAGATAAGAAAGTTATTTATTCTTTCTCAGAACACAAGAACTGGAGGTCACCAAATGAAATTAATAGGCAGCAGATTTGAAACAAACAAGCAAAAGAAAGTTCAAGTGCCAAAGGGGTAGCTGTATTAGTCCAGTTCAGCAAACAAACAAGGAGTCTTGTGTCACTTTTAAAAATTAACAAATTTATTTATCGCACAAGCTTTCGTGGGAAGTACAATATTTCTTCACACAAACCACAGTCAACCTGTGTAACTGCTTGCCAGAGAGTATTGTTAAAGCCAAGACTATAACAGGGGGTTTAAAAATGTACTAGATAAGTTCATGGAAGATAGTTCTATCAATGACTGTTAGCCAGGATGGTCAAGAATGCAAAACCATGCTCTGAAGTGTCCCTAGCATCTGTTGCCAGGAGGCGGGAATGGGCAATAGGGGCGGGATCACTGGATGATTATCTGTTGTGTTCATGCCTTCTGAAGCACCTGGCATTGACCACTGTTGGATGACATGATATTGGGCTAGATGGCCCATATGTGATCCAGTATGGCTGTTCTTATGCTCTTATGATTGAGAAACTGATTTTTGTGACCATCCACTGAAGTGTTCTTATACAACTCCTCATTTCTATTCACATTTTTAAAAAAAATTTCCCCAGTCAGTTTTGTTAATAATTACTTTTATATTGGGGAAACTTGCCTATGCAAAGCACAGTGTCACTTAGATGCTTCAGAAAATTTTACCTTAAATCTAGTCATCAAAGTGTCAAAAGAAGGATATTAGTACTGCATTAAGTGCAAAGCACAAAGCTTCTTTAGCTAAGGAGTTGCTACCAGTGTCTCTGTAGTAAGCAAGACGCTTGTATGCTGAGGAGCTAATTGTGCAACAAATATTCATAGATAATCCACCATCACAAATGGCAAGTTTATATAGTGCCTACTTGCAAAATAGTTGATTTTAACTGGTGCAATTAACCCTTTACACTAATGACACAAATTCACCAGTCAGTAATGAAACTTCTGTAGTTCAATGGTCACACAAAAATGTTTCCAATATTCAAAGATAAAGAACGGTTTTTATATATAAACTTCAAAACTGACTACCTTTTCATTAATGCCATCTGTTTCTCATATTTTTCAGAGTTGGTTAAAAGCATATGGCTATTTGCTTCCTTCTGAAAGCCGAATGTCTGCCCTGCACTCAGGAAAAGCTATGCAGTCTGCAGTTGCCACTATGCAACAGTTCTATGGGATCCCAGTAACAGGAGTGTTGGATCAGACAACTATTGAGTAAGATTTACAAAGGTTATTTTGTGTTTATCTTCTAGATGCATCTTAATATAACAGTCTCTGTTGCAAAATCCTCTGTGATTAAATAGTTATATGTGACATATCCTGTCTTCAGATAGGATCCCCAAGGAATCTAAAAAATCTCTGTCATCCATACTAAAATCCACTAAGTTCCAAAGAGGAGTGGAAAGGTAGAAACTGACTGCAGAGTGTCCTTTGCATGACTTGTGCTTTTTTTGCTTGTTCTAGACCTTTATTCTGGATTAATAGGTTTTTACCTTTGGAGAATGTATTGCAGGAGTTCTCTTGTAGGTAAGAGATGTCATAATGACTCCATTTTGAGTCAGAAGAAGGTTTCTGATTTGCCTGTGTTGGGAAGAAGGGTGGGCTAAGTAGAGCCCTACAAATCTGCAGATATCCTCACTATTGCTGAGCATATCTGTGGACCACTTCTTGCAGATGCAGGTTGGATGTTGATCTACATGTGTGTATCCATGCAGGGCTCTAGGGCTAAGGAACTCTAAAACCACGTCTGAGATGAAACATGCCTCAGTTTTGAGGTTTAATCTGTGAAAAAACCTGCTCCAGCTTTCATGGATTTACACTCACTCTCTGAGTTCTAATCTAGCTCAGGTTAAAGGATTTTATTTTAGTTTGTGGATTTGGGAGCCTGAGGACTGCAATCAGGACCTCTTCTGTCTTTTCTGGGCAACTTGATAAAGGGGAATTCCTGGTGAATCTGCATATGGAAATTTGAGTAATCTTTTTTTTGTGGGATCATAATGTAAAAAAATACACTTTCTAGACTTGTAATGCAATTTTGCTTTTGCTTTTTCTCCTTCACTGTGCTTGAGTCTATGCCACAGCTCACACGTAATGAACACTGTCTGACAAAAATGTCTGTCCCTTCCCAGCAGGCTTTGGATACCACATTCTATCTCATTGGGAGGCAGCCATCTTACAATACCTCCTCTCTTATTCTTGTTCACTGTGAAGCTGAAGTCTAGCTGGGTGTTTGTCCTCTGTGATTGGCGTACAGACCCATGCAACTGCTGAAGAAAGGCTAACAGCATGAGTGCAAAAACCAATCTTTTCCCTGCTGGCATCACCTGGAAGCCAAACTGGAGAAAACAAACAAAGCCTTGTAAACTAAGGTGTCAATATGGAGAGTGGGTTTTGAAATAATGCAAGGAAATTTGTCTTCCTGAAGGAGGTTCAGCACAAAAACACTGAATTTTTAAAAAAGATATTGTCAGATCTTTTGCACTTCCCAAAGATCTGTGGTTGGGTACTGAATGTGCACGCCGCTTAAGTATTAGAAGTATATGGGAGAAGAGATCATATCACAATTGTAGATTTCTTGACACATCAATGACTGAGACAGATGCAAAAACTCTCTGATAGAGGGAAACAAAACAAAAATTAGCTGTATTATAAATCACAGTATTGTGTGTAGATCTATACTCTGCTTTGTTCAGACACTGTTTGGCAAATAAGAATCTACTTTTTATCCCATGCTCCTCTCCTTGTAGGGCTGTCAGCTCAACAGTGACTGTTGTTGCACAGAATTTTTACCGATCAAAGGATTAAAATAAAAGTTTCTGTGCTATCATATAAGAGGGAAGGAGGGAAATTGTGTAATTCAGAACATTCTGTAGATAATGTATTTTATTTTTATCTTTCTGGAGAGTAACAATTTATACGAAGCCTTAAGAGAGTGTACTTGTGCTCTTTGCATAGGAGTTTCAGGAAGGGATAGAAGAGTAACACAGGAAGCAAGAATGGGGGGTGGGTGACACACAGTTATACATCATCATCATGATTGTAATAGTGCATAGAGATCCCAGTAAAGATCAAGACCCTGTTGTGCTTCATGCTTTACAGACAACTAAGCAAATTATATCTTTTATCATCTTCACATCAGTCTTCACCATGAGGCATTCTGTATCTCCATAGCAACTGGAAACCGACCAAATCATTGTTCGTGAGTTTAGCATGAATTTAATACTGCCCCCCAAGGAAAAGCTCTC
This sequence comes from Podocnemis expansa, assembly GCA_007922195.1. Lineage (NCBI taxonomy): Eukaryota > Metazoa > Chordata > Testudines > Podocnemididae > Podocnemis > Podocnemis expansa. The sequence goes on from ML682044.1 coordinate 2,396,640, forward strand.
CAGAATTGTCTGCCTCCAGATCCACAGAGACTGCAGACACAAAGGATTCCCTTTGGAGAAGACAGTTTCATAGGATTTGAAAAATGTTTTAGACTAAATTTGTCTCTGGAACAGTTTGCATAGTTCCACATTGCCAACTATGAGGATGTGAATTGCACGCTAAACTGTAGTGATGTAAATGCCATGTGTAGACTCTGCTAGGGTAATCAGAAAGTTACCTAGTATATGTTAATGCTGTCAATTAAAGATGATATTCAGTACCAGTAAGAGCAGGGCTGCCTAGAATATGTTAATGCTGTCAATTAAAGATGATATTCAGTACCAGTAAGAGCAGGGCTGTTCCTGGGGGGATGCGGGGCCCCAGGTGAATCACCTTCTGCGGGGCCCCCACACACTCCCCCCACCCCAGCAGTGGGAGGCAGGGCCGGCAGGCCCCTTCAACCCTGCACCGGCTCTTCCCCATCTGGGGGACCTGGCAAACCACTGAAAAGCAGCAGCTGGGTTTAGCACTTGCAGTCCCCTCCGCTGCCACACACGCTGTCTCTGGCATGGAACCGAAGGCAGCACATGTGGTGGGGGAGGGGACTGGGAGCGCTGAAGCTGGCTGCCACTTTTGGCTGGCTTGCCTGGTCCCCTGGATGGGGAACAGCCGGCTGTGGGGGGTGGGGTGGGGGAGCAGCATGGGGCCCCAGAAGTGTGGGACCCTGTGTGATCGTCCCACTCATCCTACCCTAGGGACAGCCCTGAGTAAGTTTCAGAGGAGCCCCCTGAATCATGGGGGAAGTCAAGGATCACTCCTCTTTCCTCCCCTCACCCCAAAGCAGCCACGAGAAAGAAGTCTCTGCTCACAGGCAGCATGTAATTGAGGGCCATGTTCAGATAGCAAGTTGTTTGCTCTCAGTACCAGGTTCTTCTGCAAGTCTTTGGAAATTAGTGCATCATTTGCTTCCAACGGCAACAGCCCTGAGCTCATCCTTATTCTGTGTAGTAAGCCTCCATGCAGCAGGGAGAAGATTTAGGGTGATTTATATCTCCTTCCCCAAGAAAAGCTTTCTTTCCTTTCCCAGCTTTCAAGAGATCCACAGAAGGTTATAAAGTGGCTGATATTTTCCTTGCATGCAGGGTACAAGCCTTCACTCTGTCCTTCCAGTCTTTCTGGTAATGCTCATGTGATGTTGCAAGATTCTCAATAAAATCATGAGAGCTGGCAACTTTGAGTATGTTTTGTAAAGCTCCGGTTTCTAGAATCAAAACATTTCATGAGAATATTGGCTTTAATTTAAAATAAGTATCTAGCTCTCATAATTATGGAGAAAACTTTGGAAACACAGAACAAGTGTCTGTCATTTAAAGGCTCTCAAACCATAAAGAAGAATCCCAAAGTTTTTGTTAAGCTAACATTATGTTGCATGGGGTATGATTTATTTTTAAACACTTGGGGTTGGCAAAATAATTCCAGCAAAAAAACCAATGAATCGAGTGGCACTTAAAGACTAACAGATTTATTTTTTGCATGAGCTAACAGATTTATCTTTCGCATGAGCTTTCATGGGAGAAAATCCCACTTTGTCAGATGCTCGAAGATGGGTGAATTTACAGAATGGAATGAAAATAAATGCAAGGGATGTAAAACATAGGATCAGGTCATACAGTAACAGAAAATCAGAGCAATTGTTAGGTTCAAACCCTGGGAAGCCTGAAGTCAAATTACCTTTTGTAATGGAAAAAGAACCCATAGTCTCGATTCAGTCTTGCTTTCACAGAATTTAATTTGCATGTTAATTTGAGTTCAGCTGTTTCTCTTTGAAGTCTTGATGTCGTGGTCACATCTCTGACGGTAGTTAACAAATCATTTATCGAGCGATTAGAAAGATGGAAGTGCTCAGCAACTGATTTTTTTGTTTTGTGATTTCTGATATCAGTTGTATGTTCATTTATTCTTTTGCGCAGGGATCATCCTGTTTGTCCAATGTATAAGGTGTTGGGGCATTTCTGGCACATGATGGCATAGATCACATTAGTAGATGAGCAGGTAAATGAGCCTTTGATGGAGTAGCAGGCTTGATTAGGGCCTATGATGGTATCTGTTGTGCAGATATGTGGGTAGACTTGGCACCGTGGTTTGTTGAAGGGGTGAGTGCCTGCTTTAATGTTTCTGTTGTTAGATCTGTAGTTGCTGGTATCTGTTTAAGATTAGGTGGCTGTCTGTAGGCAAGGAGAAGTCTGTCTCCCAAGGCCTGAGAGAGAAAGGGATCATCTTTTAGAATAGGCTGTAGGTCCTTAATGATCTGTTGCAGAGGTCTGACTTGGAGGTTGTATGTGGTGACTAGTGGTGTTCTGTTGCATTCTTTCTTGGGCCTCTCCTGTAGTAGATGACTTTGGGGTGCCTGTCTAGCTCTGTCAATTTGTTTTCTTACTTCCCCAGGTGGGTACTGTAGTTTCAAGAATGCTTGATAGCGATCCTCAGGATGTCTGTCTCTGTCTGAGGGATCAGAGCAAATGCAGTTATATCTTAGGGCTTGGCTATAGGCAATGGATCGTGTGGTATGTTTAGGATGGAAGCTTGAGGGATGTAGGTAACTATACCAATCAGTAGGTTTTTGGTACAGGGTGGTGTTGATGTGTCTATCCTTGATTTGTACTGTAGTATCGAGAAAGTGGATCTCTTGTGTGGAGTGTTCCAGGCTCAATTTGATTGTGGAGTGGAAATTGTTGAAATCTCTGTGAAAATCTTCAAGAGCATCCCTGCCATGTGTCCAGATGATGAAGATGTCATCAATGTAGCGTAGGTAAAGAAGAGGTGTTTTGGGATGAGACTTGAGGAAACGTTGTTCTAAGTCACCCATAAAGATGTTGGCATATTGTGGGGCCATGCAGGTGCTCATAGCGGTGCCACTGACTTGGAGGTATAAATTATCCTCAAATCTGAAGTGGTTATGGGTGAGCACAAAGTCACAAGCTATGCTGTGGCATCGTCTGGGATGGTTCTTCTAATAGCTTGTAATCCATCCTTGTGTGGGATGTTGGTGTAAAGAGCTTCTACATCCATAGTGGCCAGAATAGTGTTTTCTGGAAGCTCACCAATGGACTGTATTTTCCTCAGGAAGTCCATGGTATCTCGAAGATAGCTAGGGATGTTGATAACATAGGTTCTGAGGAGGGAGTCCACATAGCCAGATAGGCTGGCAGTAAGAGTGCCAATGCCTGAGATGATGGGGTGTCCAGGGTTTCCTTTTTTGTGGATTTTAGGTAGTAGATAGAACATCCCTGGCCGGGGTTCTGGTGGTGTTTCTGTCCCTATATGTTCCTGTGCTGTCTTAGGGAGTTCCTTGAGTAGGCGTCGTAATTCCTTTTGGTATTCCTCAGTGGGGTCAGAGGAAAGTGGTCTGTAGAATGTTGTGTTGGAGAGTTGTTTATAAGCCTCCTGGTCATAATCCGATTTATTCATGATGACAACTGCACCTCTTTTGTCAATCTCCTTAATGATAATGTCAGAGTTGTTTCTGAGGCTGTGGATGGCATTGCATTCTTCAGGGGTGAGGTTATGATGTAAAGGATGTTGGTAGTCCACAATTTCAGCCTTGGCACAATGGTGGAAACAATCAATGTAGAAGTCAAGTCTCCTGCTTCGACCCTCCAGAGGAGTCCACAAAGAATATTTCTTGTAGTGTTTGGAGGAAGGTATCTGTGTGTCAGTGCGTTGATCGGTGGTGTTATGGAAATATTCTTTGTGTCTTAGATGACGAAAGTAGGCCTCTAGGTCACCGCAGAATTTTATCTTATGCGTGGCAGTTGTGAGGCAGAAGGAAAGTCCCCGAGATAGCACAGATTCCTCTGCTGGAGTAAGTGTGTAGCTTGAGAGATTAACAATGTTGCTGGCTGGGTTGAAGGCGTCACTCTTGTTTTCTGTAGTGTAGACAGTTTGGTATCTTTTTTCTTTTGTAGAAAAGCAAAGTGTGTCCCTCAAACGGTCTTGCCCCATCCCACAATCCCCAACCCTCAGGGCTTGGTAAAGGAGGATATTGTTGACAGAGGTGTAGCACAAATCTCAGTTCTCATGTAAAATCAAGCTAATCTGTTGCCTTCAAAGCTCCCCTTGAAGTCTTGAAGTCTCCTGTAATAGTCTTCTCTTAAAATGCATCTTAATGTTAAGGCTTTGAACAAGATTCTTACAACGGTTAACTAAGCCTTGGTCTATACTGCAGGCAGTTGTCAGAAGATATGCAGGCTACGTTAAGTTGCTGTAGGTAAGTTTTCTTCACTGTGCTGCATAGACTGGAGAAACCTTCTGGCTGACACAACCTTACTCTTTTTTTGGGAGATGATTTAATTGTATCAACTGGAGAGTACTTCTGGGATCGATTGAATGGGTCTCCATTACCTGCTCAGTTGATCCTGCTGCATCAATCCTCAAGTCACCAGTAGTGTAGACATGTCTTCAGTTTTTCAGAATTAAGTGTAAATGAGGATCTAACTGTGCAGGCTCTTCTGCTGTCAGTGCTTGGCTGCGTAGGTCAGGTATGCACTACTGGGGTGCTGCTGTAGTCTCTGTTTAAACTGTGGATTTACCCTCTTGGAAAGGCTTTTTCCACCACCATAGGCACTCCTCTCCCAAATGATGGTAGGTAGGCTGACTGAAGCATTCTTTCATCGACCTCGCAGTGTTTAAACCAGGATTTCGCTTGTTATAGCTGTGCCAGCCCTGAGTGCTGGAACTATCTTGACTTAAGCTTTAAGTGTAGGCTTGGCCATGGAAAAACTAAAATATGAATCTATACTGCTATTTACAACCATTTATTCCAGAATAATAGCCTCCACACAGTGAGTTATACCAGCACAGTTACATCATTTTAACTATGTCAGTATAAGAGTACTGATAAAAACTGTCCTGTGTCCACATATCCTGAGTTAATAAACCAAAACTTATGAAGTTGAAGAAAAGCTGTGTAAATTTTTTGTATTTGGTTTATGAGAACATGATTAGGAGGTGCAATGGGAATTCCTCAGAGCTAAATGTCCTAACATGCCAATTGAGAAATTCTTTTTGCAGCTGAAAGATTGAGGCCTGGTCTTTGCTGCCAGTGAATTTTCTGGTGCCGGCAGTCAGGGGTGGATATGGGAGCCATGCAGAAAGCCTTGAAAGGGCTTCACCACGCTGCCAAAGGTTGAGCCTGCTTTTAGCCTGTTTTGTAACAGGCAGTATAAGGGTGGATAAAAATTGATGATTATTTTTAAAATTAAAAAAATTGGATTTTTTAAATTTAAAATTGTTTAAATTTTAAAATTAGTTTTATATAGATTTATATTTTAAAATTTAATTTAATTATAGCAACCTACATTGAGTCAAACTTACTGTAAACCAGTGCTTCCTAACCTGTGATCTGTGGACCACTGGTGGTCTGTAAGGGTACTGCAGGTGGGGTGTGTGTGTGTGTGTGTGTGTGTGTGTGTGTGTGTGTGTGTGTGTGTGGCATAATTACTGCAGGTAAATGTATTGCAGGTACAAGTATTGTGATGAGTGGAATATGTTTGTGAGTGAGTGTAATAAATTATTAGAAATAACGGTGTTTTTAATACCCCTTGATATACAAGTTTGACTGCTGTCAGCAATAGGCTATGTCAGGGGCTGGCAGCCTCCAGCACATGTGCCAAATTTGGCATGCAGGCCGATCGGCTTCCCTGGTGTCCCCACCCCCAAGCACGGCTTGGAGGTTGGGGCCACAAGGGCCAGAGCGGCCTGGCAGTGCTCAGCTAGGGGCCGGCGTGGCATGGTTCAGTGCGGCTGGTGCGGTATGGCTCAGCTTAGAGGGGGGCTGGTGCAGCTCAACATGGTGGGTGCTGCACGGTGCAACTGGGGGGGCCAGCGCAGCTCAGCTTTGGGGGGCTGGCGTGACACGGTGTGGCTTCAGGGTCAGTTGACCCCACAGTGGAGGGGAGCGGGGCAGTCAGCCCATTCTCCACCCTGAGGGACCTCAGCCATGCTCGCCCACACACCCCAGAGCCACCTGTCCCCAGGGACCCTAGCCTCCTCCCTCTCAACCTGGAGTCCCTGGCTCTGCCCACATTTGGCCCTGCCACCAGCACCTACCTGCCCCTGGGCTATGTTAAAAATGTTCCAAATTGTTTATTTACATGGTGGTCCACAAAAGCTTTTGATGATGATGATGTGGCCCACATAAAGGGAAAGGTTGGGAAACATTGCTGTAAGCCAGGGGTACTCAAACGGCGGTCCACAATCCGGACCGCAAAGACCTTTCTGGTGGACCGCCCCCAGCCAGAGCCTCTGCCGCCGGCGAAGCCCCCCCCCGCTTTGAAGCGGCTCCAGCGGCGGAGCAGGCTCGAGCGATTGGGCGCGTCCTACAGCCTCTTGGCGGGATGGACACAGCTCAGGCCAATAGGAAAGCGAGACGGATTTGATTGACGGGCGGCAGCAGCCAATGGGAAGTGAGCGGAGGGGAGGGCCTTTTTTGCCACCTGTCCAGCCAATCCGCGTGCTTGGTGGTGAGTCTGTGTTTGAGTCTCAGTGGTCTGAGGTCACAGGCTGGTGTGCTAAGTCCTTGAATTCCCAGGTGGTCTGTTCTAATGTAAGCTCTTCAGATTCATCTATTGCTGCAGCTCTAGATCCATTTTCTAGGTGGGATAGGGATATACCTCGTTCTTTTGAGGAACTCATGGGACGGGGCTGCCAGCTTGCAGGGAGGCAGGAGCATTCATGGAGCTGGGGCCCTCCTCGGTTGGAGTCTGTAGGGAAGGGGGGGCAGTCCGTGCCTGCCCCTTGTGCGGAGGGGGCAGCTGTGATTTCTGCCCCTGCATTTACTGTCACGCCCTCCAGTGCGGTGCAATTACTGGGGTGGCCCCTCGGCTGGGGAGAGGGTGGAAGTGGGAAGGCTATGTGCTCTGCTCACTGCAGCATCACAGCTAGCTCTTCAGGGCAAGGGTGGTTTGTGTGCATACTTTTCTAAGTTTATGGCATTGTAATAACTGCATGCACCAGGCCTCACTGGTCGCTAATGCCTTGCTTGGCTAGGGTTACCAGATGTCAGACAAAAGGAGGACATGTCTGCCATCCAGCAAGCACTATAAAAATATATGATTTTGTCTGGCTTTTTACTTACAGGGGTTAAAGTATGCTGGAACAGAACGCCCTATTTTTAGGCAGAAATATTTCAGGGGTCCCTAAAAATGGAAGAATATTGCATTAATACTACATTTTCTCCATGTGTCCTCCAACATCCTCCTTTTCCTACTTCCCTGTCCTCCTTTCCGTGCTTTGGTATCTGGTAACCCTATGCTTGGCTCCTCACACCCTCCATCTCGCGGAGTTATCCTTCTGTCTCCTGCCACGAGACCCGTGATCAGTACAGATAGAAATCTGTGGGAAGCTTTAGTAAATTCAGCGCAATTACCAACAAAATCTCCTTTTTAGAATTTTCTAATCTGTTTAATTGGACTCTCTTAATTAGGGCACTTTCCCAGGTTGAAGAATGGGTTCATTCTGTGTAAACACTTTACAATTGTGGTACTGTAGTGATGTCTACTCATTGAGTTAGTTACTAGCCAGCATTTCTGCAGGATAGGTCTTTTTATGTAGCACTATGGATTTACAAGCAGATAAATATACATTTCCTGCCCTGTCAAGTATCTAAGAAGGCAGGCTAGCAAAGATATAAATCACATCAAAGTAGTTCAAAATAAATAGGGTCTGATCCAAACCTATTTAGGAAGAACAGCATTCTTCTTAATGTTTTCTTTGGCTTTAATTAAAAGAAGAGAAGAAATTAATGTAAAGATAAGGAACAAATAAGAAATGAGATAGAAAGAACAAGGCATTGGAAAATTGTTAGAGAGTACAAGAAAGGACTGGAGAAACAATGCAGGGAGGAATGCGCAGTAAGTTTAAAATGTATTTAACAGTGTTCTTCCACTGTTCTAAAAAAGTGTATATAGATGTGCCTGCTTGTATAGTACCTCCTCAACTGATAGCCTGTAAAAGGCTGTCACTCAGGCACCATGATGACAGGGGATCCGGGACCTGGTGGCCGCGGCCAAGGTGGCAAGGTAGGGCAGTAGGCTTACCCTAGTTGCTTGTGGACCCTGATGAATGGTGGAAGGCTGAATGTGGACCTGCTCGCAAAAAGTTTGAGTACCCCTGCTGTAAGCTATTAAAATCAATCATAGTAGTATTGAACAGTACATGTTTGCTCCTAAGGTTTACAGTCAAGCCACTGAACTGGTAGAATTCACTGATTAAGCACTCAGGATTGGTTGTTGAAATGCTAAAGCAGCTTTTGACTGGAGTAGGCCTTGGTGCAAGTGCAAAAGGACTATTTTGTTCATTTCAATTTATTCAGCTAGTTCAGGTCAATGAAAATAAAGAAAGTGGGACGTGAAAAAGCAGGAAAGCTTGTTTTCCTCTTCCAATGTATACGCACAAACTACAGGTAGAGGATGAAATCTGCTGGTTCTTAAATCTTGAAGGACATGGTGACTAGAAACAATCAGTTCAATTCATAACTACCAATATTTCCTTTGATTAATAAGGGAGCTTTGAGCATTTTTCTTATATATCCAGGACATTTAGACAAGTTCCAAAGGGGTAGCTCTGTTAGTCTAGGTAAGCAAAACGAACAAGGAGTCTAGTGGCACTTTGAAAGACTAACACATTTATTTATCACATGAGTTTTCTTCCTGACAGCTCATGCTATAAATAAATTAGTTAATCTTTCAAAGTGCCACTAAACTCCTTCTATGGTTTGCAGGACATTTAGGGATCTCTTTAATGGGGGGAGAAATATAGCACAGTTTGTTTTTGTGTATTTTTTAAATTGAATTTGAATTTCTGTTCAAACAGTGCTATAGTATATACCCGCCTATAAGCCAATCCAAGCATAGGCCAGCCTCCGGCTATGAGCTCTAAAAAACAGAAAAATTGCATGACCCGCCAATAAACGCGGCCTTGGATCCCTAACCCCTCCACCCTGTGCTGCCAGCTTCCTCCAGTCCCCAGCCCCCCTCCTTAACCTCCACAACCTGTGCCACCAGTTTCTGCCACATCCATGACCCCTTCCCTAACCCCCCCACCCTGCTGCCACTCAGTGCCCTGTAGCCTGGCCACCGGCGCTCACCCATGGTGAAGGGCAGGGGTCCACCAAGGAAGATGATGAGGCACTACTGGTGGCTGCGCTGCTTCTGCTAGAGCTGATGGGGCGGCGGCAGAGGCAACTGGGCCGTGCTCTCCGGTGGTTCTGGGGACAGAGCACACTCGGCGTCCTGGCTACCACCTGCTGCCACCACCATTGCAAGATTACTCTCATTAAATCATCCCAATCAGGGTTTTGTCCAACTGGGTCTTAAAAGTTTCTAAAGATGGACATTCCACCATCTCCTTAGGCAACCCATTCCAGTGCTTTTCCACCCTCCTAGTGAGAAAGTTTTTCCTAATATCCAGCCTAGACCGCCCCTGCTGCAGCTTGAAACCATTGCTATTTGTTCTGTCCTCTGCTACCACTGAGACCAGCCTACCACCCTCCTCTTAGGAGCATCCTTTCAGGTAGTTGAAGGTTGCTATCAAATGCCCCCTTGGTCTTCTCTTCTGCAGACTAAATAAGCCTAGTTCTTTCAGTCTCTCCTCATAAGTCCTGTGCGCCATCCCCCTAATCATTTTTGTTGTCCCCACTGGACTCTTTTTAATTAGTCCGCATCCTTTCTGTAGTGGGGAGTCCAAAACTGGACACAATATTCCAGATGCGGCCTCACCAGTGCCCTCAGTCTGCTGGCAGCACTCTTACTGATGCAGCCCAGTATGCTTTTGGCCTTTTTGTCAACAAGGGCACACTGTTGACTCATATGCTTCTTCTCATCCACTGTAACCCCCAGGTCCTTTTCTACAGAGCTGCTACTTATATGGTTGGTCCCCAGTCTCTAGCAGTACATGGGATTTTTCTGTTCTAAGTGAAGGACTTTGCACTTGTCCTTGTTAAACCTCATGAGATTTTGTTTGGCCTAATGCTCCCATTAGTCTAGGTCTCTTTGAATCCTCTCCCTACCATCCAGCCTATCAATCATCCCCCAGCTTGGTGTCATCTGCAAACGTACTTAATGTGCAATCTATCCCATCATCCAGATCATTAATGAAGAAATAGAACAAAATCATCCCCAGAACCGACCCTGGGGGTACTCCACTTGTTACTGGCTGCATTTCAATCTGCCAGGACATTCTGAATGTGATCCTGAAAATCTGGAATTCATATACAAACTAGATCTCTATTCAAACCCAGTATGAAGGGATCTTGAGTCATTACAGAAGGTAATTTCCATTAAATCACCCTTCTTAACTCTTGTTTTCAATGCCTGCCTCCCTATTCCACCATTTGAATCCAGACCACTGATTTCCTTTAAGGAGAGAGGCTGACAGTCAATCCCTCTAGATCTGTTTAAATTAAACTTGTGACCCATCCTTTTCTTTATCTATATATTTACAGCTAACTTGCTATATTTTCCATTTAATTCATCTGACAAAGTGGAGCTGTGCCCACGAAAGCTTATGCAATAAATAAATTTCTTAGTCTTTAAAAGTGCCCCAGAACTCCTTGTCTGTTCTGCTGAAATAAGACTAACACGGTCACCCCCCTGGAGATTGTTTCAATGTTGGGTGCCCCAGCTCAATCATAGTAGATGTGTTTAGTGCACAAGGCAAGCAACATCATGCAGTCTATGCCATACAATAGAAGGGTAAATCTCTTTGGCTATGTCCACACCTCCATGCTTAAATTGATTCAAGTCTAATTGATTTAAGCTAAATCGAAATAAAAATCATTAAATTGATTCAAGTTGAATCGATTTAACAAGGCCAGACCAAAAAAACCAAATTGAACTAGCATGTCCTGACAGGACTTAATCGTTCAAGTTTGGAGAGGGGCAACATGGGAGGTGTGCCAACATGGCCTCCTGGCAGGGCTATGTTGCTGCCCAGTCCACTTCCACTGGCTCTCCAAAGTCAGTGGCGAGGGAAAAAAACCTCCTGGGAGCACAGATGGGGATGCCCCTCTTCTCCGCTGCTTCCCTGGCAGCAGGGAAAGGATTGGGGCTGCACCGTGTCCCCGCTGCTGGGAAGGGATGGGGGCGCCCTGCAGCCCTGCTGCTTCTCTGGTGGCGGGGAAGGGATTGGTGGTGCCCCTCTTCCCTTCCACTTCCCCGGCGGCGGGGAAATGATCCAGGGCACGCCTCTTCCCCACCACTTCCTGGGTAGCGGGGGTAGGGATCTGAGTGCAACTGTTCTTTGCATTGCTGTTTATTCACTTAAAATCTTGTTTTAATCAATAAACTAGTGTTTGTCTTAGCTAAAGCTCTGTGAATTTTAGAGAGAGAATGGACATCTGGATGCTTAATTTAGAGCAAGGGTTGATTGCATATCAGTTTCTTCATTAAACTGATGGATGAGAGTATATGAGCCTACAGTGATCTGGGAAGGGTACCGATCTCTGCACAATGGAAGTTCCTGGTGTGGCATTTGGGGGTTAGAGGTGCTCACTGGAAGACTATCTCCTGAGTGACTCATGAGTGCAGTTCCGCTGCCTTGGACAGATTACATTCGAGGGGCTGGTGTGGGCAGACTCAGAAGTGGGTGTTCACCTAGCAAAGCGGAGTAAGTTGGAGTCCGGGAGATGTGTTGATAGGCAGCCAAAAGTTGACGGATCAGCACACTTACCTTAACCCCCCACCCCCCTGAAAAAACTATTCTAAATTTGGTATGCTAAGCAGAGGGATCCAGGGTTGGCCTCCTTCCCTCTGATTTTAGCCTACATTTTAGATCTGAAGAGGTCAAAATTCTCACTCAGTTCCCTTAAGGTGCAGCTTGTAGCCATAACAGCTTTCTACCATTAAAGTGATAGATACTTGATGTTTGCTCACCTGATTATGTATATGTAGATTCCTTAAGAGCGCTGGGAATCTCTTTGTGCATGTGAGACAACCTGCTTCAACCTGAGATCTTAACCTAGTTTGACAGAACTTTGACTAAACTTTGAGCCCATGGAAGCTTGCTCTTTCTTCACCTGTATGTGAAAACAGTGTTTCTAATGGTCATTACCTCAGCTGGACGCATAGAAGAAACAGCAGCCTTGATGGCACACCCATTGTGCTCAGTCTTTTTTAAAGAGAAAGCAACTCTGAAGCTGCATGCCATGGTTCTCTCCAAACCTGCCTCCACCTTCCATATGATTCAACAGTCCAGTTTTGGGCTTCCCACTACAGAAAGGATGTGGACAAATTATAGAGAATCCAGCGGAGGGCAATGAAAATGATTAGGGGGGCTGGAGAGCATAGGTGTCACTGCTGCTGGGCCTGCAGGGCTTGTGCTGTGCATTGCCTGTCCCTGCCCTGAATCTGGCTCTGGCTACCTGCTGCTGGCCAGAAGTGGCAGGAGCTGGAGCTGGGCTGGGACTGCCTGGCCAGCAGTGCAGTGGCAGAAGTTGGATGTGGCTCTAGGACACTTGCTGGCAGAAGGAGGCAGGAACTGGGTTGGGGCTGCCTGCCGCTTGCTGGCTGCGGCAGGGGCCAAATCCAGCTCCAAGCCATTTGCTGCCAGTGGCTGGGACTGGATGGGGACCCCAAACTGGATCAGACACTGGGGTGGGGCAGGGACCCTTTCATTTGGGTAGCAATACTCGTGCTGGGGCACATGACTTACAAGGAGAGACTGAAGGAACTTGGCTTATTTAGTCTGCAGAAGAGAAGACTGAGAGGGGATTTGGTAGCAACCTTCAACTACTTGAAGGGGTGCTTCAAAGAGGAGGGAGCTAGGCTAGTCTCAGTAGTAACAGAAGACAGAACCAAGGGGCAGTGGTTTCAGGCTGCAGCTGGGGAGGTCTGGTTTGGATATTGGGAAATGTTTTCTCACTAGGAGGGTGGTGAAGCACTGGAATGGGTTACCTATGGAGGTGGTGGAATCTCCGTCTTTGTAAACTTTTAAGACCCAGTTGGACAAAACCCTGGCTGGGATGATTTAGTGGAAGTGGTGCTGCTTTTAGCAGGTGGCTGGACTGGATGACCTCATGAGGTACCTCCTAGCCCTAATATTCTATGAAAAGAGAACAGGTAAGTTACACAGGTCATACCCTGGCCTAGGGAGCATCCCGTGACAACTGGTCACCTGTCCCTCATACTTCTCATTTTTCTTCTCCTCTTCTTCCTCCTCATTGTTCATGGCAGGGGCTTGTGACTCTGGCTCCTTGGAGGTATTCATGGTGTTGTGGGGGGGGGGGGGGAGTGGAGAGGTGGCTCCACATAGCATGCAGCTCCTTGTAATAGTGCCAGGTATTTGGCTCGGCACTGGATTGATTGATTGGCTTCCTTGGCCTTCTTGTGTGCCTGCCACAGCCCCTTGGCTTTTATTTGGCACTGGGACTGACCCTTGTCATACCCCTTCTCCTTCGTCCCCAGAGCCATCTGCTTGCAGATGTTGATGTTTCCACAGCTGGTTTGGAGCTGTGCCAACACAGCCTCTTCTCTTCACATGACCCTTAGTAAATTGTCTAATTATTCTCTCTGTTAAAAATGTATGCCTTATTTCCAGTCTGAAGTTGTCTAGCTACAGCTTGCAGCCACAGGTCAGTGTCATACCTTTCCCTGCCAAACTAAAGAGCCCCTTATTAAGTATTTGTTTCCCAAGTAGACTATTACAGACTATTACCAAATCACCTGTTAATTTCTTTGTTAAGCTAAATAGACTCTTTGAGTTTATTATTATTAGGCATATTTTCTAATTTATCACTCTCGTGGTTCTTCGCTGAACCCTTTCCCAATTTTTCAACAAACTTCTTAAATTGTGGACCCCAGAACTGGAGACACTTTCAAAGCAGTTACACTTGTTCCTAATACAGAGGTAAAATAAATTGTTTACTTTTTCCTTGAAATTCCCTTATTTATGCATCCAAAGATTGCATCATTGTTGAACAGGAAGGTCTTGTTGTGTTGATGATCGAGCATGACACCCAGATCTTTTTCAGAGATCTTTTTCACACCATCCTGTATGTATGGCTTATAGTTTTTATTAAAATCAAGATTGGATGGTCAGAAGATACAAGAATTATTTTTATTTATTGCCTGAGCTTTTCTGGGAAAAAAAAATCCCGCTTCATCTGCTGAAGTGGGATTTTCTCTCATGAAAGCTATTGCAAAAAATAAATTTGTTAGTCTTTAAATGCCACAGGACTCTTTGTACCACTTAGACTAACATGGCAGTTACTTTGGAACTCAGGAATTATTTTGTAGAAGTTCTATGACCTGCATTATACAGGAGGTCAGACTAGATGATCACAATGGTCCATTCTGGTCTTTGAATCTGATTCAGGGCATCTACTTTGCAAGAATTAGCAGACATCCTTAGAGCTCCGAAATCAGTGGTTCTCAGACTTTCTGTACTGTCATATCACTTTTAGGAGTTTGATGTGTCTTGTATACCCCAAGTTTTACCTCACTTAAAAACCACTTACAAAATCAGACATACTAATACAAAAGTGTCACAGCCCACTATTGTTGAAAAATGATGTCCTTTTTTATTTTGTTTGTTTGAAATTTTAGTTTGTACTGACTTCACTAGTTTTTTTATGTAACCAGTTGTAAAACTAGGCAAATATTTAGATGAGTTGATGCACCCCATGGAAGATCTCTGATTGTGCCCAGGGATACATATTTCCCTGGCTGAGAAGGACTGTCCTAAATAAGCAACTGAAAGTATGTCTATACTGCATTGGAAATAAGTCTCCCACCCTGGGGAGACAGACTCATGTACAGGGCTCATGCTACTATGCTAAAAAGAGCAGTGTGGACGTTGTGGATGCTCAAGACTGAGGGAAAGGTATAGATGGACTTGAATTATTTAAGAACATTCTACTCGGTACACTCCTTGTATTTTGCAGCATAAACTCATTCTTGTTCAGTAAACTGTGGTTCAGTCTAAAGCAAGGATGAAAACACAACAATCAGAAAAAAATCACATCTAGCTTGTTTTCCAGAATTAAGAGATTTTCATCAGTGGGTTGTTTTGGGCTTTATTTTAGGTGGATGAAGAAGCCTCGATGTGGGGTTCCTGACCATCCCCATTTAAGCCATAATCGAAGGAATAAGCGGTATGCATTAACTGGACAAAAATGGAGACAGAAGCATATAACGTACAGGTACATTCTAATTTTTTTAAAGGGTGAAGAATAGCTTAATGTAGATTTTTATAGTCAACTGTGAAAAGTGAAAGAGTGATTTCATATATACTCACAGTCCTTACTCACTTCAGAAAAACATGGAAAGTTATTTTTTTTCAAAAGTGACTTAGGAGTCTGAATCTTATTTTCAAAATGATTTAGGGCCAGATTTTCAAAAGTATTTAGGTCCAATTAGTGAGGCATGTAACCTGCCAAAGTTCTTTTGGACATCTGTCAGTGCCTATGAGCATTTTTAGGCAGTTTGGGAAATCTGGCCCTTGCCTTAAATGACAATAAAAAGTGCTACCTAATAATTATTTGTTCCTCACTAAATTTGTATTTGTTATTTAACCCTGAATGTGATTTACTGACAGTTTTACTGAGGTGGTGCTGAGTGTTATGAGTTAGTCCTTTTGTTCTGTAAAGTTCTCAGAAATGTTTTGTCAGTTTAAAATAAACAAATTTTCTTTATTTTTATTTTTATTTTTGTTGATATGATATCCTGAGTATGTATCAAGTTCGGAGTCACAATGAATGCTGCCAGGAAGTTTCTGCAGAGTATATAATGTTTTATGACACTGTATTAAAATTAAATGAAATATTTGAAATAATTGGTTCAAGCTGAAATGAGTTGCAGCCTAACTTTTACTTTTTACAGGCTACATAAACTTAGTGAAAACATTTCTAAAATTTAACTGTATTATATATGGTGAATTATCAGTGCATGCTTCTGTTTCCTACCTATGATCAAGAATAAAATTCTGAAGATACTCAAAAGCAACATCACTTGCGTATTTTATACAAACCGGCAGAAGGGGGCATGGTCACGCCCCCTAAGAATGGAAGCCACGCTATTATGGAATTGATGCATTGACAGCTCAGTCTTGTATCTACCAGCATGCCAGAACACCACTGCAGGTGGACTAAGCAGAAAATTTTTCCAGGACCACAAGTGTAAAATGAACCCTAGCGTATTTGAGAATATCATCGAACAGTGGGATCTAACTATAGGTCCTTTAGTAATGGTCAGAAACTCCAAATGTCCACATTTCTGCTCCAGAGTAGGATTGGATTCCCATTTCCTGGTTGATGCTTTTGTCATAAAGTGAGACATGCCTCTGCTGTATGCCTTCCCTCTGACCACCTCTTCTATCACGAGCCGTGCACAAAATCAGGAGCCACAGCTCCTCAATTATATTGATAGTCCTCATGTGGCCTAGGCAAGCATAGTTTCTTTGTCTCCTAAAGATGCCCAAGTGTCCACTGTACATTCTTCCTCTTATATTTCATTTCCTCTCCCTGGATGCAGGCCATGTTCACCACCTGGCCCTGGCAAGACTCCACCGTAAGGCATGACTATTCCATGGCTCTGAGACGCCAAACTTACCTTACTGTTAAGACTAATACTTCTTGGTTAATTAGTGGCTTGGGCTTTTGGTCTCCATGGTGATGGCAGAGGTGGCTGCACTGCTCCTGCCTGGGGAGGGTGAGGCACTGGTGCAGGTGCTGCAGAGAGCCACACTGCAGAAGACTAGGGGCCAAGGGTCTGAGGTGATGGGTCCCCCATGGAGCTGGGCTGGGATACTACTTGGGGTCTTACAGGAAGGGGCAGAGTGTCAGGAGAGGTGAGCAAAACTATATCAGTTAAACAGTTAATTGGTATGATTTTAACAGTTTAAATGATTATTTTTTTTAAAATGAAATTTACAAGACTAGTTCAGAGAAAGTAAAGGACAGTGGTCTCAAGCTGCAGTGCGTGGGGAAGGACTGGAATGGGTTACATAGGGGCGTGGTGGAATCTCTCGTCTTTAGAGGTTTTTAAGAAGTGGGCTTGACCAAGCCCTGGCTGGAAAGATTTAGTTAGGGTTGGTCCTGCTTTTAGCAGAAGTTTGGACTAGATACCTCCTAAGGTCCCTTCTAACCCTAGTCTTTTATGGTTCTATGATAACAAATGTTAGCGCATCCAGAGAGTATTTATCACCACCACTGACAGCTGCAACTACCACTGGGGACCTGCACATGCTCCACCAGAGCTCTGTCTGCTTCAGTAGTCTTCCTTAATAATGTCCTGTTAAGGACATCAGCAAAGCAGAATCCTTGGCATCAGCCTGTACCTTCACAGAAGACTGTACCATAGAGCAGTACTCATCATCAGATGTTTTATTTGAACATGTGGTTTTATCATTTTCCACAACTGCAATGCCGAAGCTTTTTCCTTGCACTGAGGAGCACTGCTCTACAGGCACCTCGTAGACTCTTAAGCTCAGAAGGGACCAATAGTTGGCCATCTAATCTGACCTCCCTCACAATGCAGGCCATAGAACCTCACCCACCCATTCCTGCAATAAACCTCTAGCCTATGACTGAGTTATTAAAAAAACAACAAGCAGTTGTGTGGCACTTTAAGACTAACAGATTTATTTTTTGCATGAGCTTTCTTGGGAGAAGATCCCACTTCCTCAGATGCTTCGAAGATGGGTGAACTTACAGAAAGGAATGAAACTAAATGCAAGGGGGTGTAAAACATAGGATCAGGTCATAAAGTAACAGCAAATCAGAGCAGTTTACAGGCTTAAAGAATGGGAAGCCTGAAGTCAAATTACCTTTGTAATGTGAAAAGAACCCATAATCTCGATTGAGTCCTCCTTTCACAG